>JAWKAU010000026.1:600000-941000 GCA_033398695.1 Orobanche coerulescens
GAGGTGTTTAACCTGTCAACAGGTTAAGATTGAGCATCAGCGACCCGCAGGAATGCTGAAACCACTCCCGATTCCCGAGTGGAAATGGGAGGACACATCGATGGATTTTATCACTAGCTTACCGACAAGTCGTCGAGAGATGAATATGATTTGGGTGATTGTGGACCGTCTGACCAAATCAGCCCACTTTTTGGAGATAAAAGACACATGGGGACCCGAGAGATTGGCCCAGCGATTTATCAAAGATATTGTAAGGTTACATGGTACCCTTAAGAGTATTGTATCAGATCATGACGGGCGATTCGTGTCACATTTTTGGAAAGCAGTTCATCGTGCGATGGGTACGCAATTGAACTTCAACACACCATTTCATCCGCAGACTGATGGTCAAACTGAGAGGACTATCGAGACTCTAGAGGATATGTTGAGGGTGTGCATTCTTGATTGGAAGGATGATTGGGAGGCCCAACTACCTTTGGTGGAATTCACTTATAACAATAGCTGGCACGCTTCGATTCAGATGGCACCTTATGAAGCATTGTATGGCCGTCGTTGTAGATCCCCTCTATGTTGGGACGATATGTCTGAATCTTTGGGTACGGAACCCGATATGTTGTTAGTATCCCGTGAAAAGATCGCTCTGATTAGGAGTCGTTTGTTGACGGCTCAAAGCCGACAGAAGTCTTACGTAGACAACCGTCGACGACCAGTTGAGTTCGAGGTTGGCGACCATGTACTAATGAAGGTGTACCCTACTCGAGGTGTTTTTTGTTTTGGGAAGAGAGGCAAGCTGAGTCTGAGGTATGTCGGGCCGTTTGAGGTTTTGGAACGAGTAGGCGATCTAGCCTATCGCCTGGTGTTACCACTAGCTCTGAGCCGGATTCATAACGTGTTCCAAGTCTCCCAGTTAAGGAAATATGTTGCTGATCCGAGTCATATACTTCAGTTCGATGAGATCGATATAGCGGAGGATCATTCGTATGAAGATCGCCTCGTACGGATACTTGAAAGGAGGATCAAATAGTTGCGGAACAAGACGATTCCCCTACTGAAGGTTCAGTGGTCACGACACGGAATCGAGGAAGCCATGTGGGAGACGGAGAGCAGCATGCAAGAGAGGTATCCCGAATTTTTTACCCCTTAGTTTCGGGGACGAAACTCCTTTTAAGGGGGGAAGTTTGTAATATCCGATGGAAATTCTTACCTACTGTTGTATTATTCGGATAATTCAATAATATTGTAGTCTTGTTGCATTTGTTTAATATTTATTGATGTTGGAATATATCATAATAGACTTGAATATAACTATCATTCTCACTATGATTGATTTCTCGACGTTGTATAGATAAGTGCATTTTTGGGCTAGTAATTCTGTGTTTAACGTACGCTAACCCTTTAGCATAACGTATGCTATCTTGTTGGTTTTATGTACGTAAGGAGGTGTTGTTTACGTACGTAAGGCTTGTAGTCTTATCCGATCTCAACTTTCGGCGTGTGGGGTCGGGCGTGATTCGAATATCTGACCTTTTTGGAACAGCCTAGTTGACCTACATTATGTACGTAATGCTCCAAGCCATAACGTACGTAATGTTGTTCGTGTTTTCAGTCAGTAGCCTCTGGAACTAGCTTGCGTACGTAACACTTTTGGTGTAGCATACGTAAATACGCTAACGTACGTTATCCTCTTGTGTATAACGTACGTAACGAACTGTGCAGTTATAAAAAGACAACTTGTGTCTTTCATTTTGCACGTCCAACTCCAATTTTTCTCCCCTATAATCATCCCCCTACCTCCCTAGATCAATTCAACCTTCTTCCAAATTGTGTTTGAGCTTTGCATCTTGATTTGGAGCTTGTTGATTGGAAGTTTAGAGTCATTCTTGAAGCTTAGAGTGTGTTCTTGTGGTTATGGTGTATTGTTCTTCATTTCTGAAGGTATGTTATACGATTTCACTCTATAATTTCGTAGTTATAATGTTAGTAATAAAGTATACTTCACCTGATGTTGAATTAATCAAGCAAAACATGTTTGTAGTTAAGCTTTTAACAACTTAATGATGAATATGGTGGTTAAGGGTTTGACATGCTGTGTTCTTGATGTTATAAATGGTGGTAATCATGTTTAGTAGAAACACACTCTCCTTGATGGACTATTAACATCACTAGGATAATGATAATCCTTAGTTTCATTTTAGATAGGTTGATTTGTAGAATTGTTATCATTATATTGAATCAAACTATCATGTTTAGGAAGATTTTGAACTAGATGAACTTAGTTTTTTCATCGGATTTGGTTGAACCATGAATTATATCAACATAAGGTTATAGTTCAGAGATGTTTAATTCACCTTGATGATGATTTCGTGATGATCTTGTGATGAATCACTTGACTATATCGTTAACCTAACTAGGTGAACTCATAACCGATGAACATAGTAATAATTTTACAAATTCATGCTTCATTCGAACGATGATAATCGCTGAGTAACCTTCATTTTGATCAATGTTTTATGGAACGTAGTTGTTTGGATTATATCTTTCAAAACATTGATGTTGTTTTTTAAGAAATTATACACGAATAATCGAGAACACCTTGAATGATAACCGATAATGATAATATACTGAAGCTAGTATGAATCCTTGAAATAGAATTATGATACAAAGATAGTTGAACCAAGCAAATTGAATTTAGGATATCGATTCGTTGAACTAGATATCGATAGTTATGAGAATGTGTTATTGAATGGATTGTATGCCTTACACGGTTGATTGTTCGAGTAACCGATATTAAGTCGAGGACCGTTCGTTCGTCCAACAAGGAAGGATTATTCTCGTCTCCGTGTTGAGGCAAGTTATCTTGCTTGGTTATAATGATGTTTGGATTCTTATGATGGTTATGCGTTTCGTGTATATGAAACACTTATAAAT
The DNA here is from genome assembly GCA_033398695.1 of Orobanche coerulescens. Lineage (NCBI taxonomy): Eukaryota > Viridiplantae > Streptophyta > Magnoliopsida > Lamiales > Orobanchaceae > Orobanche > Orobanche coerulescens. The sequence continues at coordinate 602,929 of JAWKAU010000026.1, forward strand.
TTATGATCCATGACTTGATATTGTTCTTGATGATGTTCCGTTTTTCATCGTGGGATTTCATTCCCAAATTCGTCACTTTGAACCGTTGATATCATTGATCCTTATTGTCATTTCGGTGAGTTTCTTGATCCTTAATCGAATATGTTACTTATTGAATTGTTGTCATGTTATATCGTGACATATTCGGAATCAAATCTGCGTTCCGATTGATTATTGTGTAGGTTTTTAGCCAGGCACATATATAGTCATGCGTGGATGTTTCCGTATTGGACTGTGCACACGAGACTTAGTTCGTGAGGCTAATTAGGTACATTGTCCCACGTATATCCTGGATTCCGTATACGGTGTGGACATGTGCACTGACACATTTTCGGATCGGGCGTACTGTGATATCCATCTTGAGCCATACTATTTTGGTCGTTCATAGTCCATATATATTTGGATGTGTTCGACGTTTTGTGACTAACCGTTCATACGCCCGAGGGGTATGTTCGTTAGTTGGGATGTTTTCCTTGAAATCTAATATATGTGAATTGTATAATATCTTGAGAAATCATTTATCATGTATATCTGACCCTGTGTTGGGCGAAATACTTGTGTTGTATTTTAGGTCGAGCCAAAGGCAAGGTACGGAAAGATCATGGTGACGGCGAAGGGTTCGAAGGATACTAGTTTGGGGGGCCCAAGTCTTTTGTTGTCTGGTTTTGTTCGAACCGTGTAATATTAATCTTTCCGCTTTATTTAAATTATGGACAAATGTATTGTTATTTAAGGTATATTCCATCTCCATATGGATTATACTTGTATTTTGGATCCCGTGTATAATAAGGTCATTGGCCATACTACTGTAAACTCCTAATCGGAGTAAGTACTATGTATTGTGGTTCGGTATCACAAGTATTGCGTATTTAATCTGTATTTTGGGTATCGCCTGGTGGGTCCCAGTGTGGGGTCCACGACACTGTAATGGCCGCCTTTTTGGGGTGTTACATAAGGGTAGTTCCAGTAGCTACTGCCCTCAGTTCCTGGATTGTGTAACGTACGTAATGCCTACGAGTTATCGTTCGCTACAAAGTGTAACGTACGTTACTCTGTGAAGCCAGCGTACGCTAGTATACCTGAAGGTTTTGGGAACAAAATAATTTATAGCGGCCGTTAGATGTACTCAAGCTTCAAGGGATTGAAATTATAGATAGCAGCCTTAAGAAGGGATTAGTAGCGATCGTTAGGGGGACTAAATGAATAGTAAATTTCTTCTGATGATTTCTATCTGTTCATCATGACCATTTTGCTATATATGTAGATATGCAAATTTTAAAAATGATCAATATGTTCTATTTCTAAATTTATCCTTACAAAATTAAATAATTCTTTGGGCAACAGTTTTGTAAAGATATCTGCCAATTGTTCGTTTGTACCCATATATTGGAGACGAACATTCTTGTTTTGGACATAATCAAGAATAAAATGATGACGAATTTCGATGCTTTGTCCTACTATGCAAATGGGATTCTAACTCGAATTTATGACACTAGTACTGTCACAAAAAATAGGCGTATTTTGTAGAGTACTGATATAATCCAGTAATTGATTTTTTATCCACAGTACTTGTGCAAATGCACTTCCAACAGCCACATATTCGACTTCGGCTATGGAAGTAGCCACACTAGTCTGTTTCTTACTATCCCAAGATATTAAACATGAACCAATGAAATGACACGACCCACTTGTACTTTTTCTGTTAATTCTACATCCACCAAAATCAGCGTCACTAAATGCAAATAATTCAAAATTAATGCTTGATGGATACCATAATCCTAAATATATAGTACCTTCCAAATATCGAGAAATTCTTTTACATGTAATTAAATAAATTCTTTAGGATTAACTTGAAATCTAGCACCTAAACACACTGCAAACATAATATCGGGTCTAGAGGCAGTTAGATAGAATAGAGATCCGATCATACCTCGATATTATTTTTGATTGATGGGTATACCTTTCTCATCTTTATCAAGTTTCAGGACAGATGACATAGGTGTAGCTATTTCCTTACATCCTTCCATCTTGAATTTATTTAACAGCTCGTTGACGTACTTTGTTTGATGAATAAATATGCCATCTTCGAGTTGCTTTATTTGAAGTCCTAGAAAGAATTTATATCCCCCATCATGCTCATTTTCAATTCTCCTTTCATAATATTTGCAAATTCTTGGGACAGAGAATCGTTAGTAGCACCAAATACAATATAATCGACATATAAACATATCATTATCAAAAGTCTTGACAAAAAGAGTATTATCTAAATGTCCTCTATTATATCCGTTAGAAATAAGAAAAGTATTTAGCCTTTCATACCATGCTCTCGGCGATTATTTTAATCCATAGAGAGCGTTATGAAGCTTGTACACAGTTGGGATGATCATAATCTTCAAGTCGGGTGGTTGCTTGACATAGAATTCTTCTTGAATAACTCGATTCAGAAAGATGCTTTTCACATCCAATTGATGAAGTTTGATCTTTTTATATGAAGCAAATGCACATACAAGGCGAATAGCCTCAAGACGAGCAGCCGGTGCAAAAGACTCTTCGTAGTCTAGTCCTTCCTCTTGTTGTACCCTTGAATGACTAGTCTCGATTTGTGTTTAACCATAGGACCGTTATCATCTATCTTCACTTTATGAACTCATTTAGTTCTGATGATTATTTTTCTGCAGGTGCCGGAACCAATTCCCATACTTTGTTTCTTTCGAATTGATTAAGTTCTCCTTGCATAGCAATGACCCAATTTTCATTGTTTATTGATTTACCAAGATTCTTCTATTCCATGAGAGAAATAAATGCATAATTGTTAAAAAAACTCATTTATATTTCTCCTTCTTCGCACACGTTCACCAATTTCGTCGAGAACTTGTTCTACTGGATGATCTTTCACATTTTTTTATCAGGAAAGAAAAATTTATTAAGAGAGTAGCCAGGCATGAGAATTGCCTAGTACTCCAAGAGAATGATAAGTACACATGTTACACAGCAAAGAAGTAGACTTTTTTAAATCACCTAGCTTTCAATACATTAAAAGAAGAAGCTACAAGTTTTTTAGGACAAAAACTGGATTGGAAACCCAGTCTTCATAGCTCCTTGCCAAGCAGCCCGCATTTCTACACGTTATCCAGCTCCATACTTGGTTCTTCAGTTCCGTAATAACCTTGTTCAAATCAGCTTTCTCTACCCGAAGTACAATAGCATTCCTTGTTTTCCATAGTAGTCAAACAATGCATTCCCAGACACAAATAGCAAATACTTTCCCTTAATCCCCCTAAGAAGTCTAGTAAAGTGAAGTAGATTCATCGAAGGGTTAGACGAAAAACCATCTCAATACCAAAGCACTGCATACACTGCATCCAGACACTATAGGCAAAAGTACATTCGAAAAATACATGACGTACCAACTCCTCCTTGGATATACAGAAGGCTCAATTAAGGCTTACACCTCGTGGAAGGCATAGTCTTCTATTTAACTACACAGTAGTTGAACTCGCTCCCATACGACCCTCCATGCATGTACTTGGATTTTTTAAGTTGAAAGATTGTTCCATATCAACGAAAACTCCTCACTAGGACCGAACACCATCCTTAATTTCCTTTCCAATAAATAATTGTATGCTTCCTTGGAAGAGAAAGTCCCGTTTGAACCCGAAACCCATCTCCACTTGTCCGTCAAGCCCTGTTTAGAAAGATAGAAAGATATCACAAATAATAATTCGTCAAACATAGAAAGCTCCGTCTCTCTCAACTCTCTCCTCCACCTCCAATCACAAACCCACTCCTCATCTCTCCATACCCCCATCTCCTGTACTTTCCTATTTTTATCAATGGATAGGTTATACAAATGAATATGTTGGAAATATAAGATAAAATGGAGGAAATGGGGTGTCTTGAGCAGCCCATTTGAGAGGAAATTTTGAGTGGGCTCGACTACGAGTTAAAGTCGGGACTTAGTTGGAATACGTAGTACTCCGTACGAGGTTTCCAAAATATGTAAAAACACTCAAAATAATTGAGGTATGAATGAGATATAATGTTCCAAAGTGAACCCTTTAAAAATGAATTTGGGATGATATCCCACATTGAAAAAAGAAGGGAGAAATTGTGAGTATATAAGGAGATGTGGACAAAGGCATGTTCAAAATGAGACATGTGTGGATGTGTGACTAGGCGCCCCTCGTGCACACACACTCGTGCGCCGCCGCCGTCCGTCCGGTCGGTCGAAGGGCGATTTGGGTGAAATGTCTCGGCATCTCGAAGTTATCTTTTTACTGCAATTTTATTCGGTAAAATTTTATTTTACCGAAAATACCTCAATTAATAAATTCCGAATTTTTCGGATCTGGAGCCTTTACAGCCAAATATTTTTTCTTCTTCGTTTTTCTTCTTCGGTCGGTGATAGTAGACAAATTTTGTTCTAGTTCGTTGAGGGTGCAGCGGATCACAGATTCGTTACATCGAGCTGTTGTTTTATCTGTTTTAAATATTGCTGTGACATTTTCCATTGTTCCCTTTCCAAAGTTTAAAATTGATTTAAACCACAAGTGTGAAACTTGTGTAGAGGCAAAATTAACTCGATCTCCATTCCGACAAGTGGAAAGAAACACTAAACCTTTAGAATTAATACATAGCGACCTATGTGATTTGAAATTTGTTCAAACTAGAGGTGGAAACAAATATTTTATTACTTTCGTGGATGATTGTACTAAATATTGCTATGTATACTTGCTTAAAAGCAAAGATGAAGCCATAGAGAAATTCGTTCTCTATAAAACGGAAGTTGAGAATCAATTGAATGCTAAGATAAAAATCTTGAGAAGTGACCGTGGAGGTGAATATATGAAACCATTTGGCGAATTTTGCTCGCAACATGGGATTATTCATGAAGTCACTGCCCCATATGCACCACAATCAAATGGCGTGGCGGAACGTAAGAATCGCACTCTGAAAGAGATGATGAACGCGATATTACTAAATTCAGGTCTGCCGCAAAATATGTGGGGAGAAGCCATCTTAACGGCGAATTATCTCTTAAACAAGATATGCCGTAAGAACGGAAACAAAACTCCTTATGAATTGTGGAAAGAAGTCAAGCCTTCCTACAATTACATGAAAGTGTGGGGGTGTCTAGCAAAGGTGCTGATACCTACTCCTAAGAAAGTTAAAATAGGCCCAAAAACGGTTGACCGCATTTTCATTGGATATGCACACAACAACAATGCTTACCGATTTCTTGGGCATGAATCTAAAGTGCCTGAGATTCACAAGAATACGATTATGGAATCAAGGAATGTGTCATTCTTTGAGAATATCTTTCCTTGCAAGACTGCAAGTGAACCCCTTACCTCATCTGAACTGACTTCTGAACTAATGGATGAAGATAATGAAGACCAAATAATGGATAATGAGGACGAACCTAGAAGGGGCAAGCGACAAAGGACGGAGAAATCTTACGGACCAGATTTCATCACCTACTTGCTCGAAAAGGCTTCTCAGACTTACAAATAAGCTGTAAGCTCGACGGATGGACCTCTATGGAAGGAGGCTATCAAAGAAGATATTGATTCTATATTATAGAATCATACTTGGGAACTAGTGGAATTACCTCCTAAGTGTAAACCATTAGGAAATAAGTGGATTTTCAAGAAGAAATTGAAAGATGGAGCAGTTGATAAATATAAGGCTAGGCTTGTAGCGAAGGGATATAATCAACGTGAAGGCCTAGACTATTTTGATACTTACTCTCCTGTGACAAGAATAACCTCCATCAGGATGATACTTGCCATCGCAGCATTACGAGGCTTAGAAGTTCATCAAATGGATGTTAAAACTGTCTTTCTTAATGGAGACTTAGAAGAGGAAATCTACATGGAACAACCCGAGGGTTTCTCTGCTCCTGGACAAGAAAGGAAAGTCTGCAAGCTGGTAAAATCTTTGTACGGATTGAAGCAGGCACCAAAACAGTGGCATGAAAAATTTGATCATGTCATAATAAGCGGTGGCTTCAAAATTAATGAATCCGACAAATGTGTATATGTGAAAAACACGGAAGATGGCTATGTCATTTTGTGTCTATATGTAGATGACTTACTCATTACCGGCAGTAATGAAAGAATAATCAAATCGACCAAAGACATGTTGAGGTCGAGATTTGATATGAAGGATATGGGACTCGCAGATGTAATTTTAGGAATTAAAATCACACGAACGTCGGAAGGTCTCATGCTGAGTCAAGCCCACTATGTGGACAAAATCCTTGAAAGATTTAATAAAGGTGACTCGGGCACAGCTAAAACCCCGGTGGATATGACGTTGAGACTATCCAAAAATAAGGGTGAAGGAGTATCTCAACTCGAATACTCATGCATAATAGGAAGTCTGATGTACTTGATGAGCTGTACAAGACCAGACATAGCCTACTCAGTTAGTAAACTAAGTAGATACACGAGCAACCCCGGAAATGATCACTGGAAGGCGATCATAAGGGTACTAAGATACTTAAGGGGTACTCGAGAGTATGGGCTGCACTATACCAAATATCTAGCAGTACTTGAAGGATATAGTGATGCAAAATGGATATCTGATATAAAAGACTCCAAGTCTACAAGTGGATATGTATTCACACTAGCCGGTGCAGCAGTGGCATGAAAATCTTCGAAACAGACATTTATATCTCGGTCAACGATGGAATCCGAGTTTATAACCTTAGATAAATGTGTAGAAGAGGGAGAATGGATACACCATTTTCTAGAAGATATTCCAAGATGGACAAAGCCTGTGACCGCAATATGTATTCATTGCGATAGTCAATCTGCAATTGGCAGTGCACAGGGCGTAATGTACAATTGTAAGTCTCGTCACATAAGGAGGAGACATAATACCATTAGACAATTGATATCAACAGGAGTTATCACTATTGATTATGTGTCATCAAAGGATAACATTGTGGATCCGCTAACCAAAAAATTATCAAGAGACCTTGTTGATAAATCATCAAGAAGAATGGGTCTGTTGCCTTGAGCTAATGGTTTTATGGAGGATACCCAACCTAAAGTGACTGGAGATCCCAAGATCTAGGTTCAATGGGACAACCAATCCATAAAACTGTGCACGATCACTGTGGGGGTTACCCCGAACCGACCAAGATCTAGGTTCAATGGGACAACCAATCCTCCAGGAGAACTGGTTCATGTCAAATTTCAAAACCAACATGGACCAATTCATCCATTCTATAATGTACAGTATCTTTGATGGATCTTTTGGGAAATAAGATGAGGAGGAAGAAGAAAAATAAATAAGGATTGAAGAAGTGAATGGAGAGGAAGAAGAGGAGGTCATTGTTATAGATGACGAAGAAGAGGAACAGGAAGAAAAAAAAAGGAGGAGAAAATATTTTAGTTGAAAAACAAACAGAAGAAGTTGAAAAAACAGAGGAATTAGTTGATGAAGAAGAAGAATAAGGGGAAGAGGTAGATCAGAAGGATGATGAAGGAAAGGAGGATGATGAGAATGATGGAAAAGATGATGAGAATGATGAAGAAAATGATAAAGATGATAAGAAGGACGATGATGATGGTGATGATAAGGATGATGGAGGAGAAAAAGAAGCTAAAAAAGAAAAAGAGAATGTTGATGAAGAAGAAAAGGAGGAAGATCAAGAGAAGGAATTAGAAAAGGAAGAAGAAGAGAAAGAAAAGGAGCTGGAGAAAGAGCCAGAATTAGAGGTTGCAGACAAGGCTGGGGCGCCTGCCCGGTATACCAGCCTGGACGCAGAGTTGGCTGAGGACTCCAGATCAGGGACACCTGAAAAGACCCTATTTGGAGTGCCAGCTGCAGATAGGAGCCTGCAGTCTAGTGGATCATTCGCAGAAGGCTCAGGCAAGCACTCTCCACCATCGCAGATCTCACCTGTGATGACCGAGCTGATAAGGCAAATAGTAAAGGACACTATTGGAGAGTTGCTTGCATCTCAGGTCACCCCTAATCTCCAATCCATCAATGCCAAGATTGATACTTTGCTGCAAAGGGAAGTCCCTCAACCTCCTCCTCCTACAAACAACAGAATGACATTTGGCATGTCTGACTAGATGCACAGAATGGAGCAGCAGCTGACCATTTTGGTTGATACTGGCAAAAAGGGGGAAGATAGGATACAGGGGAAGGCAGCATTCAAGGAGAAATAAGAAGGAGCTAATAACGAAGAAGGGGCAGGATGTCCAGTTGATCACTGCTGGGACATCCTCAGCTAAAAGGAAGGGAGAAGCAGTACCAGAAGAACAGGCTGATGATCAGCCTGCAGGAAAAAAGAGGAGGACTAGAGGAGGATTTGAGCCTACTCTAGAGTGGGAAGGCAAGGAGTTTTGGTACATTGAAGATTTTGTACCTTACGAAGCTCTACCCATGTGGGGATCTGCAAGGAAAAAATTCATCAGAGACTACTACATCTGGGAAATACTCCAGGATGATAATCTCTCCCCACAGCAGATCTTCATCAACTTCATGGAAGAAGCTCACCCACAACTCTGGACTATTCTTCTAAAACATGCTGAGGCACACAATGCATATCCCATGATCCCTCCGTTCAGGGCCAAAGAACCTCCCACCTTGGAGAAAGGAAATGCTTTGGATGAACTTGCACTTCAGAGAAAAATCAAGAAGTTGTGTGTTGAGAATAAGTTCTCATCTCAAGAAGAGCAAGATTTTGCAGCTCTTGTTGTAAATAGGAAGTATGGTCTTGCCCCTGTCAAGACAAGACCAATCGGAGCTAAACCTGTCACGCCTGCCAAACAGCCTATCCGAAGAGGCAGAGGCAGAGGCAGATGATTTTTATTTATTTTTGTACTTGTAAAATTTTCTTGTATATTTCAGACATTTATTTGTAATCAATTTAAAAAAATTTATAACAGTCTTTTGAATGACAATTTCGAGTTGTCTCAAAAATTAGAATGATTTTAGTTTGTGTCTTGCACTCAAGTGCAGACTTGTTTATTTGAATATTTCCTTTAAGTTTTGCCATCATCAAAATAGGGGGAATTAGTTAGGAATACTTGTTAGATTTTTATGATGTCATTAATATAAATTCAAATACTTATTACTTGGCAAAAATGTAAGAAGGAACCAAATGAGTATCTTCCATAGGCCAAATTATGTTAAGTGTAAAACTTGGCAAAATGTAAAGAATAACCAAATGAGTATCTTCTATAGGCCAAAACAAGTTAGGCTAAAAATCGGCTAAGTACTAAAGAACCGCTAAGTTCATCAGAGAGGTACAGCCGAGTCATATCAGAGAAGTTCTGGTCAACAAATCATTAGGGATGTTTGACCAGACTGCAGTCAAGTAACCTCAGACAGGTCATCTGATCAGGCGAATCCCAAACAGTCACCATCAGAGAGGTCCAGACTGCAGAGAAGTTAACTTACATCAGCCTACCTGTGATCAGCCAAGTACTCCAAGTCCACGTCAGCATGCGTTGAAAAGTCAAATATTACGGAAAGTCACATGCAACGTGAATGACAAATTGGAGAGATTCCCGCAAGGATATGAATTAAATAATTCATCCAGACCCACCTTGAAGACTTTAATATTATTATATTCAAAAGATTCGGTGCCTCACATGCAAAGTCTTCACAACGGTCGAAAGATGGATTAAATTATGGGAATCCAGCCTTGCAACGTTCAGAAAGAAAACAATGAAGTCTACCTCTCCAACGGACGAATTTGTTGAAAAGATTTGCAACGGCTATGAAGGAAAAGCTTAGAGATCATGACCTATATATATATATATATATATATATATCCGAAGATTTGAAGCTGAAATAAAATACCTACAATTACATACAAACGGTGCGAACATACTTTCAAGCGATCAAAGCATTCAAGCAATCTAAAGCAAACTACAGCATCGTGAAAAGAGCGGTTCTCAAAAGTTCATACTTGAAGAAGCTCTTAGTTGGAGAAGACAAAAATGCGTGTCTTTAATCCTGAGTTCGGGGTACTTCACTGGTTGAAGTTCGAGACTGTAAAGGCATCCAAGGATCGAGAATCAAGAGGTGCAAGGCAGTCAAGTGTGTTACAACGGCACGGATTTCCACTGGTTGGAAGCTGTTGTAGTTTGATTGAATCACTATAATATTTATCACTGGTTGAAAATTATAGTGAATTCATCTCCAACTGGTTTGGAGAAAAGTGGATTAGTAGAGGATTACCCCACCTCTGAGACCACTATAACTGCCTGCGTATTTTACTATTTTATTGCATCATACTTTAACTGCTGCATTCATTGTTAAGTGTTTCATTAGTTGTTTTGTATTCGTCATCAGCTGATTTCCGCACGTATTGAGAACAAACGACTCTAAGTCATTTGTTTATCTATCAGCTGAAGAAACTTACTCTTTGAGAAAAAGAGTTTAAGAGTTTGAAAAAGTCTATTCACCCCCCCCCCCCTCTAGACTTATTCCTGGACGACTTGTGACCTACACTCATTTTGTTGGTGCCGCAGATGCATTGGGTTGGGATGGTTGGCTTTTCCAGTTGGAAAAGATATTCGAGGTAGTTGATTGCACAGAAGAACGTAAGGTACCGGTCACTCAGTATCTTCTCGATAAAGATGCCGCTAGTTGGTGGGAGGCTGTTAAGCCTCGAGATCGTGTTGTCATGTGGGCAGAGTTCCAGGGATTCATGAGAGATGAGTTTTGTCCGGAACCGATCAGAAATCAGAGGATTAATGAATTCTTTTCGGCAAAACCGCAAAATGTACCGTTGTCTCAAGCTATTATTGATTTTAGCAAACAGCTCAATTATGTGCAGGATCAAGTAAGGACAGAGGAGGACAAGATCTATCATTTTAGCAGGCGGGTGAAGCCGGAGATTCATCAGTACATGTCGGGTCTCACTTGTACTTCCTTGAGAGATTATCATAATAGGGCGTTAGCCTATGAGCTATCTATATTATCGACTGAGAATATGTCTGACTTGAAGAAACATAAAACTATTGGGAACTTTTCAGGAAATCAGGGGAGTGGGCACCCTGAGGTTGGGACTTCGGGTCGTCATCCCAAGAAGATTCCTCGATCGCGTGATCAGAGGAGTGGTACCCCTGCAGTGAGTAATGTGAGCAGCTCGAATACGTGATATAATTGTAGTCGAGCGGGCCATACCGCGAAAAATTGTCGCTCACCGTTGGTCAGCTATTTCGAGTATGGCCAGGTGGGTCACCGAGCCGTGCATTGCGAGTCAGTAGCTGAGAGATTTGGGGATTGAGTTTACGGCTCTGCTCCGAAAGGACACAGAGATGCCTAGTGTGGTTTTTGAGAAATTCGGCGTAGTCCGAATTTTTTGTGGTTATACTTGCGGATCGTTTTTTGTTTATTTTCTATTTTCTTGACTGTGCATGTTTTCTTGTAACAAGTGCCTCCTATTTTGGAGATTGTTCGGATAGTTGACCGGATTGTGTTATCTGTTTGGTGAAACTTGACGCTTGTTGTTAGTTTTATTATGTCTCTACCTGTGGCATTGTCATTTTTGTCGTTGAGCGTGATTTCACGCCGTATGTTCCCTTGCATTTCTTGTAACGTTTCGCCATTGGGCGCGAGTTTTCGGTTTGTGTGTATCTCGTTGAGTATTTTCTGGCGGGATATTGCTTCTCCCTACTTGTTTTAAGATTCGGGACGAAACTTCTTTTAAGGAGGGTAGTATGTAATATCCGCAATTTCGATTTCTGATAATTTTCTTTTTTTTTCGGCGGGAGTCCGTTTTAGCGGCTCTCTTCTGACCATTTCGTCATTCTGAGAATGTTTAATTCTGCACTTTTCGAAGACCGAGTTCGTTTCAGTGTCGTTTTGTTGGGTTTCATGTGTTTTAGCGACTTTTCCGCACTTGAGTTTGATTCTTACGAATCTCGTCTGAAACTGTTGTTCTGAGCTCCTGTAAGATCGTTTAACTTTGTTAGAGGTGTTATGAACTTCGGTTTGGTTATTCGATCACGTATCATGATTTTCGGGAGTTTTGGGCCATTTTGTAATTTCCCATAGTTGTGGGTATCCGTATACGTATTTGTTGTCTCGACCCTTTTTATGGTCGCATGCGAGCTTGATTGTAACTCAATCTATTAGTATGATCTTATTCTGGAGCTTTCCGTGTGTATCTTGAACTTGGTATTTCAATTGGAGGAGTCCGTTGTTGTAACCAGCTTTGAGAGCACTATTGCTGTAGTTTTGGGTGCATTAGCGCACGCTAAGGGATCTCCTTAACGCACGCTATCGAGCAGTAGGGTCTGAGGCTAGTAGCTGGATTCAGGCCATTAGCGCACGCTAAGGGCAGATGGTTAGCGCGCGCTACGGTGCAGTGGTTAGCGCACGCTAACTGGTAGTTCGAGGCAGTCCAGTGGCTACTAGACTGGGTTTGGAGGTTTCATTAGCGCATGCTAACTTTTGGTGGTTAGGGCACGCTAACTGTGCATTTTTGGCCGAACGTTTGTTCTGATGCTTCGATAGCGCACGCTAATCAGGTAGGATTAGCGCACGCTAAGCTGTCCAGTATATAAACTGGACAGCAGTCATTAATCTTCATTTTTCTTCATTTCTTCTTCTTCCTCCACGGGTCTGAGGCGTGGCGACTAAGGTTCGCGACCTGGGCTAGTTTTCTTCCATTCCAGGGTGTTTTGGAGCATCCTAGGTGATTATAACATCATCTAATCCATTGTTCTTCACCGGATCAAGGTATTTTTTTCTTGGATCCCTAGATTTGACTTTTGGGGAGTTTTGTTCTTGATTTTATTTTTCATCCAATTTCGATAAACCGATTGTTGTTTAATGATGTTGTTAAGCATATCCTATGGATTGTATATCCATATTTCGGTTTGGATTTCTATTTTCGTGTTTTGTCAGGACGAATCGCATTCTTGGCCATTTTGGGGGAAACCCTTGAACTTTTGTCGTTTGTTCCTTGAATTCAGCAACTTTAGGTCGTGCTTTGGAATTCATTTTCATTGTTGTTATTGTCCTTCATAGTGTATTGTCGCGAGTGGGCATTTGGCGCAGTCGGCGGGTTTGTAGTCGGTTCGTGCCAACCTATTTCGGTCGATTCTCCACGTTCGTGGTTATTCGAGGCAAGTACCTTGTTCATACATTTCTTGTTTTGTGTATATGATGATTGGTTATCGTTTTGGTATGTTTGTTTAGTTGATTGGAATGAACTTTCAAAAGATTTGGTTTAGCCTCGTTAAAGGCTCACTTTCAAAACGCGTGTGTTTTGTGAATGTTTCGTCTCGTGAATGGTTAAGTGATCCCTATGAATATGCTTGGTGTTGTTGTTGTGCTTTGATAATATATGTGCGTATATTGACTCATTTCGGCGCGTTGTGGTTTGACATTGTGTCGTGCTTTGTGTTTGTTGCCTTTGAGTGAATTGTTTGGATATCCTTGGTGTGATATGTTATTTGTGTGAATGTGTGGATAAGGTCTAAGGTCTACGGTGACACATGGCATGTGATCATGTGGTCAGGATGCAACAAGTGATTGATCCAACCGTGAGAGCTTAAGACAATCTACGGTGACACATGGATTTTGATCATATGGTCAGGATGCAACAAGTGATTGGTCCAACCGTGAGATGATAAGACCTGTGGTGACATATGGCATGTGATCATGTGGTCAGGATGCAACAAGTGATTGGTCCAACCGTGAGATGATAAGACCTGCGGTGACATATGGCATGTGATCATATGGTCAGGAGACAACAAGTGATTGATCCAACCATGAGATGACGTGGCATGTGTTCACGGTATTATGTATACGATTGTGAATGTATTTTGCTCACCTCGAGAGGGTCCGATGAGGCCTCGAGGGAATCCAATGGTATAGCCCTGGATTCACGAGTTGGTGTGTATATGATTTGTGAATGTATTTTGCTCACATCGGGAGGGTCCGATGAGGCCTCGAGGGAATCCAATGGTATAGACCTGGATTCACGAGTTGGTGTTGTATTTGTGTGACTAAGATTTGCGTATCTTGGGTGATTATGTTATGTTGATTTTTATGTCCGTCGAGGACACATGACGTGGGTTTTGACCCTGTAAATTGTCGTTGGTTTCATTTGTGAAAACAAAACCTTGGGGCTGTGACCCCTGTTGATTTTGGGAAAGAGAAGGATTCAATAATCCTAAATTGTTTTCTATTAAAACTCCTGATGGCATTTTAAACCATTTTATATATTGTTTCCCTTGAGTTGTGATCTTTCGGTTTTGGAATGTTTAACCCAAACTCTTGCTTCGGGAAGTATTTTTCGTTGCGTTTGAATCTTTGAGGATTCCTGGTTGTTATTATTCTTGGAACTTGAATTGTATGACTTGTATTTTGCACTTTGTACTTGCATTAGCAAAATAGTGGAATTTTGCTAACCCCGAGTAATCGGGGGGTGTATGTCTGTATTTGCATTCAAGTTTTGGGAGCATAATACAGGGTCGGCACGAAGGATGATGAAAGATGATCGATACTAATCACAAGAGGACCCGTACGTTGTTGTATTGGTTCGAGTTGTATTTTATTCCGCTGCAGTATTTCCCACGTTGTACGGGAGTGTGTTGTATTTTGACCCCTGCGTGGGTATGTATTGAGATTGAGTTGTATGTATTTATGAAAGACTAAATCGGTCTACTGAGTCATTTTAGCCTTAAAGGCATTATTGAGATGTTTGATGTTGTTACCATCCTGGTAGATCCTTGAGGAAAGGTTCTATGGCGTGTAATATCCCTGAGCGGATTGGGGGTGTTACACTTTCCATCTGGTCTCCACATCAGGTAGCTTTCTCGTCTGTACTAGATTCCCAATCTAGTAGGCCAAGTTCCCTGCTTAGCTCCAGAAACCTTTCTTCTGGTAAAGGTTTTGTGAATATGTCATCAATTTGGTACTCTGTGCTGACTCTTTCTACTCTTACTCTCTTGTTAAACACATGGTCTCTAGTGAAATGATGTTTGACATCTATGTGCTTTGTTCTTGAGTACAATACCGGATTGTTTGTGATTGCAATTGCACTATTGCTGTCACACCATATTGGAACTTCATTTGCAGTGATGTTGTAGTTCCTTAGCTATTGTCTGATCTATAGCATTTGTGCACAACAGCTCCCTGCAGCTAGATACTCTGACTCGGTTGTGGAAATTGAGTTTGGATACCTCCTTCTTGCTGAACCAAGATATCAGTCTGGTTCCTAGGAACTGGCACGTTCCACTGGTGGTTTTCCTATCAATCCTGCATCCTGCAATGTCTGCATCCGAGTATCCTCATAGCCAAAGTTGTTGTCCTTAGGATACCCTAGTCCAATATTGATTGCAGACTTAAGGTATCTGATAATCCTCTTAGTTGCTTCCTAGTGAGACTGCTTTGTCTTGGATTGAAATCTTGCACATACTCCGACTGCATATGATATATCTGGTCTGCTTATAGTTAGATAAAGGAGTGATCCAATAAGTCCTCTGTAGTGGGTTAGATCCACTGATATGCCTCCTTCATCTGCATATAGGTGTAGGCTTGTGCTCATTAGAGTTCTTAGTGTTTTGGCTGAATCCAATCCAAATCTCTTGATTAGATCTTATGTGTATTTGGCTTGATTGATGAAAATTCCATTGTTCATCTGCTTGAATTGCAAACCAAGAAAGAAGTTTAGTTTGCCCATCATACTCATCTCAAATTCTCCTTGCATGAGATTTGAGAACTTCTCACATAACTCCAGGTTGGTTGAGCCAAATATGATATCATCCACATATATTTTAACTAATAATATGTGGTATTCATGTTCTACTCTAAATAGGGTCTTGTCTACCTTTCCTTTGCTGAAACCATTCTTCTCCAGCAACACAGATAGTGTTTCATACCATGTTCTTGGTGCCTGCTTGAGTCCATATAGAGCCTTTAGAATCTTGTATACTGTGTCTCCTTTAACGAATCCAGGGGGTTGCTCCACATATACTTCTTCTTCTAGGATTCCATTGACAAACGCACTTTTCACATCCATCTGGTAGACTTCAAAATCTTTGAATGCTGCATATGCAAGGAATAGTCTGATGGCTTCCAATCTTGCAATAGGTGCATGTGTTTCATCAAAATCTATTCCTTCGCATTGTGCATATCCTTTAGCAACTAGTCTGGCTTTATTCCTAACAACAGCTCCATCTTCATCACGCTTGTTCTTGTACACCTATTTGGTACCAATTACTTTCTTGTGATCTGGTCTGTCTGTTAGTTCCCAGATATTGTTTCTCTCCATCTGGTTCAGCTCCTCTTGCATTGCATTTATCCATGAGTAGTCCTCCATAGCTTGTTCAGTTGTTTTAGGTTCCATCTGAGACATGAAACAAGAGAACATTGCCATTCCTGCAGGTTCTGTTGATTGTCTGGTTCTGACTCCATCAGATAGGTTTCCAATTATCTGTTGAATGAGATGATCTTTGAGCCATTTGGGGATATCTTCTTCTTCAGGGTTTGTTCCCCCTGTAGAGTTGATTTGGTGTACTTCGTCTCTCTCTGCATCAGCTAGGTCCTGGCCTTCTTGATCTGCAACTGGGTCTTTATCAGCTGCAGTTGGATCAGGTAGGTTTTTGGATCCTATCTGATCTGCAGTTAAGTCTTCAGGCTGATCTTCAGTTGGGTCTTCAGATGAGTCCATCATTCCTGTATCATGAATGATAACTTCTTCTAGGCTGGCGGTTTTGAGCTTATTCTCAATTAATTCCATATGTTTCCTGTACTTAATAGTAGACTCATCAAACATAACATGAGGTGTTTCTTCCACAATTAATGTTATTTTGTTAAATACTCTGTAAGCCTTGCTTATTTGTGAGTATCCCATAAAGAGACCATCATCAGTTTTAGCATCAAAGGCATTCGGTTGGGTTTTACCATTGTTGTGGATGAAACACTTACAACTAAATATATGAAAATATGCAACAGTTGGTGTTCTGCCATCCCAAACCTCATAGGGAGTTTTGCCATGTCTCCCTACTATCATACTCCCGTTTACGAGTATGGCATGTCATGTTGACTTCACCCGTAACCTCTTTGGCGTGTCACCGCAATCATTGACCTGGTAGCTTCCTTCAAGGTTCTGTTTCTTCTTTCAGCAACACCATTTTGCAGTGGAGTTCTGGCTGCAGAAACCTCGTGCTGGATTCCATTCTGATCACTGTACTCAGTGATTGCCTTGTTGAGAAATTCTCCTCCTCTATCTGATCTGATCTTGATGATTGAGAGGGATTCTCATTTTGGATCTTCCTTAGCAGCTCAGGTAATTTTGTTAGTGTTCTACTCTTTTTATAGAGAAAAACAACTCATGTGAATCTCGAGTAGTCATCTACTACTACTACTACTAGAGCATGCTTCCTTACACTCAATGTCCTTGGCTTGATGGGGCCAAAGAGATCCATATGAAGTAGATCTAGAATTCTGGTGGTGAGAGTGGTAGGCTGAACTGGCTTGAATGATGCTCTGGTCCATTTCCCTTTTTGACATGCATCGCAGAGAGCTTTCTTCTTGAATACTTCTTCTAGAAGTCCTCTGACCAGCTTTTGAAAGCTTATCTTGTTGATATCTTTGAAGTCCAGGTGACATAACCTTTTGTTCCATAGCCATCCATTTTCAGCAATTTTCTTGGATAGAAACAGGTGTTTGGAGTGCCTGTGTTCCAATCTATCATGTAGACATCTCTCCTTCTGAATCCTTGTAGCTTCACTTCTCCTAATAGGATATCAATCACCATGCATTTCCAAATGGTGAAGACTACTAGGTTCTTCTCATCACAAAATTGGCTTATGCTCAACAGATTGTATTTGAGCCCTTTGACATAGTAGACTTTGGATATTATTATATTTCCTCTGTGCAGCTCTCCAAATCCTTTTGTCTGACCTCTAGAGCTATCTCCAAAGGTTACATCTGGGCCTCTTTCTTTGATATAATTTGAGAGCACCTTCTTATTCCCTGTCACGTGCCTTGAGCATCCAGAATCTACAAACCATTCTTCACCTCCCGTAGTTGAATTTAAGGAGATGTGGTAGTAGTTCTTCCACCTTTTCTGCAATCAATAAAGCATAGATTTAGGTATCCAAATCTGTGTGGGTCCTTGGGGGTTAGTGGGCTTCCTGGAGAATTGATTTCTCCTTGGATTATTAAAATTTTGTTGATTACCCCTATAAGGTGTGTGTTGTCTAGGCGTATATCCTTGGTTAGGATTGTGTATGGGATATGCCTCATGAAATCTTTAGTGTGGGCCATTTCTAAATCTTGGTTGAGACCATTTGTTAAATCGTTGGGGTCTCCACACCTGTTCATTTTGGAAATTTGGATAACCTTGAGGTTTCTTTTGAAATCTATTTTTAGGGAGTCTTTGGTAATAGTTGGCATAATGTCTTGGCTGCTACTTTTGCCTTGGCCATTGCCTAGTCTCTTGTCTCGGTGGCTGCCTGGTAAACCTTGGCTGCTGCCTAAACCTTTGACTGGGCTGCTGCCTATTTTGAAATACGGGTTTATATGTAGGCTCAGCAGCTTGGACAATTGTTTCTCCCTTAATAAAAACGGTTTCTGAACTAGAGGGAGTGTTAGGGTCATATCCAAGGCCTGATCTGGAATAAAGTGGCCTCTTGTTCATACACAATTCATCCAAGGTTATAGATGCCTTTAGAGATGTTATCTCTTTATCTTGTGTACTATTTAACTGTTTCAACTTGGATAGCTCAGTTATGACATGAGCGAGTGCAGCTGATTTTTCACTATTTAAAACAGTCAGCTTATGGATCTCAGCTGTAGTATTTTCAGCTGAGTTTTTCAAAGTGTTTTCAGATTGTTTTTCAAGCTCAACTATAACATTTTTAAATTTTGCTGACTCTTGGCTGAGCTTGTAAAAATCATTTTTCAGCTGGACTTTCTCATTCTTTAGCTACGCATTCTCGGCTGCCACAGTCTGGTGAGCTGATTTAAGTGTTTCAAAATCTTTTAGTAACTGATTTACAGATTCATATCTTCAGACATGTCAGAGCTAAAACCCTCTGTAGTTTTAGGTTTTGAAGTTACCTCTTCATCAGCTAGATTAGCCATCAGACAGTTGTATTCATCATCATCATCAGAGAAGAATCCACCACTTGATTCTACTCTTTCTTCAATCTGATCTTCAATTATGAGAGCTTTCCTTTTGTCCTCCTTTCTGCCCACATTTTTCTTGTCGTCATTCTTCTGGAGTTCTGGGCAGTCAGTCTGGATGTGTCCAGTTTTGTGGCAGTTGTAGCAGTCCGCCTTCCAGTTGCTAGCTTTCTGATTCCTTCTTGGGTTTTCTTTGAAGTTCTTCTTGTATTTGGAATAATTCTTCCGGAAGTTGCTGAACCTCTGCATGATGAAAGCCATCTATTCCTCAAAGTCTAGAGGATTAGGAGGTTTAACTTCATATAGGGTCTTGGAAGAGGATTCAGCTGCAAATGCTCATCCCTTTTCAGCTGGTTCATTAGATGATGAACTGGGCAGCTCGAACTCATATGCCTTCAGGTCAGAAAATAGCTCCTGGATTTTTATCTTGTTGAGATCCTTTGACTCTCTCATGGCCACATCCTTCATGCTCCATTCAGGATTCAGAGATCTTAAGAATTTAAGGGCCAGCTCCATGTTGCCATATGTCTTTCCAAGGGAGTTGATCTCATTTATGATTTCAGTGAATCTTATGTCCACTTGGTCAATTGATTCACCATTCTTCATCTTGAAGTTGTCAAACTTTTGGGTGGCAATTGACAACTTGTTTTCTTTTATCAGCTCGGTTCACTCACACATTACAGCTAATGTGTCCCAAATCTCCTTTGCATTTTTGCAATTCTTGACCTTGACCATGGTTGCTTTGTCAAGAGTTTGGTACAGGATATCTCTAGCTCAGTTGTCTAGATTAGCCAGCTTTCTCTCTTCAGGGGACATCTCAGTTCTCTTCTTTGGGATCTTCTCAGGCTTCCCAGCTGCAATCTCTTCAGGTGTGTTGTCCTTCTCAAAGATGAAAGGACCATCTTCAATGATGCACCACATGTCATCATGGGTAGATGATAAGTGTGCTTGTATTCTTATCTTCCAGAGGTCATATTTATCAATGGAAAATATAGGTAATCTAGAGTGCATGTGCTGCATGTGTTCCATAATATTGATAGATTAAAATATATATGCTCTGATATATGGATCTGGTTTTGTAAAATTGAACCAACCTCTCTGATACCACTTGTAGGTCACAAGTCATCAGGAATAAGTCTACAGGGGGTGAATAGACTTATTAAACTCTTTTCTGAATTTCAGAAGAGTTACTCAGCTGTGATAAGTACAGATGACTTAAAGTCATCTGCATACAGATAGTGCGGAAGACACATCTAATGATGATACAGATCACTTAAGGTCGTCTGCAGTTAACTTCTAATGGAACAGTGAATATGAATGCAGCAGTTAAATATGATGTGGAAAACAGTAAATCACACAGGCACTTATAGTGGTTTCAGAGGTGGGGTAATCCTCTACTAGTCCACTTTTATCCAAACCAGTTGGAGATGAATTCACTATAACTTTCAACCAGTGATAAACATTACAATGATTCAAACAGTCACAACAGCTTCCAACTAGTGGAATCCCGTGGTCGTTGCAGCTCCCTTTGACTGCTTAGCACCTCTTGATCGAAAATACTTGGATGCCTATCAGTCGCACAACTTCTGAAAACCTCTTTCACAAAAGTACCTCGTACTCAACTTTTGAGACAAGAGTGTTTGTCTTCTCCAACAAAGAGCTTTTCAGAATATGACTGTTTAAAGCTTTGCTCTTTTCACGATGCTATAGTTTGCTTTGATTGCCATGAATACTTTGATTTCTTGTGAGTGTGGTTCACATCGTACTTTGCTCAATTCATATCTTCATATATTTATAGTACGATCCTTGAGCTTCCTTCATAGTCGTTGCACTACTGTAACGAATCCGTCCGTTGGAAAATGGACTTCTTTGTTTATCTTATCAATCCGTTGCAAAGCTGGATTTCCTTTTCAATTCCGACCATTTGAAAGACTTTCTTGTTTAGCGTTGTTATTATTGATTAGAATAATCATAAGTCTTCAGAATGCAGATCTTGATGAATATTTAATTCCTTGCTTTCCGAGAATCTTTCGGCTTGTCTCCTCACGTCTGCATGTGACTTTCCGTGATTATTGACTTTTAACTCTTGCTGACATGGATTGAGTTACTTGGATGATAACTTAACCGAGAACTTACCTAATATCTCTTTGGTTAACCCTGCCTGATGTGCAGTCAATATTCTCTGGTAAAAACCTCTCTGAGATAATGTTCTCTGTTCTAGACTTCTCTGCTCTCAAGTTCTCTGCTCTAAAGTTCTCTGCCCTGAAGTTCTCTGACCTGATTAATGTTCTCTGATCTGATGGTGATACTCAGTTGATATTTGCATTTACTTGATCTCGTCTGATAACTCGACTGTAGATGGGTTTTGGTCAAACCTCTCTGATATTTCTGTTGACCAAACTTCTCTGAAAAATGAACTTGCCTGATAAGTGGTGGTTCCATACTTAGACGATTTTCTAACTGATCAACACTTAGCCTAAATTTTAAGGCCTATAGAAGATACTCATTTGGTTCTTCTTTACAAGTTGCCAAGTACATAAAACATACATTTGAATAATCAATTAATAAAGGGCTGACATCACAAATTGTAACAAGTATTCCTAACAACTCTTTGCCTCCGATTGTTATAGGAAAATTTCTAACTTCTAAATTCCCCATAATTCTTTCCCCACTGTGTAGACCCACAATATAAGGCTCGCATTCATGAAAACAAGAAATTTTTAAACGATTTACACAAGACATTGATATAAACGAATGTGTAGCTCCGGTATCGAACCAAACGCTAACTGGTTGCGAAAGGATCTGAATCGTACCTGATGCAACCGCTGTATTCTGATCTTCTGTCCTCCTCATTGTTAGGGTTGTATACATCAAAGCATACTTTATGCTTATATTATCTAATTTCCCGGTCTTTATCTATGAGAATATTTAATTCATTTCATCACATGTTTTGCATATTTATTCACGCTATGGTTATGCAAATGTTGTCTAATTACTTTATATTGTAGATAATGTGGTGTGTCCAGTCACACAGAAGATCACATTATCGGTCCCTTATATAGTAATAATTAGTTCACAACCTATATAACATTAGACTGTTGTGTGAGAGGTTGTAGTATATGCTTGAGATTGGTTGGTCTTGACCATTCATATATTAGAGTATTCGGTATACGTTGAACAGGATCGAGGTGAGATAGATTCTTCTGTTCTGACTATAAGAAGAACGTAGATCTCGGACAATTATTATTTCTCAATTCTAGTGATTAATATTTAATTATATATATTTAATATTTATTGCTTTGATTTATCATGGGTGAGAGCCAAAATGATTGACTCAATATGATCGAATATTATTATTTATATGATAATTAATATTATAGCTAGAAATCGTGTCCCGACCAGTCGGTCTGATCATGTCCCTTGAGGCACTCGAAAGGATTTTTATATTAAACCCTGCAGGTGGAATTAATTTTTGATATAATAATAAAGGTCGAGTGGTATTCTCATGTATAATATATTAATTAATTAAAAGCTGTAAGTAACTCAAATTAATTAATGGACATGTGATATCTTAAATATGGGAAATAATTAATTCAAAAAGGATCCCAATTTCGTAATTTGAGATTTTGGTAGGAAGTGCAATATCAACCTTTTAGTGCACTAAGTTGATATTAATAAACTCATAATATTAGGAAGGTTCCTAATATGGTAAGATGAGATCTATTGGGAGTCCTTACCTTATCCTCCTTAAGGTCCCTATAGTAGCCCAAAACACCTATATATAGCACTACGGGGTGGTCGATTTTACTACTCATTATTGAACAAGAAATTTTGATTTTTTCATACTTTGTGTTTAATTATGGATCCTGATTTGTATCTTGGATTCCATAATTTAGCCAACACGATATTTTTCTAAATACTCAAATATTCAAGAAAAATAGAGAGAAAAATTCGTGAGGTACTTCTTAGAGAAATTTCGATCGATCCATATTGCAGTCCAAGCAGTACGGTAGATTGTTGCCCACACGACATCCGGATATAGGCGAGATATACTCTAGAAGATCTTGAGGTAGAAATACAAGAAGATCAAGAAGGAGTACAAGGAGGAGTTCAATCGACCCAAAGGGATTTTCTACCACTTCGCTTCAAAAGTATGAATTATCAATTATATTGCATAAATATATGTATTTAAATTGTTAATTAATCTGTTTAATTAATTAATTGACAAACCTAAATAGATCCGCTATTTATGTTGGTTAGTTTATAAAATCAAATATCAATTCATACAATCCCATATTGCTTCCGCTGTGTTTTATATTCCAACAATTGGTATCGGAGTCGGTCTTTAGGTTCTGTTCAATTTAATTAATTTTGTATTTAATTTACTAGCAATTTAAATATTCATATGATATGGTATTTGGAATATTTTTGCTAGAAATTGTCTTACAGGTGAATATGGTCCAAATATCATGGCTATGTGAAATTTTATTTTATTTACGCGTTTTTGGTTATTTGGCCCGATTTTGAGGCATGTATAAGTTTTTCCAATGAGAAAATCCATGGGTAGAATAGGATTTAATTTTTCCTTATAGTTTTTGTTGTAAATTCGATGTATTTTATTTCGTGTAAAATTATAATCGAGTTGGATACACAAAGTACGAAGGAAAAGAAGTCCAGTGCGAAAAGGAGTCCGGATCGGATGAACTGACCGAGACCAGCCTGCTGCCAACCGGGACTCGGCCAGTACATGCGGTCTCGGCGGCAGGCGCCTCGGGTCGGGCAGACCGAGAGCAGTGGGTTGGCTCGAGCTGTGCAGGGCCTCGGGTCCGACAGTATGAGCCGGGCAGTTTCGGGTCGGATCGAGCAATTTCAGATCATGTTCAGTTTTTTCGCCGTTCGTTGCGTCCGTTGGAGCACAATAAATTTAAATTTAGAAATTTCTTGTGCAATTAATTTCGCATGGAAGAAAGTTTCTAAATTTGGCAATATTTTGTGCGCCAACCTTGAGGAGGTGTTTTAAGGTTTTTCAATATATTTTGCGTCGAGTTATGTGATGAATGGTGTTTTAATTTTATTATTAGATGTCTTTCAATCCACTAGCTGTTATTCTCAAAGAAAATAAACTTGATGGCACTAACTTTGCCGACTCGAAAAGAAATCTTGACATTGTCTTTACTGCCGAGGGGCATAAATTTGTGTTAACTGAAGAGAGCCCTCTGGAACCAGAAATGGATGCCAATCCTCATGAGTTGGCTGAATTCCGAAAATGGAAGAAGTCTGATGAGATGGCTCACTGTTACATTTTTGCTTCACTGACAAATGTATTGCAGCATCAGCATCAGATGATGGGCTCAGCCGCAGAGATGATCAAAAATCTCACTGAGATGTTTGGTCATCAGAACCGGGATGCTAGGCAAAATGCAATGAGGGTGTTGATGATAACCCAAATGTCTGAAAGGACCCCAGTAAGGGATCATGTTCTGAAAATGATGTCTCATTTGAACGAACTGAGCATACTGGGGGCTACTATCGATGCAAAGTTGCAGGTTGACATTATCTTGGGTAGCTTACCAAGAAGCTTTGAGCAGTTCCGTCTTAACTACAATATGAACCGTAGGACATATACTTTGGCGAAACTTCTGACAGAGTTTCAATCTGTTGAAGGTCTCTTCAAACAAGGTTATCATCAAATTCTTGCGGCAACCGGTGCTACTTATTCAAAACCCAAATGGGGAAAGAAGAAAAAGCAGGTTGGCCAGAAGCAAGTGGCAACCTTCAAAGCTAAGGGAAAGGCTCCTCAGTCCAAGGCTCTTCAGTCCGAGGCAAACAAAAAGCTGAAGAGTAAATGCTATAAGTGCGGTCTGAAGGGGCATTTCAAGAGTGACTGCCCAAAGAAAGGTACTTCTCATGCACTAGTAGTCAAAATATGTTTGGCTGCTTGTTCTATCACTTCGTGGTTAGTAGATTCGGGCTCGACTGATCATGTTTTTTATGACTCGCAGGGGTTCCAATTAACCAAAGTACTTAGTGCGGATGAGATTATAATAAGCTGGGGCGACTATTCCAGGTTGAAGGCTGTTGCAGTGGGAGTCGTGCAATTAAAAGTTAATAATAAGATTCTAGTCCTAAATAATGTATTATTAGTACTTGATTTTAGAATGAATTTAATTTCAGTTTCTAAATTGCGTTGTGATGGATATTCAGTTTCTTTTGAAGATACGGTAATTATAAAAAGAAATGATGAATATGTTTGCACAAGTACTATAAAGAATGACTTTATATCATTAATGCTGCACCAACTCCCTTGCATAAATGTAAATCGCTTAATTCTTTGACTAATCCTAATAAAAGAAAGTAACCTTCGAGCATAAATCAAACATATTTGTGGCATTTACAATTGGGTCATATTAACCTTAGAAGGATTCAAATATTGGTGAGCGATGGCCCATTAGATTCACTCCAAGTTGAGTCATTTCCAATTTGCGAACCCTGTCTGGAAGGGAAAAATGACTAAAAGGGATTTTCAAAGCAAAAGAAATCGTGCAAAAAATGTATTGGAATTGGTCCATATTGATGTATGTGGTCCAATGAACATCCAGGCTAAGGGTGGTTTCGAATACTTCATCATGTTTATAGATGATTATTTGAGATATGGATACATCTATTTAATGCGACGTAAGTCTGAATCTTTTGATAAGTTCAAAGAATTCAAGGCTGAAATGGAGAAGCATCATGGATAGAGTATCAAGTCACTATGATCTGATCATGGTGGCGAATACCTTAGTGGAGAGTTTTTGGATTTCTTAGCACATGAGGGGATTACTTCCCAGCACACTGTGCCTGGTACACCACAAAAAAATGGTGTTGCTGAATGAAGAAATCGTACTTTATTAGAAATGGTTAGGTCAATGATGAGTTATTCTGATTTGCCTATTTTGTTTTAGGGATACGCCTTGGAAACAGCGGCGTACATTCTAAACTCGGTACCTTCGAAATCAGTTCCAAAAACACCCACAGAACTGTGGAATGGGCGCAAGCCCAGTCTGGGACATGTTCGTATTTGGGGTTCACCAGCACACGTGCTGAATAAGGACGCTGATAAGTTGGCATCTCGTACAGAAGTATGAGTATTTGTAGGATATCCGAACAGAACGAAAGGTGGCTTATTCTATGGTCCTAAAGATCAGAAGGTCATTGTTAGCACCAATGCCCGGTTCTTAGAGGAGGACTTCGTAATAAGCCACAAGCCTAGGAGTGAAGTCATTCTAGAGGAACTTAGGGGCGAGATTTCGTCAATACCAATTGTACAAACACCTAGTGTACCACGTATCGACACTATTGTGGATACACAAACTAAGGACACGCCTCATCGTAGTGGGAGGGTTGTTCATCGAACTGATCATTTCATTGGCGTGGGAGCATCTTCGGACCACTCCCCGGACCAGGATGAAACATATCTATGTATGTATAGGCAGGCAGTTCAAGACAAGGATGCTGAATCCTGGCAAACAACAATGGAATCTGAAATGGGATCTATGGATTCTAATCAAGTGTGGGAGCTAGTAGAGCTACCCAATGGGGTAAAACCCATTAGAAGTAAGTGGGTCTACAAGCGTAAGAGAGGATCGAAAGGGAAGGTTGAAACCTTCAAAGCAAGGCTTGTTGCAAAAGGTTACACTCAGAAGGAGGGCATCGACTATGATGAGACCTTTTCGCTGGTAGCCATGCTTAAATCGATCCGGATTCTCTTAGCTATAGCTGCGCATTTAGATATGGGGATTTGGAAAATGGATGTCAAGACTGCATTCTTGAACGGGAGTCTTGATAAGGAAATCTATATGCGCCAACCTGAGGGATTCATTGCTGAAGGAGAGGAGCACTTAGTGTGCAAGCTTAAGAGAGCCATTTATGGTATTAAGCAAGCATCAAGGTCTTGGAACATGCGATTTGATGAGGTCATTCAATCTATGGTTTCGAACAGTGTCTAAGTGAGGTTTGTGTATACAAAAAGTGTGATGGAAATGTAATATCCGGTTGTAATTCAGTCATTATCATTCAGTAATTTCATTCGGTGATTGTCACTCAGTGGATTTTCACTCATTTATAATCTTTCATCAATCATGTTCATTCACCCGTGTTCACCGTTCGGAAAAACTTCGAGTTGTGTATCGTTATTGTTCATCGTTTCAACTTTCCTCTTATGAGTTCGACTTTATTAGATCACCATTAATTTTTTTTGTAACTCCAAAAATTCTAAATCTTTGCAATATTATAGAGCATCGAGTTAGCTTTCCAATGGTTCAAACGGTGAGTCAATCGGAGTCCGGACGAGAGAGTTATGGTCGTTTTAGCTCACCGCTCGTTATTGGCGATCATCGCCGGCCGGACCGACCGTGTCGTCCGACACGCCGGCCGTGCTTGCCCGGAAATGCCGAGTTTCGCCGGCGAACTCGCCGTGTCGTCCGACACGGCCCGTGTCGAACCCTTCCGGATAAGCGAGAATCGTGCCGAGCACGCCCGACCGTGTCGCCCGCACGGCCGAGTCATGCCGAAGCATTGTCGGACGGGTCATCGCCGGAAGGCCCTCCGCCGCGCGACCGTGTCAAGCCGGACACGGTCGAGTCCTGTCGGCCAGGCGACACGACCGCGTGCGGTCGGCACGGCCGTGTCCGCAGCAATAACCCCTATAAAAGGCCCTGCAGACGCTTTTTCTTGCCATTTTCACCTTCTTCTCCTCCTCTTCCGCACCGGGCGTGTTCTAAGCTTGAAGACATGTTGTTTAACAACACATCCATGGATTTCTTGAGGTTATATCATCAATAATCCGTCCGATATCATCCCTTGATCCAAATAATCAAGGTTAGATTTCTAGAACCCTACTTTTGGTAAAATTGGGGGTTTTCGTGTTTTTGTCCGATTCGTTCCGTTTTGTTGATTAATTCATGATGAATATGATTAATCTTGTTGGTATTCTTAGTTTCCCTACGGATTCATGGTATATTTCGTGATTTTTACGGAATCGAGAGGGTTTGGTTGTGGTCCGCCCTCGTTGTTGTTTATATACGAATATACATGAATCGTAGGCGGGTTTTCGGGGTTTCTTCGTAATTTGGATATGGATAATCGATTATCATATTCCTTGCGAATCGCTTAGGTGCCGGAAGCGCGTTCTCGACCTACCGAACTCATACCTTTCCTCCGCTCGATTTCACGATGTCTCAAAGGCAAGTATACATTTATGATTATGCGTTCTCGACTTTGAAAGTAAGAAATATTGATGGCATATCATGAACGAACCGCTTTTACGGCATTCATAGATATATTGATTGGCATGTAATGAACGAACCGCTTTGACGGCATTCCTACATGTATCGGCGTATGAGGTGAACGAACCGCTTTGGACGGCATTCACATACGTAACGGCGTATGAGGTGAACGAACCGTTTCTACGGCATTCACATACGTCTTATGAGATTTAGTTATTCCGAATACTAGTCTTACATTGATGAATTGACGGATATTGATGAATTGACGGATTACATTTACTTTATTGTCGAGAAGTATTATGTTTCATATTGTTATACTTGCACTAGCTATTCGACGCTAACCCCTTTATGGGGAAATACGTTTCATGTATTTCAGTTCCAGAGAGCGGACGGCGGTGTATCGGGTCGGCATAAAGATGGTGGGCAAGTGTGATACTTGTGTCTTTCTTCCGCTTTTATTTCTTTGGGAATTCCGTTCGGTGTTGTTATCTTGGATTGGCTATTGAATACTCGAGTATTGTTTTCCTTTTCCTTGATGTTCCGGCTGTGTTTGTCAAGTATTGAATTGAGTTGTGATGTTTGTAAGTACATTGGTTATTTTTCGAATACCTTTGTATTGTTTTTCATCCCAATATGTGTAGAACTTATCGGTCAAAAATTATGGTTCCGCGTATGTTTAGCCTTGTGTGTCCCACGGAGGGCTTACGGCTACTGTAATATCCCCTGAATAACTTGGGGGTGTTACGAATATGGTATCGAGCCTAGGTCTATGGATACCTAGGCCGCCGGTCTTTGGGTCGATCGAGTCGTTAATTGTCCACGATCACTACTCGCCATCATCACAAGGCGGCCGGTACTTGTAAGACCTCTCACTCTTCTGGTGTTTCCTTATTCGTTTTGCTTCCTTTTATCGGTATTCTTGAGAATCGGACACTTTGTTGATGCGTGATTGAATTGTGCTTACGTGACTTGTGTGTTCTTCAAGATGTCACCGGTAGGGGCCGTGGCCGTGGTCGTGGCCGTGGGCGAGGAAGAGGTCGTGGCGCGGCCGTTTCCATCGATTGATTGCGGGGTCGACCAACCCCAGCTTGTCGTACTCGGTGCATCCCGATACCGAGAGTCGGCATGACCATCGGATGGTCGGGAACAACGCAGACATTGGAGTGGCGAATGCACTTCAACAATTGGCTACTCGGATGACTATTTTGGCCCAAACTGTTCAAATGAATAACCCGAACCCAAACACGGATGCTCGCCTGAATGTAATCCGTATGCACCCTCCATGATTTGGCGGTGCCATGCACCCGTTAAGCCGGGAGGATTGGCTAGCGACTGGAAAAGATTTTCGAGGCGCTTGATTGCCCCGAGGTGAGGAAAGTACCGATTGCCCAAGATTTCCTCACTAAGGAGGCCGCTACAGTGGAAGGTCATCAAGCCACAGGATCGTATTGCCTCATGGGATGAATTTAAGGAGCTCTTGGAGGCCGAGTTTTGTCCTTGGCCGGTACGAGAGAGCCGAATCCGAGCCTTCTTCGAGGCTAAACCACAAGATATTCCCGTTTCGCAGCGATTGTGGAGTATAACCAACAATTAATCCATGTGAAGGATCAAGTACGTAACGAGCGATAAGATCCGTTATTTTGATATGCGGATGAATTTGGACTTACGGTACATGGCGGATTTGCTTGCACCACACGAAAGAATATCGGGACGAGCTTTAGCCCATGATATGTTGAGCCCGACAATGATACCGTTGAAGAACCGAAGAAGCGAAAGTCGGGAAATTTTTCTCGCTCTAAGGGTGGCAACTTTGAAGTCACAGACGACTAACCGTTTTACCGGACAATCGTCACGTTCTAATAAAGGGAAGAGGGGTTACCGTCCCACTACGGGTACCTCAAATCGTGCAATGACTTGCTATAATTGTGGCCGTCTGTGCCACTTTAGTTCTAATGCTACTTCCCACTATTAAAGTGTCACACGTGTGGTCGATGGGGCATAGAGCGGTTTATTGTTCCGAGCCGAACCAGACTTTGGACACTCGGGCCGCCAACACCCTTGATCAAGGTGTTAATCGGCGGCAATCTTTCGGTCAACCTCGGCAATTTTGGCGGGGGCCGGGACGGGTCGACGCTGGAGGGGGAACTCTAGCATCGGTTCGGTACAACCACGAGTTTATGAGATGCGTCGAATGCACGAACCCGATGCGGCGGTGGCTTCAGTACCATTCATATTCTATCCTATCCAAATTGTACTTTTTGATTCGGTGCTACACATTCTTTTATTTCTTTGGAGTGTGTACGCCGTTTGAATATAACTTGTTTAATCGCTTGCGATCCCTTTATCGTGAGACCGCTAGCGGGATAGGATTGTGGGGAATCGTGAGATTAGAGAATTTCCGGTGGTTATATCCGGTATGGAATGGTTATCAAATTTAATTGTAGTTGATATGGAAGGCGAGGACGTAATCCTCGAGGATTGGCTTAATAATCACCAGCGATTATGAATTACCGTACCAAAGTTATCACTATGATGACTAAGGACGGATCTGAGTACTCATTTTTGGGACGTAAGTTGGGCCAATCCAAGTTACTTATCAGTTCCATGAAGGCCGTAAAACTTTTGAATAAAGGTTGTACGGGCTATTGGTGTTATGCGTTGAAAACGGAAGTAATTGAAGTCGATTTCTCTTCAATTCCGGTTGTTAATGAGTATCCCGATGTTTTTCCGGACGATCTTCCGGGATTACCGCCAGATCGAGAGATAAATTTTTCCGTGGATTTAGAGCCGGATGCGGCCCCGATTTCTAAAGCACCTTATCGGATGGCACCTTCCGAGATGCAGGAATTGAAGACTCAGTTGGGAGAACTTTTGGAAAAAGGGTACATCAGACCGAGCGCTTCGCCTTGGGGCGCGCCCGTTCTTTTCGTCAGGAAGAAGGATGGTTCACTACGTTTGTGCATTGACTACCGTGAGCTGAATAAAGTAACCATCAAGAATAAATATCTTTGGCCTCGTATAGACGATCTATTTGATCAATTGCAAGGAGCTGCGGTGTTCTCGAAGATTGATTTAAGATCCGGTATTATCAACTCGGGGTGAAGGAGTCCGACGCCCAAGACGGCGTTTGGACGAGATATGGACATTACGAATTTGTAGTTATGCCTTTTGGGTTGATTTAATGCGCCGGCGAGATTCATGCAATTAATGAATAAAATATTCATCGAGTACCTCGACAGGTGTGTAGTCGTATTTATTGACGACATCTTGATCTATTCTCGAGATAAGGAGGAACATGCCCGACACTTGCGATTGGTCTTAGACATTTTGAGAACCGAGCATCTCTATGCAAAATTCTCGAAATGTGAGTTTTGGTTGGAAGAAGTTATGTTTCTCGGCCATGTGATTTCAGCCGAAGGGGTTCGTGTAGACCCGCAGAAGATCGAGGCAGTGTTAGGCTGGGCACCGCCTAAAAATGTTAAGGAG
Source organism: Orobanche coerulescens (assembly GCA_033398695.1). Lineage (NCBI taxonomy): Eukaryota > Viridiplantae > Streptophyta > Magnoliopsida > Lamiales > Orobanchaceae > Orobanche > Orobanche coerulescens. The sequence continues at coordinate 634,848 of JAWKAU010000026.1, forward strand.
GTTCGTAGCTTTTTGGGCCTTGCTGGGTATTACCGTCGGTTTGTCGAGGGGTTCTCGAAACTCGTTCGACCACTTACGAAATTACTCCAGAAGACCGAAAAGTTTATTTGGACGGATGAGAGACAACAGAGCTTCGATGAACTGAAGAGACGATTAACTTCAGCGCCGATTCTAACTTTACCACATGGTAGCGAAGGCTTTACAGTTTATAGTGACGCTTGGTCAAGGCACAGAGTGTTCTTATGCAGCATGATAAGACAATAGCTTTTGCGTCACGACAATTAAAACCATATGAGATGAATTATCCTACTCACGATTTAGAGTTGGCCGCAATTGTCTTCGCACTCAAGATTTGGCGGCATTATTTGTACGGTTCACCGTGTCGGATTTATACCGATCACAAGAGCCTGAAATATATTTTCAGTCAGAAGGAGCTAAATATGAGGCAGAGACGATGGTTAGAATTGATAAAGGATTATGATTTGGAGATTCTTTACCACCCCGGAAAAGCCAATGTCGTTGCGGATGCTTTGAGCCGCAAATCGGCATCTCTTCAAATGCTTGAGGTTCTTACGTCTCAGATGAAGATTCGTCAAGATTTAATTGAACAAGGGATCGAAGTTTGGCTTCAGCGAGTACAGGGACAGTTGTGTACTCTCGAAATTACTTCGTCCTTGGTTGACGATATCAAAGGGAAACAGTGGAGTGACCCGATGATTTCTCAACTAAAGGAAGATGTAATTAAAGGAAAAGCTCAAGGCTATATGGTACACGAGGATAGTATTTTGAGATTTCAGGGCAGGCTTTGCGTTCCGAATGATTTGGAATTGAGACAGAGGATTCTCCGAGAAGCTCATGCTACGCCTTACTCAATCCACCCCGGAACGAGTAAGATGTACAAAGATTTGAAGCGCAATTTTTGGTGGAATAACATGAAGAAGGATGTTACGGAGTTTGTACTACGGTGCTTGACGTGTCAACAAGTCAAGATCGAACATCAACGACCAGCGGGATTGTTGAAACCACTCCCCATTCCTGAGTGGAAGTGGGAAGACATCTCGATGGATTTTATCACTGGCATGCCGAGAACTCGGACTGGAATGAATATGATTTGGGTAATTGTCGATCGATTGACCAAGTCTGCACACTTCTTGGGTATTAAGGATACTTGGGGACCGGATAGACTGGCTCGAACCTTTATTGCTGAGATCGTGAGATTACACGGTAGCCCCAAGACCATTGTTTCCGATCGAGACGGCCGTTTCATATCGCATTTTTGGCAGGCCGTTCATCAGGCTCTGGGTACGGAGTTGAGATTGAGCACTTCCTTTCATCCTCAGTCGGACGGTCAGACAGAGAGGACGATTCAGACATTGGAAGATATGTTACGGGCTTGTGCCTTGGATTGGAGTAATGATTGGGAGCTTCACTTGTCGTTGATCGAGTTTGCTTACAATAATAGTTGGCATGCGTCGATCAAAATGGCACCCTTCGAGGCACTCTATGGTAGGCGATGTAGGTCGCCATTATGTTGGGACGAGGCTTCTGAGCTAGTTGGGACGGAACCGGATATGTTATTGGAGACCAAAGAAAAGATTTCTATTATCCAGATCGACTCGACCGCCCCAGTCGTCGAAATCTTACGCCGATACTGCTGCCGACCCTTGGAGTTTGAAGTGGGGATCACGTTTTGCTCAAAGTATCACCGACTGCAGGAGTTTTCCGCTTCGGGAAAAAGGGAAAACTCACCCAAGGTATATCGGACCTTTCGAGATTTTGGACAGAGTTGGAGATTTAGCTTATCGCTTGGCGTTGCCTCCACTTTGAGTCACGTCCATAGTGTTTTCCATGTGTCCCGATTAAGGAAGTACGTCTGGATCCGAGCCACATTATCGACTACGGTGAGATTGACGTAGCGAGGATATTACCTTTCCGAGAAACCCGTGAAGATTCTTGAGCGCCGTGAGAAACAACTTCGCATAAGACCATTCCACCGGTTAAAGTACAATGGTCGAGGCATGGAGTCGAAGAGGCGACTTGGGAGACGGAAGAGAAGATGCGAGTTGAATACCCCGAACTATTTATTTCTTAAGTTTCGGGGAAACTTCTTTTTAGAAGGAGAATGTAATATCCGGTTGTAATTCACCATTATCATTCAAGAATTTCATTCGGTGATTGTCACTCGGTGGATTTTCACTCATTTATAATCTTTCATCAATCATGTTCATTCACCCGTGTTCACCGCTCGGAAAAACTTCGAGTTGTGTATCGTTATTGTTCATCGTTTCAACTTTCCTCTTATGAGTTCGACTTTATTAGATCACCATTAATTTTTTTTGTAACTCCAAAAATTCTAAATCTTTGCAATATTATAGAGCATCGAGTTAGCTTTCCAATGGTTCAAACGGTGAGTCAATCGAGTCCTGACGAGAGAGTTATGGTCGCTTTAGCTCACCCGCCGTTATTGGCGATCATCCGGCCGGACCCGACCCGTGTCGTCGACACGGCCGTGCCGTGCTTGCCCGGAAATGCCGAGTTTCTGCCGGCCGAACTCGGCCGTGTCGTCCGACACGGCCCGTGTCGAACCCTTCCGGATAAGCCGAGATCGCTGCGAGCACGCCCGACCGGCCGTGTCGTGCACGGCCGAGTCATGCCGAAGTCGGCTCGGACGGGTCACGTCGGAAGGCCCTCGCGCGCGCGACCGTGTCAAGCCGGACACGGTCGAGTCCCTGTCGGCCAGGTGTGCGACACGACCGTGCCGGTCGGGCACGGCCGTGTCCGTGACGATCAACCCCTATAAAAGGCCCCGCAGACGTTTTTCTTGCCATTTTTCACCTTCTTCTCCTCCTCTTCCGCACCGGGCGTGTTCTAAGCTTGAAGCCATGTTGTTTAACAACACATCCATGGATTTCTTGAGGTTATATCATCAATAATCCGTCCGATATCATCCCTTGATCCAAATAATCAAGGTTAGATTTCTAGAACCCTACTTTTGGTAAAATTGGGGTTTTCGTGTTTTTGTCCGATTCGTTCCGCTTTGTTGATTAATTCATGATGAATATGATTAATCTTGTTGGTATTCTTAGTTTCCCTACGGATTCATGGTATATTTCGTGATTTTTACGGAATCGAGAGGGTTTGGTTGTGGTCCGCCCTCGTTGTTGTTTATATACGAATATACATGAATCGTAGGCGGGTTTTCGGGGTTTCTTCGTGTAATTTGGATATGGATAATCGATTATCATATTCCTTGCGAATCGCTTAGGTGCGGAAGCGCGTTCTCGGACCTACCGAACTCATACCTTTCCTCCGCTCGATTTCACGATGTCTCAAAGGCAAGTATACATTTATGATTATGCGTTCGACTTTGAAAGTAAGAAATATTGATGGCAAATCATGAACGAACCGTTTTTACGGCATTCATAGATATATTGATTGGCATGTAATGAACGAACCGATTTGACGGCATTCCTACATGTATCGGCGTATGAGGTGAACGAACCGTTTTGACGGCATTCACATACGTAACGGCGTATGAGGTGAACGAACCGTTTCTACGGCATTCACATACGTCTTATGAGATTTAGTTATTCCGGAATACTAGTCTTACATTGATGAATTGACGGATATTGATGAATTGACGGATTACATTTACTTTATTGTCGAGAAGTATTATGTTTCATATTGTTATACTTGCACTAGCTATTCGACGGCTAACCCCTTTATGGGGGAAATACGTTTCATGTATTTCAGGTTCCAGGAGAGCGGACGGGCAGGTATCGGGTCGGCATAAAGATGGTGGGCAAGTGTGATACTGTGTCTTTCTTCCAGTTTTATTTCTTTGGGAATTCCCGTTCAGTGTTGTTGTACTGGATTGGCTATTGAATACTCGAGTATTGTTTTCCTTTTTCCTTGATGTTCCGGCCTGTGTTTGCTGAAGTATTGAATTGAGTTGTGATGTTTGTAAGTACATTGGTTATTTTTCGAATACCTTTGTATTGTTTTTCATCCCAATATGTGTAGACCTTATCGGTCAAAAATTATGGTTCCGCGTATGTTTAGCCTTGTGGGTCCCACGGAGGGGCTTACGGCGCTGTAATATCCCTGAATAACTTGGGGGTGTTACAGGAAATGTGCTAGTGTTTCTTGTACTGTACACAGATGATATACATATAATTGGAAACAATGTGAAGGTATTAGGTATGACTGTCTGAGCAATTTGATATGAAGGAATTGGGAGAAGCTGGGCGCATCCTTGGTATTAGGATCTCTCAAGATCTCAAGAAAAGGATGTTGTGCTTATCTCAGGCATCCTATATCAATACGGTGCTAAAGATTAGTATGGAGAATTCCAAGAAAGGTTTCTTACCTTACAGACATGGAATTCAGCTATCTAAGGCTATGTTTCCTAGGACACAGAAAGAGATATATGACATGAAGCTGGTCCCTTATGCTTCGGCAGTGGGAAGCCTCATGTATGTTATGCTTTGCACTAGACCTGATATGTGTCATGCTGTAGGCATGGTGGCGAGATATCAGTCGAACCCAGGACCAGGACATTAGATTGCTGTCAAGCATATAGTCAAGTACCTGAGAAGGACTAGGGATCATATGCTTGAATATCAATCCGATACACTTTGTCCTTTGGGTTACACTGACTCAGATTTCAGTTCGGACAAAGAAAAGTCGAAATCAACTTCCAGATATGTTTTCACTTTGGAAGATGGAGCCATCAGGTGGAGGAGTGCGAAGCAGAAATGCATAGCGGACTCTACCATGGAAGCCGAGTATGTAGCATCCTCAGAGGCATCTAAAGAGGCGGTATGGCTCAAGTACTTCCTAAAGGATTTGGGTGTGATTCCTAATTTGCCTAGGAGTATTACACTTTATTATGATAATACAGGTGATGTTGCAAATTCGAAGGAACCATGGGCCCACAAATCAAGCAAACATATCAAGCGAAAATATCATCTCATGCAAGATTTTGTGAAGAGAGTAGAGATTATTGTCTCCAAGATAGCATCTGAAAACAACCTAGCTGATCCTTTCACGAAAGGGTTCCCTCAAAGTCATTTGGAGGGCATGTGGAAGGAATGAGGTTGAGATGTATGGCAGCATTGCTTTGAGTATTAGTGGGAGATAGATAGACATAGTCTAGATAGTATACTTCAAAAGCATGCTTTGAGTATAAGTGGGAGACTTTTAGGGTTGTATACATCAAAGCATACTTTATGCTTGTATTATCTAATTTCCCGGTCTTTATCTATGAGAATATTTAATTCATTTCATCACATGTTTTGCATATTTATTCACGTTATGGTTATGCAAATATTGTCTAATTACTTTATATTGTAGATAATGTGGCGTGTCCAGTCACACAGAAGATCACATTATCGGTCCTTTATATAGTAATAATTAGTTCACAACCTATATAACATTAGACTATTGTGTGAGAGGTTGTAGTATATGTTTGAGATTGGTTGGTCTTGACCATTAGCATATATTAGCGTATTCGGTATACGTTGAACAGGATCGAGGTGAGATAGATTCTTCTGTACTAACTATAAGAAGAACGTACATCTTGGAGAATTACTAGTTCTTAATTCTAGTGATTAATATTTAATTATTTATATTTAATATTTATTGCTTTGATTTATTATGGGTGAGAGCCAAAATGATTGACTAAATATGCTTGATATTTTAGGCAATATTATTAATTATATGATAATTAATATTATAGCTAGAAATCGTGTCCCGACCAGTCGGGCAGATCATGTCCCTTGAGACACTCGAAAGGATTATTATATTACCCTGCAGGTGGAATTAATTTTTCGATATAATAATAAAGGTCGAGTGGTATACTCATGTATAATATATTAATTAATTAAAATATGTCAGTAGCTTAAATTAATTAATGGACATGTGATATCTTAAATATGGGAAATAATTAATTCAAAAAGGAGCCCAATTTCGTAATTTGGGATTTTGGTAGGAAGTGCAATATCAACCTTTTAGTGGACTAAGTTGATATTAATAGACTCGTAATATTAGGAAGGTTCCTAATATGGTAAGTTGAGATCTATTGGGAGTCCTTACCTTATCCTTTTTTAAGGTCCCTATAGTAGCCTAAAACAACTATATATAGGGCTATGGGGTGGCCAATTTTACTACTCATTATTGAACAAGAAATTTCGATTTTTCATACTTTGTGTTTAATTGTGGATCTTGACTTGTGTCTTGGATTCCATAATTTAGCTAACACAATATTTTTCAAAATACTCAAATATTCAAGAAAAATAGAGAAAAACTTCTTGAGGTATTTCTTGGAGAAATTTCGGTCGATCCATATTGCATTCCAAGCAGACCGGTAGATTATTGCCCACACGACATCCGAATATAGGCGGGATATACTCTAGAAGATCTTGAGATAGAAATACAAGAAGATTAAGGAGGAGTACGAGGAGGAGTTCGATCGACCCGAATGGATTTTCTTCCACTTCACTTCAAAGGTATGAATTATCAATTATACAGCCTAAATTTATGTATTTAAATTGTTAATTAATCTGTTTAATTAATTAATTGACAAACCTAAATAGATCCGCTATTTATGTTGGTAAGTTTATAAAACCAAATATCAATTCATACAATCCCATATTGCTTCCGCTGCGTTTTGTGTTCCAACACTCATTTCATAAAGGCGTGGAGGAACGGATCCAGCACTTGACGCTTTCTTCCAGTCATACTGTCATCTGCCTCTTCCTCGGCCAAAATTCTGATGTGGCTGAACACTCTGCTGCATTGGATTGACACTTATTTCTTTCTGTAGATGTTGCGCGGTATGAGCTCCAGAATATCTAGCAACATCCCCACAGAACACCGCGCGATGTCCTTCTTGTCCACATTCATAACACGTCACAGAAGAAAATGTGCAGTCATGCCGATAGTGTCCTGGTCGACCACAGTTGAAGCATTTCCATGTTGTCTCATTAAAAGCGGATGCTGACCTGGAACTCTTTCCACCTCTGGATGGATGTGGGGGCTTCCTCAATGAGTGAAATGATGATTGGGCTTTACGGGGACCACTACTCTTGTGCTCCGCAAAACCACCAGAGACTTTCTGCTTCTTAGACTCGGAAAAATTTTCCATGGTTACTTCTTTCATCTCATATGCCAGAGCTTTATCTTGATATTGGCGGAGAGTGGTGTTCAAATCCTGACATATATATTTGTATCTCCGATTTCATCCTCATGTCAAAATGAAACATCATTTCTGCATCGGTCCTGACAAGGTGTCGAACAAATGCCAGTTGTTGATTAAAGGTCTTAATCGCTTGAGCCACATGTACGTCCGAAGGTTGTGCGGAGAAGAATTCCCGAATTTTAGCTTCCCAAACCGGACGAGGGCAGTACTGAGCTTCCATCATTATCTTGAACTCTCCCCAGTCAGCATCATGGTCAATAGGTGGGATAGCTCCCACCACTCAGACGCCTCTCCTGTCAGAAAATATTGGGCGATAGAGGTTCTTCGATTGTCCGGACAGTTAATTACTGCAAAAATTTCTCTAACTCCTTTAGCCAATGATCCCATGTTTGTGTTTCAGAAAAACCATCAAACTTTGGTGGATGCATCTTCGTCACCTATTGTATCTATTTGTATCCCCGATATCCCAAGTCTGGGATTCCTTACTGTCTCTCCCCTGGTTGTATACCAATCGCCACTTGCATATGTCCACCACTTGGGCAAATTGAGTCATCTGGTTGACCACTTGATAAAGTATGTTGGGAACAGCAGGATTGTCATTCGTCTCCACACTTTGCTATCGATTATTGTTGATGGATTCCTGTTGCTCATCAGAACTGAAGTTATCCTGATTTGACAGCGAATAAGGGGCATAGGGTGAAGCTTCCCTCTCAACATTTCCACATCCACGTCCACGACTGTGACCGCGTCCACGATTGAGACCGCGTCCACGACCTCTTCTCAACATACTATAAGCAAACTTACTCAATATACGAGGAACGATATTGTTCTAATGTTTAATTATCGTAAAGGGCGTAACATTAAAGGACAATAATAGAGTTTTAAAAAACTTACAACCACAACTTGCATGAAGTCTTAGGCGGTACAATGATGTTATTCACCCGGTTAACCCAGAAGACACATCTGGACTATAGTTTAACCCGACGGCCAAGATATCCATAATCTTAGCTTTGATACCATATTCTGTAACACCCCGAGATATTCAGGATTATTACAGCCCCGTAAATTCTTTATACAAGGGTTTACTAGGCTAAGAATTTAAAAAAAACATAAAAACCAACAGTAAGATTTATTATTACATACCGAGTTTCAAATGAACAAAAGACAAACACCGAAACATAAATAATACAATCCAAACAACACAAAGCAAAGATGTACTCGGGTACTTATTAAAAAAATAAAACACAAATGAAAGGACCCTCCGGACCGTTAACATCACTCTGCACCCTCGTCATCATGTAGCTCCTGTGGTTGTTTTCCAGCTCTCTTGGATCCTGAACATGAAACACATGTCCACCCCCGAAGGGGTTAGCACAACGATGCTAGTACAAGTACGATAATCTACACAACAACAAATTATTCGATAACTCGTGAAGAATAACGCAATATCAATAACAATACAACAACAACAAGCCTCTCCTACGAGAAGGATATCAATGCATTACACAATATGACAATCACAACATACACATGGTAATTCGATGATCCAACTTGCACTGCGTAGATCCCAAGATGATCCCGTCGGACTAACACGAGGTGGAAAACCCGTCCAATGATCCAGCTCACGCTGGCATATATCCCAAGATGATCCCATCAGACCAACACGAGTTGGACAAATGACAACGACATGTATGCACAACAATATGAATAATATTAATACCGAAACATAATTGAAGTACTTGCCTTATAACGACCGACAAGGTTTAAATACTTCGATGAACACCAAATCACCCAAAGGTCGTCCCTTCGTCTAACCACTTGCAAGCTTCTAACCTTAAACAATAATGAAATAACGAAGAATTCAACTTGCGTACACGTAACTAGCGCACGATCATCTAACATTTCTAAGCTACGACCGAGTTAATCAGCCTACGTACGGCCGGTTCACGGTCCAAACCTAATAAATACTAAGTCGGGCTAAGAACGTACTTCATGCAAATCAAGCTATCATAATAGGGGTACCATACCGACATCTATGAACTCAAGGATTTTCAAATCATCACAATTCCATACTCCAATCTTTGATTATTAACTCTAAAGTGTGGTTCAACCGATTCGTAGCAAGGCAAACATATTCAGTCGAGTTATAGGTTAATTCACCACTAGGGTTCTCGTTCTCTCACGAAGTAGTTCTTCTTACCAAATTTCTACGTTCGTTATGATTGTTACCGACATAACCACTTCATTCCAACAATTTATATGAAGATTATCTAATCATGAACTACTCCTTATAAGACATGCATTATTCTTGATGAATACCATCACTATTCTTCCACTTGAATTCATATATCATAGGTGATATCATAACAAGTCATTTGACATAAGATCATTTCGAAATCATTATCAAATGTATGATACAATCTCAGAAAAACTACATTCTAAGGTTCAACATAAGTAAGGGTCGGCTCATATATGTCTAAATCAAGGTATACCTTAGGTTTAATCATCTCAACCTTCCTAAAATCATGGTGTTCGGTAATTATGTCGTCAATGTAGTATAATAATCTCTGAAATATGTTCGTAATAATCCTAGAAATATGAACTCAAAGTTGGAGCAACATTAACATACCTTATACGGAGGAAATCGAAGAAACAATCGATAGAACTCAACACCAGAAGCTTGAACACTAATCCAAGATGCTTTACAACTTCAAAAACCAAGTAGAGAGGCTTAATATACTGGTTTTGTAAGGTTGGAAGGTCTGGGCAGAGGTAAGGTTCGGACAAAACGAGTGATAGAAATGAAATGGGTGATGTCCTATTTATAGAAAGTAACAATTAACGTACGCTATCCCTTGTTGGCTACTAAGTATACAGAATACAGCTTGGAAAAGTGCTGGTACAAAAAGCTGTCTGTATTTAAAATAAGAGTGCGTAGCGGAAGTCTGTTAAAGTTGCTATAAATACAGCAAATAGGCTTGTCTCCTGTTAGCTTGGTGCGTACAGGGTTTTTGGTGTATACTAAAATAAATCACAATAATGAAAACAATAAATTAGGGGTGTGCAAAAAAAACCGATTAAACCGAAAAACTGCACCGCACCATAAAAACCATACCGAAAAAACCGATAAACCAATTAAACCGACATACATGGTTTTTATTTTTTATAAAACCGAAACTTCAGTAACGGTACGGTATTTGACTTAAATACCGGAAAAAAAAACTATATCGTACCGTTATTTATATTAAATATTTTTATGATAATATATCATATATATATAGTAGTTACAAACTCATATGAATATAGAAGTATAACAAATTTATTGAAGTTCAAGACACTTGTTTGTCTTTTTTTTTTATCCTCCAAAATAGTTTGATGAAAACTTGAACATTAAATTAGTTATTATCTTAAGGTTGGTGTGATTTTTTTGGTTTAGCTATTAATTTGGACCAGCTATTTATGGTACCTTGTTGAATTAATTTATTCGAGTATTTTTGTATTATTAATGCTATCAAGTATCAAGTAGAAAAACCGAAAAAATACTGTACCGATATAAACCAAACCGAAATACCGAACTACCAAACTGAAAAAACTCGTATGTATATGGTATTAAATCATAATAAACCGAATATATTTGGTATGGTATCGGTTTTACCCTAAAACCGTACCATACTGTACCATGCACACCCCTACAATAAATGCAGAAGGTAAATAACACAGTATTTAAAGTGGTTAGAGGTAAACCCCTCTACGTCCAATGGTCCTCCTCATAGGAGTAAAAACATTTATTATAATCACTACGTACACAACTACGTGACTATAATCAAACCTATCCTTGTATCGTTCACACAGATTGATAAAAAGACTATCGCTTTCAACCGTTCGCATAGATTGGTTGATGGCGTCTCTCGACTTGGTTCTTCTCACACAGATTGAAGCTTCATCCTATTTGTCCCACACAGGTCAGAATAACTTTCTTAGTTCACACATAACTAGGTTTTACACAAATGTAAAATGGTAAGGTAACAGGTTTAGAACAGCAGCTTGAACACGATGATCTTGAACTGATGATGTATTGTTCTTGTTGACTGAGTATATTTCTTCTCTTCAGATATAGATATATATTTGAAGAAATATACTTTGCTCTTGTAAGCTTTGATTCAACGATAATGAATATCCAGTCGTTCGTTTGAACTTGTTCTTCGAGATTGATCAGTATAAGTTCGTGTATCTTCAGTATGTGATCAGTTGGGGTGTTTACAATGTCTATTGCATGGACTATTTATAACCTTGGAATAGATTCGTTATAAATATGTTCGTTGGCTAGGTTGGTGAGCTTAGATCCATTTTGATTGGTTGATTGACTTTCAAGAACAGGATCCGATTTTTGCTCCTTGTCTGAAGATCCTTGTCGGTTGGTATTTAAATACTTTATCCAGTCAGTATTTAAATACTTCTTTCAAATGGAATTCTGACTTTAGCGTATAAAGTAGATTCCTTCTCAATGGTCTCCAATCCTGCTGGATAAGTGTTTATTATCCTAACACTTTCAGCCTGTTTGTTGTATCCAACATGTTGCATTTATAATGCTATAGCTGTGGGTTCCGACTCTGTAGGCTATCTCTTAGTGCTGCTGTATGAAAGGTGTTGTATGAATGTTTCAGGACAGCTTCCATACTTGGTGTCATCGACTCATGAACTTCTTACTGTATGTTGGCAGATATACTTGAGATAGCTTGTTGTATGTTGGCACTTATCAAAACAAGATACAGGATTGTTTATCCCAATAATTTTCCCCTTTTTGGTAATGCCAAAACCTCTTTATTGATGATGCCAAAACCTCGATGCCAAAACCTTTTAAACATATTTGATTGGAGAGGCTTTCTTCTTGATCTTCTGGTCTTCAACACTTAGAAAAATGTGAACTGCTCGCAGGCAAGTTCTAAAATGATAGCATCTAGCAGGGAAGTGTATTACAACTTAAACTTTTGATTGGCGCACAGGCACAATCTTATAGTGTAGTCTAGTGTTGAATACAACTTAACCTATGAACTGTTCGCAGACAAGTTCTTACAGCTTTTATACTAAACAAGTTTTTACTTGTTTGTTTGCAGCAAATAAATTGATTTCGTAATCAAACAGTAACACAATAGTAGATTACGAGTTGTAATCTTTCAAGATCAAATATGAGTTTTATTGATAACATTGAAGATTATATGATTTGAATTTAAAATTACAAAAACAAAATACACTACGCATACAATATATTTCCTGTATTGTTCATGTCTCCAAGGTCTTCGGTCAGGATCATTATCTGTTCCTCTCCACCAATTCGATAAGGAGTCATTGCCTTGATTTTGATAAATCGCACTTCCTTCGGATGATTGGTTGAAGGCAAGAATCTAGTCTTCGGGGTGGGTGACCCTTTCGCCTTTTCTGTGCTTAGATTCATTTGTAGTTGCAAGGGGAGCAGGCCTTGCTCGAGCATCCTTGTAAACTCTTCTGTGGCTTCCGTCAAGGTTTTGTACTTGTTGAACATGGTGGACTCCCTGATGAGACGTACAAAGTATCTCAACAGCTCGTTCTTCCTCCAGTTCTTCACTTCTTCGGGAGTTGGCTAATAGTTAGCAGGCAATTTAATTTCAGTCGGTCTTTGCACATTATTTTTTCATGGAAACTTAGGATCGTGGAACTCAAGACGAGAACCAGTTACCCTGTATCCATGTGTTGGTGATGCCAGGCGGCCTATTGCGGCGGTGATGCTTTCTTATAATATAGCATCAAATTCTCTCTCTTTCTCCAATCTCCAGTTCCTTGCAGCTTCTCTCGACTCTTCCCACTTTTTGGTTTCATCAAGTGAGGAGACCTTAGCATCAATGCTCTCTAGGAGCTTCATCGCGCTGTCCTGTTTGGTCTCTAGACTTGAGATCTTGGAAACCAAGGAACTAAGTACCACTAACATGTTGTCAATATTATCATCATGGCCTGTCAGTCTGGAGTCATTAACTAGAAGGGCGGCTACAGTCTTTGCTTCTGATATACGGAGCTTTGCCTGCTCATCTCTGAGAATTTCTGCCTGGCGTTTTTGTTGTTGAGAGAGCTTGCTTCAATGCACTCGGCAGAATGTATAAAGCCTCTTCAACCTTAGTAATTTCATGCTTCAGGCCGGTCATCTCGTCGATGGCAGTCCCATGCAGCCAATCAAGTTGTTTGCCAACATTGTATAGTGCGTCAACAGCATCCTGTAGAAACATTGTTTGGCGAACAAGGGCGTGCAATTGCTCTATCTTATCTTATGTGCACGGAGAGTTGGGGTGCACAAGATTTTCTTCAGCTCCATTTAGTTGTCGCATAGCCACATGATTGCGCGGCTAGTGTGGTCTGTCCTCAGGTAGGAAACCGTCATCGGATTCCACTGTTGGAGGTGATGTAGGGGCATCAGTTGCGGGCATGGCTGTTGGTTGGTCATCCTGTTCGGACTCGGCAACAGGGGGGACTGATTCCTCCTGTTCCGGATTTGCTTCTATAGATAAAGGTACAGGAGGGACTGAATCCTCCTGCTGTCTCTCAGCATCCTCATGCTCCGTCAAAGGGACTGGTTCCTCGTGCGGGATGGCGCGGGCTTGATCTTCTTTAATGGCGATAGGTTCGGGTGCCTGTGCTAAAACTGTCGGTTCTTCAGGGACAGGAGGGACTGATTCCTCCTTGTCTTGGGCAGCTTCCTGTTGACAAGGAAGGGACTGTTGTTGGTTTGAGTTCCCCTGACCCTGTTAGTTTTGCATCCGTGAGAATTCCTGTTCTCTAGCTTCTTCACGGATGCTTCTCAGACCTGCCTGAAAGGCGTCGTCTCTCGTCTGAGTTGTGGTCGGATTTGGGACTAATGGGAACAGTATCTTCAGACTTGGATTTTCCTTTCAATCGGGCTTGCTCTTTTACCAGAAAGTAGCTCTTGATCAGTTCTTGGCAAAAGTTGTTGTCCCGTTGAATAAGGACTTCGATATTCTGGGTATCAATCACCTCCAGAACAAATTTTTTTCTTCTCTCCATTCCTCCCAATTGTACAGAATGTCATAAGGTGCGAGCCTGTATGACTTCTATTGGACAAACCTTTCAAATGCTTTTTCAATTTGCACTTGAAATAGGGTTTCCTTAATGATAGCAGAGGGGGGGCTCCGTACATTACATGGGTCTACTGTAGGAATGGGATCTGCAACAGGTGTGGGAGCTTGTTTTGGAGATGGATCCCGAATAGGGGTTGGTACCCTGATGGGAGAGGGATCCTTTAAGGGTGTGGGATCCCTTATAGGAGATATGGATTTAGGCTCCGAAGGGGCAGCCGACTCGCCAGAGCCTTCTAAGTTGGCAAATAGATGTTTGTCCGCCGTTGCCGCCAAAGGCTCGGGATCTACTGTATGAACAGTAGTAGCTATTTCTTCCGCAGGGGTTGCTCTCTGTGGGTGTTGTACAGTGGGTTGCTCCGTATCTTTGTCTTTGGTAGCCTTCTTCTGCTTCTTCCTCGGTTTCTCAATAGCAAGAGGAGATTTGCTGTGAGAAGCACTTCTTTTCCTTTTCTTGTCCTGTCTAGCAGCCCTGTCAGTGACATCCCTTGGATTGTCGGATATGGGCATGGTGGTGACATGGGGTCTGGTAGCGATCAATCCGTCTTTGTTGAAGATTGTGGGCTTGCTCCCATCGATGAATTTTCTGGGGCCGATTTTCTTGGCATCATGAGATTGTTGTACGCCACAGCGAGTGAGAATGTGATTGAGGATAAGCCCAAATGATTTCTTCTGGGTGCTGGACTTGGCAGCCTCTTCTTGTGGTGCTTGAGAATAATCTGGCACCAATTGACGCGTTCGCCTGACATGATGGCGACCATCATTCTAAAGCACAGAATAGTGCACATCTCGAATGCACCAGTTCTGTTCTCAATGACACGGCAACATAAATCATGTAGGTACATGTAGGGCAAGCAAAATCTTCTCTTGTGACAAGATGGATGGACATTCTTGTTCGATTCAGCACCTGTAAATAATCCCCAACAGGAGATTAGCAATTCTTCTGACCCGAAGGTCTCCAGCTCTTCCATTTTTAGGCCATCGGACGGCAGTCTGTAAATATTCTGTAGCAGCTCTTGGTCAATGCAGATCTGAACTCCGCGGACAGTAGCAGAAATGTCGGAAACATCTCCTCCTCTTTTCAGAGAAAGGAACTTGATTGAGGCATCAAGGGAGAACTCCTCCACAATGCTTTCATCATAAGCTTCAGCGTGTTGAATGCCAAGGCAGTAGAGGCCTTGTTGTTTGTTCCTGGAGGCGACACGTTCCATGCCGTCAAGGTCCTCGACCTCAGCTTGGATCCTTTCCATGACAACAGATCGAACAAAAATACGTCCATCAATGATGTTGTCCCTTTTTTTCATTGTCTAAGATGAAGTCTGAGAAGATGCCATTGTTTGCAAAAAAAATGAAGCAACAAAATATGCAGTGGTTTGCGGAAAATTATGTAGGTTGTATGCTCGAAAACTCTGTTAGGAATACTTGTTAGATTTTGATGATGTCATTAATGTAGTTCAAATGTTTAATACATGGCAAAAATGTAAGGAAGAACCAAATAGGCCAAATTATGTTAAGTTTAATACTTGGCAAAATGTAAGGAAGAACCAAATGAGTATCTTCTATAGGCCAAATAAGTTAGGCTCAAATCGGCTAAGTACAAAACTACAGCTAAGTACATCAAAGAAGTACAGCCGAGTCAAGTCAAAGAAGTTCTGGTCAACAAAAAATCATCAGAGATGTTTGACCAGACTGCAGTCAAGTGACTTCAGACAAGTCATCTGATCAGGCGAGTCTCAAATAGTCACCAACAGAGAATATGACTGTACATCAGCCTACTTGACTTATGAGAGATCATCCAAGTACTCCAAGTCCACGCCAGCATGCGTTGAATAGTCAAATATTACGGAAAGTCACATGCAAGCGTGAAGAGACATATTGGAGAGATTCCCGCGAGGATATGAATTAAACAATTCATCCAGACCTACCACTGAAGACTTTAATCTTATTGTATTCAAAAGATACGGCGCCTCACATGCAAAGTCTTCACAACGGTCGAACGATGGATTAAGATATGGGAATTCAGCCTTGCAACGTTCAGAAAAATAAACAAAGAAGCCTATTTCTCCAACAGATGGATTTGTTACAAGATTTGCAACAGCTATAAAGGATGCTCAAGGATCAACACCTATATATATCCGAATATTTGAAGATGAGCAACATCGGTGCGAACAAAATCTCAAGCAATCAAAGCATTCAAAGCAATCAAAAAGCGAACTATAGCATCGTGTAAAGAGCAGTACTCAAAGTTCATATTTGAAGAAGCTCTTAGTTGGAGAAGACAAAAACTCGTGTCTTTAATCCTGAGTTCGGGGTACTTCACTGGTTGAAGTTCAAGATCAGAAGGCATCCAAGGATCGCGGATCAAGAGGTGCAAGGCAGTCAAGGGAGTTGCAACGACAAGGATTTCCACTGGTTGGAAGCTGTTGTAATTGGTTGAATCACTGTAATATTTATCACTGGTTGACAATTATAGTGAATTCATCTCCAACTGGTTTGGAGAAAAGTGGATTAGTAGAGGATTACCCCACCTCTGAGACCACTATAACTGCTTGCGTATTTTACTGTTTTATAGCATCATACTTTAACTGTTGCATTCATTGTTAAGTGTTTCATTGGTTGTTTTTGTATTCGTCATCAGCTGACTTCCGCACGTATTGAGTACAAACGACTCTAAGTCATTTGCATATCTATCAGCTGAGAAACTTAGGCTCTGTTCTTTTGGACTGAATGAATCGAATCGAATCAATCGAATGGATTCGAATCAATCAATGGAATCGAATCAAATATATATTAAGGGTAAATAATAATAATAATAATAATAATAATGGTAAATAATAATAATAATAATAGTAATTAACAACAATAACGATAATAGTAATATTATTAGTAATAATAACAATAATAATTAATATTAATAATAAGAAGAAGAAGAAGAAGAAGAAGAACTGAATAATCGAATCAAATGAATCGAATCGAATCGAATGGACTCGAATCGAATCAATGAACTCGAATCAACTAAATCGAATCAATCGAATCAAAATCAAAATAAGTCCAAAAGAACAGGGCCTTACTCTTCGTGAAAAAGAGTTTAAGAGATTCAATAATTCTATTCACCCCCCCCCCTCTAGACTTATTTCTGGACGACTTGTGACCTACAAGTGGTATCGGAGAGGTTGGTTCATTCATTTCACGAACCAGATCCATATATCGAGGATATATATTTTTTTAAACTCTCATTGTAAAATGGAACACATGCAACACATGCACTCTAGATTACCTGTGTTTTCAGTTGACGAGTATGATCTTTGGAATATAAGGATGCAGGCACACTTATCCTTAATCCATAATGACATGTGGTGTATCATAGAGGACGGCCCGTTCATATTCGAGAAGAACAACACTCCTGAGGAGATTGCAGCTGGGAAGCTGAAAAGATCCCAAAGAAGAGGACGGAGCTGACCCCAGAAGAAAGAAAGCTGGCCAACCTAGACAATCGTGCCAGAGATGTGCTATACCAAACCCTTGACAAATCAACAATGGTCAAGATTAAAAATTTTAAAAATGCCAAGGAGATTTGGGATACCCTTGTTGTGATGTGCGAAGGTACTGAGCTAATAAAGGAAAACAAGTTGTCAATCGCTACCCAGAAGTTTGACAACTTCAAGATGAAGACTGGAGAATCCATAGACCAGGTGGACACAAGGTTCACAGAGATCATCAACGAAATCAATTCTCTGGGAAAATCCTATGGCAACAGGGAGATGTCCCTGAAGGTTCTGAGATCACTCAACCCAGAGTGGAATATGAAGGCGGTAGCCTTGAGGGAATCCAAATACCTCAATAAAATCAAGATTCAAGAACTATTCTATGACCTGAAGGCTTATGAATTCGAACTCCCAAGTTCATCATCAAACGAGCCTGCAGAGAAGGGAATAGCGTTTGCAGCCGAGTCTCCCGCCAAAAGCCTATCTGAAGTTAAACCTCCAAATCCACTCGATTTCGAGGAAGAGATGGCGTTCATCATGCAAAGGTTCAGCAACTTCAGGAAGAATTACTCCAAATATAAAAAGAATTATAAGGAGAATCCCAGAAGACACCAAAAAGCCGAAAGATGGAAGGTGGAGTGCTACAACTGCCATAAGACAGGACACATTCAAATCGACTGTCCTGATCTTAAGAAGGACGAGAGCAAGAAGGAGGTGAGCAGAAAAGAAGACCAAAGGAAGGCCCTCATCGGAGAAGATCAAGAGCGTGTAGAGTCAAGCAGCGGATTCTTCTCTGATGATGATGAAGAGTATGATTGCCTGATGGCCAATCTAGCTGATGAAAAGGTAACATCAAAACCCTCTGTTTCAAATAATAGTTCAGCCATGTCACATGATATGGACTTGCACGAATGTGTAAATCAGCTACTTAAGGATTTTAAGACACTAAAATCTGCACACCTATCTGTATCAGCCGAGAAGACTCAGCTGCAAGATGAGAATAGGCAGCTGAAAATGATTTTGAAAAACTCAGCCTAGAATTGAATAAAGTAAAATATGATCTTGAAAACCAGGCTGCAGTTAACTTGAAAAACCAGGCTGATGTCATTACAGCTGAGATAAAACGATTAACTGTTTTGAATAGTGAAAAATCAGCTGCACTTGCTCATGTCAAAGCTGAATTTACTAAACTGACTCAGGTAAGTAAGACTCAGGCGCAGGACATAACCTCCCTGAAGGCGTCTCTAACTCTGGACGAACTGTGTACTAATAAAAGGCCATTATATTCCAGATCAGGCCTTGGATATGATCCTCACACTCCCTCTAGTTCTAAAACCACTTTTATCAAGGGAGAAACAATTGTCTCGTCTGCTGAGCCTATATACAAACCGGTATTTAAAAATAGGCAACAGCCAAGTTACAAGTCTAGGCTGCAGCCAGTGTTCACAAGGCAACCACCTAGACAAGCGACTAGGCAATGGCCAAGGCAGAAGCAGCAGCCCAGACAACATGCCCATTATTATTAAAAACTTCCCAAAAACAGATTTCAAAATGGGAGGGGCAAATGGAAACCTCAAGGTTATCCTAATTTTCAAAATGAACAAGTGTGGAGACCTCAAAGATTTAATAAATGGTCTCAGCCAAGGTTTAGAAATGGCCCACACTACCAATATTATGAGGCATATCCGGTATATAATCCTAACACATGATACAGACCCAGACCTTACACACCTTATAGGGGTATAATAATAACAATTTTCACAATCCAAGAAGAAATCAATTCTCCAGGAAACCATCTAACCCTAGAGGACCCACACAGATTTGGGTACCTAAATCTCTGCTTGTATGATTGCAGAAAAGGTGGAAGGACTACTACCACATCTCCACAAATTCAAACTTTGGAGGTGAAGAATGGTTTGTAGATTCTGGATGCTCGAGGCACATGACCGGGAGCAAGAAGATGCTGACAAAATATACCAAAGAAAGAGGTCCAGACGTAACCTTTGGAGATAGCTCTAGAGGACAAACAAAGGGCTTTGGAGAGCTGTACCGAGGAAATATCGTTATATCCAAAGTTCACTATGTCAAAGGGCTCAAATATAATCTCTTGAGCATAAGCCAGTTTTGTGATGAAAAGAATCTAGTAGTATTCACCATTTGGAAATGTATGGTGATAGATATATTATCTGGAGAAGTGAAGCTACAACGATTCAGAAGGAGAGATGTCTACATGATAAATTGGAACACATGAACCCCTAATACCTATTTTCTATCAAAGACAATAGCTGAGAATGGATGGCTATGGCACAAAATATTATGTTATCTGAACTTCAAAGGCATCAACAAGATTAGTTCTCAGAAGCTGTTCAGAGGACTTCCAGAAGAAGCATTCAAGAAGGAATCTCTTTGTGATGCGTGTCAGAAAGGAAAGCAGACCAGAGCATCATTCAAGCCAGTCCAGCCTACAACTCTCACATCGAGGATCTTAGATCTACTCCATATGGATCTATTTGGCCCTATCAAGCCGAGGACTCTAAGTGGCAGAAAGCATGCTCTAGTAGTAGTGGATGATTATCCAAGGTACACATGGATTATCTTCCTGTATAAGAAGAGTGAAACCTTGACCAAGCTACCTGAGCTGCTGAGAAGGATCCAAAATGAGAAATCCCTCTCAATCATCAAGATCAGATCAGATAGAGGAGGAGAATTTATCAACAAAGCGATCACTGATTACAGCGATCAGAATAGAATCCAGCATGATCTCTCTACAGCCAGGACCCCCCAGCAGAATGGTGTTGCCGAAAGAAGAAACAGAACCTTAAAAGAAGCATCCAGGTCCATGATTGCAGAAGCAGACCTGCCTAAAAGGTTCTGGGCTGAAGCTTTCAACACAGCTTGCCATACTCAGAATAGGAGTTTGATAGTAGGGAGACATGGCAAAACTCCCTATGAGGTTTGGAATAACAGAACACCTATTGTTGCTTACTTTCATATTTTTGGTTGTAAGTGTTTCATACACAACAACGATAAAACCCAACTAAATGCCTTTGATGCTAAAACTGATGACGGTCTCTTTATGAGATATTCACAAAGAAGCAAGGCATATAGAGTCTTTAACAAAAGAACGTTAGTTGTGGAGGAAACACCTCATGTTGTATTTGATGAATCTACCGTTGAGTACAGGAAACAAGTTGAGCTAATTGAGGATAAGCCTCGAAGAAGTCATTGTACATCACACAGGAATGGTGGACTCATCTGCAGATCACCAAGACCCAATCAGCCGCCAAGACTCAACCGCACTGCACAGATCACCAAACCTACCTGATCCAGTTGCCGCTGATGAAGATCAAACTGTAGCTGATAAAGACTCATCTGCAGACCAGACCAGATCCCAACCTGCAGATGACAAGATGGTAGCTAATCCAGTTTCAGACCAAGGAGACCAGATCCAAGCTGATGCAGATAGAGAGAAAATCCACCAGAGCAAATCTAAAGGGGGAACGGACCCTGAAGAAGAAGATATCCCCAAGTGGATCAAAGACCATCCAATCCAACAAATCATTGGGAAGCTGACTGCTGGAGTCAAGACAAGACAGTCTACTCTACCCACAGGAATGGCAATGTTTTCTTGCTTCCTGTCCTAGATAGAACCCAAGACAACAGAACAAGCCTTGGAAGACTATTCTTGGATCAATTCCATGCAAGAGGAGCTTAAACAAATGGAAAGGAACAATGTTTGGGAACTAACAGACAGACCAGATCATAAGAAGGTTATTGGCACCAAATGGGTGTACAAAAACAAAAGCGACGAAAATGGAGCTGTTGTTAGGAATAAAGCCAGACTTGTTGCTAAAAGATATGCACAGTGTGAAGGAATAGATTTTGATGAAACCTATGCACCTGTTGCAAGATTAGAAGCCATCAGACTATTCCTCGCATATGCTGCATAGGATTTTGAAGTCTATTAGATGGATGTAAGAAGTGCATTTCTTAATGGAATCCTAGAAGAAGAAGTCTATGTGGAGCAACCTCCAGGATTTGTCAAAGGAGACAAAGTCTACAAGTTGTTGAAAGCTCTATATGGACTTAAGCAAGCACCAAGAGCTTGGTATGAAACCTTATCTGTATTTCTTAAGAAGAACGGTTTTTGCAAAGGGAAAGTGGACAAGACCTTATTCAGAGTGGAGCACGAAGGCCACATATTAATAGTTCATATATATGTGGATGACATTATATTTGGCTCAACCAACCCAGAGCTGTGTGAGAAATTCTCAAATCTCATGCAAGGAGAATTTGAGATGAGTATGATGGGAAAGCTTAACTTCTTTCTTGGATTACAAGTCAAGCAGATGGAAAATGGAATTTTCATCAATCAAGCCAAATATACCCGAGATCTAATCAAGAGATTTGGAATGGAATCAGCCAAACCAGCAAGAATTCCTATGAGCACAAGTACTCACCTAGATGCAGATGAGGGAGGCATATCAGTGGATTCAACCCACTACAGAGGACTTATTGGATCATTGCTATACCTCACTGCAAGGCACTGATATATCTTATGCCGTAGGAGTATGCGCACGATTTCAATCCAAGCCAAAGCAGTCTCACCAAGATGCAGCCAAGAGAATAATTAAATACCTTAAGTCTACAGTCAATGTTGGACTATGGTATCCTAAGGACGATAACTTCGAGCTATCAGGATATTCAGACGCAGATTTCTCAGGATGCAAAATAAATAGGAAAAGCACTAGTGGAACGTGCCAATTCCTAGGAACCAGACTGATATCCTGGTTTAGCAAGAAGCAGGTTTCTAACTCTATCTCGATCACATAGTCAGAATACCTAGCTGCAGGTAGTTGTTGTGCCCAGATCTTATGGATCAGACAACAGCTAAGGGACTACAACATTATTGCCAATGAAGTTCCTATCTGGTGTGACAACAACAGTGCTATTGCAATAACCAACAACCCGGTATTGCATTCAAGGATCAAGCACATTGATGTTAAGCATCACTTCATTAGAGATCACGTGCTTAACAAGAGAGTCAGAGTTGAAAGAGTCAGCACAGACTATCAAATTGCTGATATCTTCACCAAACCTTTGCGAGAAGAAAGGTTTTTAGAGTTGAGCACGGAACTTGGATTACTAGATTGGGAATCTAGTACAGAGGAAAAAGCTAGCTGAAGCAGATCAGACAAAGGACGGACTAAGCTGATCATAGGAATCAGACCATACCTGATGCAGACAAGAAGACGAAATACAAACGAAGGAACCTAGCTGATCAAAACCACAGGCGAGAAGTCAAAGGAGTCAACTCACCTGATGCAGAGCAGTCAACGGTCAACCAGCTAAGTTTTCTAAACCTAATCGACTTCTGAATATTATATTATTATTTGCTATTTGTAAAATAATATCATATTATTTTTGGATCACAAGTGGCATAATTCTATATGCTTAAAATACACGTGGCAATCACAAATTCAATCGACCTCCACTGTGACCAATTAAAATCCAACCGTCCATTTTCAAACTCAAAACTTGGACCACCGATTACTATATTTGAATTTTAAAAATCTTCAAAAGGTGGATCACCGATTAAAATAAATGATTATTTAATTAGAGTATCGTTTTATTTTCCTTTTAAGGACGGAAAAACCCTTTCACTTTACCTTCACCAAACTTTCGAAAACCCTAATTTACAGAGCAGAAATTCTTTCGAACTCTCAATACACTAAGAAATCGTTTATCTTGCAGAAATGGAATCCTATTTTGAAGGTGTAAATCTGAAGGCAGTCAAGGACCAAATCATTTTCTCCCTGGTCGTTGATTTTGAGGGACTCCTAGAATCGAATCTGGAGAACAACGATGTGCTAGACCTCATTCGCACGATGAAGATGAATGGGATCTACCCATTTTTGGACATCAGTCCCAAGCACCTGTTTAAGGAGGACGTTATTGCATTCTTCCGAGAGGCCTGAGTGATTGAATCGGGGATTCGAAGCATTGTCGGGGGAATCTAAGTGGACATCTCGCCAGAGACGATCGGAAAAGCTTTTGGAATGAAGAATCGCGGCGTGGTGGTCGAGGCCCTTAGATAGAGCGCAGCCGATACTTGGCTAAAGATTAAGGCGGCCAACCAACCAGAGAAACTAAAGCTAACCGCCAAAGGGAGTGAAATAAAAAGGGTATATCGCTATGTGTTGGACATAACCAACAAAATAGTCATGGGCATGGCCGATAGCTACGACCAATTGTCGTCAGCTAAATTTATGGTGCTAGGAGTACTAATCCAAGATACGCCAATTGACTGGACGGACTACATTTACAGGCAGTTGGTGCGCGAGGTCAACAAGGCCGAGTGGCTTGTTGAGGAGAAGAAGTTTAAATCCAAGCTAGTGTTGGGAACGCAGCTCAGTTGGATTCTGGAGAAACTTGGTGTGGCGAAGGGAAATACTGACCCCTTCCACATCAATAAAATACTTGGTCATCTAGACCAAGAAACATTGAAGAGGCTAGGAAGCAGAAGAAGAGCAGCTCAGATCTTAAAAGAGCTGTCTGATCAGGGAACTACCTATAAATACCCTGAATCAACAGACGAGTCCGACCAGGCTGTAGCCCGCAACCTACCTGCAGCCCAGTCTGATACAGAATCGGACAACACTCCTATTGCTCTTCGTTTCAAGAGAAGGGGAGCAGCCCCTGGTGAGCCCTCCATAATTCATTCCTCACCAGAACCATTTCCGAAGAGGCCCAGGCGTTTGCAGTTTAGCGAAGAGGAGCAGCCAGAGCAATATTTCAGCCCTGCAGCTGAGTCACCTATTCGTTTGGAGGACCTACCTGCTCCTGCCAGCCTGGAGACTCAGATTGTCCCTCTTCTCACTCCCCAGTACATATCAGAGGAAGAGGAAGCAGGCTTGATCATCAACATACCTGAGGTAAACTACACCTTCAACTTGCTCGACAACAACATTTTCAACCTATCCATAGAGCAGCTAAAATTGGTAAAACCCCTTGCTCTAAAACATTCCTTCATTCATATTTATGAGGAATGGAAAATTTTAAAATCATATTCTTTCACTCAACTACAACCTTTCGTTGAGGTGAGTGGATGGGAGTATCCCCAGGCTACTGAAAAAGCGCTGATGCATTTTTGTAACGAGTCAGACGCAATTTTGTTACTTCAGGAAAATTGGTTCATGTCCAATTTTAAAACTCACATAGACCAATGTATCCATACTATTATGTATAGTATTCTTGATGGTTCTGTAGATAGAGAAGAAGAAGTTGAAGAGAAAGAAGTAAGAATAGAAGAAGTGGTGGAAGAAGAAGAGAAAGAAGAAGTTATTATTATAGAAGATGAAGAGGAAGTAGAAAAAGAAAAAGATAAAGAAAATATCTTAGTTGAAAAACAATCGGGAGAAGAAGAAGTCGAAAAAACTATGGAATTAGTGGATGAAGAAGAAGTATAAGGAGAAGAAGTTGATAAGGAGGATGAAGAAGAAAAAGAAGATGATGAAAAAGATAATGATGATAAAGATGATGATAAAAAGGATGATAAAGATGAATATAAAAATGATGATGATGATGATGATGATGATGGTAAGGATGAAGGAGGAGAAAAAGAGGCTGAGAAAGAAAAAGAGAATGATGAAGAGGAAGAAAATGAAGGAGAGAAGGAGTTGGAAAAGAAAGAAGGAGAAAAAGAGAAGGAGCCAGAGAAGGAGGCAGAAAAGGAAGCTGCATGAGACAATGCTGGGGCTCCTGCCCGATATACCAGCCTAGATGCAGACCTGGCTGAAGACTCTAGATGAGGGACCCCAGAATAGACCCCATCTGGTATGCCAGCTGCAGACAGGAGTCTGCAGACAGGTGGGTCATCCGCACACCTACCTGCAGGCGTCGAAGGCTCAGGCGAGCACTCTCCACAGACATCACAAATTACATCTGTGATGAATGAGCTGATCCGACAGATTGTAAAAGACACTGTTGGAGAGCTTCTTGCTTCTCAAGTCACTCCTGGTCTACAGTCTATCAATGCCAAAATTGACACCTTGCTGCAGCGGAACATCCCTAAACCACCTCCTCCTACAAACAACATAATGCCCCTTGGCATGTCTGACTGGATGCTTAGAATGGAGCAGCAATTGACCGCCCTGGTTGATGCTGGCAAAAAGGGGGAAAAGAGGTTATAGGGGGAAGGTAGCAAGCAGGGGGATATAAGAGGAATTCAAGAGATGAGGACCAAGAAGAAGCAAGATGTCCAAATGATCACAGCTGGGACATCTTTGGCAAAGAGGAAGGGAGAAGCTGAGCTAGATCAGACTGATGATCAGCCTGCAGTCAAAAGAAGGAGGATCAGAATTGGGGATGAGCCTACACTAGAATGGAAAGGCAAAGAGTTATGGTATGTTGAAGATTTCCTTCCTATCGAAGCTGCACCTATGTGGGGAACTGCAAAGAAAAAGTTCATCAGAGATTTTTACATCTGGGAGTTACTCCAAGATGCAAATTGCTCCCCACAGCAGACTTTTATTAACTTCATGGAAGAAGCACATCCAAAGCTCTGGGCTGTCCTACTAAAACATGCAAAGGGATGTAATGCATACCCCACGATTCCTCCTTTCAGGCCTAAAGATCCTCCCACCTTGGAAAATAATGTGTTGGGATAACAAATAGCCTATATCAAAATTGTTGGGATAAACAATATACGGTATCGAAACAGTTAGGATAAACAACCCCTGTATCGAATAGTGGTGATAAGAGGTTTTGACAATATGTCAATCTAGCATACAGTACGCAAACTGTATTGAAAAGCTGAAGTGTCAACCTGTATCGAAGACCTGTCATAGATCCAGCATACAGTGGAACCTTTCAGTACAGCAAAGAAGTCTTATAAAGACAAGTATGGAATCTGTCTCGAATTATCAATATAGTGATCCTTCCATACAGCTCTCAACAGGACAAGAAGGAATCTTCAGTATTCGCTAAAAGTCAAGTCCTGTTGATAAAGAAGTATTTAAATACTAAAGGATAAAGTATTTAAATACTGTAAGTCAGAAGATCTACAAATCCCGCAATATCCGGATCTCAGTTGAATATCTGTTGTCACATAATCTTGCCCAGCGGATAGATTTCAAACGAATATATTTCAGAGACTATATATATCTCCAGTGTTTGAAGATCATAAACTACTGAACGATTAATCTTCTGAACGACTTACAAACGATCAAGCTTACAAAGAAATATTCAGAGCAAAACATATCTCCAAAGCTCACTGCTATTCAGATCAAAGAGATATACAGTGCTCAACAACTTGAACAACACTTCATCAGCTAGAAGCTCAGAAAGTCAAAGCTGTTGTTTATACCCTGTTCTATCCTTGAACAAACCCAGATCAGCCCTGTGTGGACTGAGTAATCTTTGCTACTCTGGAACTGTGTGTGAAGGAATTGCATCGAAGAAGTCGAAGCTTCAGAACTGTGTGTGAAGAAGCCAGTCAAGTGTTAGCTCAAACCAATCTGTGTGAACGTTTGAAGCTAAGATCTTTATATCAATCTGTGTGAACGATATATTGATTGTGTGTTGTTATAATTACGTAGTTATGTATGCAGAAACTATAATAAACTTTTTACTCTTGTGTGGAGGACCAGCGGACGTAGAGGGGTTTACCTCGAACCACTTTAAATATTGTGTTATTTACCTTCTCCCTTACTTGTTTTATTAAACTGTGATTATTTAAGTATACACTGCACATCGAGTTGTTGTATCCATAGCAACTTACTGTATTTAAGACTTCCGCTACGCACTAAGATTTAAAACCGTACAGCTTGTAGTTTAAAACACTTTCCAAGTTGTATCCAGTATACTTAGTGGCCAACAAGTGGTATCGGAGCGGTTGATTCTAAAAAGAATCAGTCGTATTTTTAACCGAATCAGATCCAAAATAACTTAATTTTTAAAACAGTCTTTTCCATTCCTTTATTCTCACATGGATACATCTATGATCAACAAAGTGCCTATGTTCTCTATTAATGAATTTGATGATTGGAGAATCGGGATGGAGGCTCATCTTGCAGCAATGCACGAAGAAATGATTTTTGTTATACAGGATGGCCCCATTAAGATCATGAAGGTAAACACGGCCGCAAGGATTGAAGGCCAAGCCCATGCTGAGATGCTCGAGAAGGAGCGTGAACAATGGACCACAGATGAAAGAAAGCGCGTCAATCTCGATAATGTGGCTAAGAACGCGTTATTTGTCACCCTTGATAAAGGCACGTTCTCAAATGTAAAGAGCTGTAAAACAGCCAAGGAAATATGGGATAAACTCAAGTTGATTTGTGAGGGAACTGAGCTCTCAAAAGAAAACAAAATTTCAAAACTGACCCAGCAATTTGAATCTTTTGAAATGAAACCAACTGAGACACTTGAGGAACTTGACCTCAGATTCACTGGTATTGTTGGTGAACTTGAAGCTTTGGGCAAAATTTATACCCAAAAGGAGAAAAATTTAAAAAAATTCAGATCTCTCCCTGCCCGATAGGACA
This sequence comes from Orobanche coerulescens, assembly GCA_033398695.1. Lineage (NCBI taxonomy): Eukaryota > Viridiplantae > Streptophyta > Magnoliopsida > Lamiales > Orobanchaceae > Orobanche > Orobanche coerulescens. The sequence goes on from JAWKAU010000026.1 coordinate 663,199, forward strand.
TTAAGACCACAGCTATGCATGTGTCATGTAATTTAAATGAAATATCTACTTTTGATCTCTTCTCTGACCTCAAAGCTTTTGAGTATGATATTGACAGAAGAGAGAAAGCTGAAGAATCTCCTTCAAAGGTTACAGCACTAGCCGCTATATCGAATCATCGACACAACGTGCCCAGCTCGTCGAAGCCTAGTCACAAGAATGCTGACAGTGACGACGACATCCTATCTCAAGATGAAATGGCGCTTCTCATGCATAAGTTCAAGAAGTTCATCAAGCAATCGGTAAAAACTCCATACAGGCCCAAACTTGTCCACAAGGTAAGTACCGAAACTTCATCCGGTGATGCTAACCTGTGCTATAATTGCAGGAAACTAGGACATTATGCAAATAAATGTCCTCATCCCAAAGTTCAAAGGTTGCCGGAGGCCGAGCAACAAGAGAGAGATGAAAGAAGACGTGCTTGGAAAAACAAGCTCAAGGCCCTGATTGGAGAATCAGAAGCCTCCCCCACACCATCCAAATCCGAAGAATGTCTTCAGGTGGTCACTGAAAGTGATTCATCTGATGATGAGTTCGATGATAAAGCATATATGTGCTTTATGGCCAAGGACATTCCGGAAGGTAAAGATAGCGATGATGAGGTAAGCTCAACCTCGGCTATTCCATTAAACGCATCTCATACTTTTGAAAACATGGTGAATGAGTTTAAAAACATTCAAAAGGCCCATGAGACATTGAAAAATGACAATATACAGCTCCAACTGTCTAACCTAGAGCTGAAAGATGAAAATGACTTGCTGAAAATAAATTATGAAAATATGTCTATTGATTGTGAAACCAGCGAGGTCGATTATGAAAAACTCATGGAGAGCAATCATCAACTTTCTCATGAACTAAGTGAAGTTAAAACTCACAATGAGAGCAAGACAAATGATTTTGTTCTACTTCAAGCCAATGTCAAAACTCTCGAAAAACGAGAAGATAAACTTGAGACCATTATGAAATCGTTCGAGAAATCGTCCAAAAGAATGGAAGAAATTCTGAGCACTGGGCAACATGCTCATGATAAAAGTGGCTTAGGATACAGCTCATGTTCAAACAAAGGGAAAACTAGTACAGTATTTGTCAAGAGTGTGGAACACATTCCTGTGTCGAAAGAAACTTCGAGTCCTGTGAAGGAACTCACATGACAAAGAAACAAAGAAAGGCTGTCATTCCGCCCCCGCAGTCCTATTCCAGACAGTGGAATCTCCAGCCATTCAGACCTGAAAGGCGCACTCAACAGCATGCTCCCCGAGCATATCAACAGCACCAACAGTCGTTCAGAAGGAAGGTTGTATCCAAATACCAAAGGCCCGCACGGCGACTATCGATGCAAAGACGCCTAGGTATTGGATATAGGATCCCCGTTATTCCTCGAGACAGCAGGTGTCCGCACAGTATCAACAACAGCATTGGGAATCCAACTGGAGACCCAGAAGGCAAGCTGTTAGGCCAAAGAAAATGGCTCCACCTCCGAGACGACACTCGTACTGGACTAATAATAATAACCCTGAATTTTACATGCATAACAATTATCATGGTTATAGCGACTACGTATATGCCCCACGTAGATACCGCAACACTGTACCGATTGTGACCTACAGTAAACCAATTGCTGTCAGGAAAATTTGGGTACCTAAAGGCACTAACATACATGGACCCAACAAGTGCTATTTTGCATACAGGACATCCTAGAGGAGGACACCTGGTACTTTGATAGTGGATGCTCTCGGCACATGACCGGAGATAGAAGCAAGCTATCATATTTTGTTGAAGGTCGCAGTCCAAAAGTTTGCTTCGGTGATAAATCTAAAGGAAGAACAAGAGGGAAAGGAAACCTACTTGTCGGAAAATTCAAAGTCACCGATGTTGCATATGTTGGAGGCTTACAATACAATCTACTTATTATTAGTTAGTTATGTGATAAACAGTTCTCGGTGAAATTCTATATAGATCGCTGTAGAGTTAAGAACATCCAGACCAAATAAGTTGTGCTTACAGGAAGCAGATCAGGTAACATGTATATTGCTGACTGGAAGCCTATGAGCTCCTCAATTCCATGCTTTATCTGCAGATCTAAGCTGGTTATGGCGCAAGAGGATGTCTCATGTCAATTTCAAGATGATCAACAATCTCTCAAGACAGGGAATGGTAAGAGGATTGCCAAACCTGTCATTCAAAAAGGACAGTGTCTGCGGACCGTGTCAGAAAGGCAAGCAAATCAAGTCAACCCTGAATTTCAAATCCTACCTTTCAACCCAAAGAGTGTTGGAGATGCTACATATGGATCTCTACGGTCCTGTAGACCCAGTAAGCTTGGGAGGTAAGAAATAATGTCTTGTTATTATTGATGATTACTCCAGGTATGCTTGGATAATTTTCCTAAGCAAGAAGAAGGAAACAACATCAAAGTTGCCCGAGCTCCTGAGAAAGCTTCAAAATGAAAAGGCATTGAGTATCGTGTCCATTCGTTCCGACAGAGGTACAGAATTTACTAACTGCTTTATAGAGCAATACTATTCGGAAAATGGGATACAGCACGAATACTCAGCTGCCCGTACACCTCAACAAAATGGTGTTGCCGAGCGAAAGAATAGGACGTTGAAAGAAGCAACAAGGACAATGATTGCCGCAAGCAAGTTGCCACAGCGTTTCTGGGGTGAAGCAACCAATACAACATGCTACACTCAAAACCGATGTATTGTCAACAAGCACCACAACAAAACAGCATACGAGGTATGGAACAACAAAACTCCGTTAGTTTCATATTTTCACATTTTTGGATGCAGGTGCTATGTGTTGAATAATGGGAAGGATCAACTTAGAACCTTTGATGAGAAATCAGATTAAGGAATATTTGTAGGATACTCCGTCAGCAAAGCTTATAGGATCTTCAATAAAAGGAAGCTGACGATCGAGGAATCAGTTCATGTAGTGTTCGACGAACCTCACCATGACCCTACAAGAATAGAAGATGTTACTCAGAACATCCAACAACTCTCCATCTTAGATCCACCAACTCCCATAAAACCTGTTGTTGACCTAGAAATCAACCCCGCAGCTATAAGAATCGATATAGATGAAGCCGATGCTGTACAAGCTGAAGCTATATCTACAGAAACTCTAGATACAGTACGGGACCCAGAATTAGAACCCGGCCTAAGATGGTTGAGAGATCACCCGCAAGAGCTGATCATTGGAAATATAGATGCTGGTGTTTCTACTCGTAGGAGAATACAGAGTACACAAAGAAATGTACTGTGTGCACAAGAAGAACTAGATACTGAGATATCACCACTTCCAGAATGGAAATCTCAATCCGAGCTTAGAAGACTCAACATGTGCACTATTGTTGTATTCTTAGCCCAGTCCGAACCTGTTTCGACCATAGACGCTCTTAATAATTCTCATTGGATAACATCTATGGAAGAAGAGCTTAACGGTTTCGAAAGAAACAATGTATGGTATCTTGTACCCAGACCTACGCATCAATCGGTTATAGGAACCAAATGGGTATTTCGAAACAAGAAGGATCGAAATGGACTTATTATGAGGAATAAATCCAGACTAGTCGCACAAGGCTATAGAAAGGAAGAAGGCATAGACTATGATGAAACTTTTGCCCCTGTAGCCAGACTAGAAGCCATTAGGATATTCTTAGCCTTTGCCGCCCATAAGAGCTTCATTGTATATCAAATGGACGTCAAGAGTGCATTCCTAAATGGAGACCTTGCCGAAGAAGTTTATGTTGAACAACCACCAGGGTTTGCCAACACAGACGGCATCGACCTAGTAAACAGGCTAAGGAAGGCACTGTATGGACTTAAGCAAGCCCCTAGAGCCTGGTATGAGACCCTGTCCCAGTATCTAACCGATAATGGATTTGAGAAAGGTGCTGTGGACAAGACCTTGTTCAAAATATAGGAAGGCGATGACCTTCTGATGGTGCAAATCTATGTAGATGATATAATTTTTGGTTCAACTAACCTTGCTCTGTGTCAAAGGTTCTCTCATCTCATGCAAAGTAAATTTGAAATGAGTATGATGGGAGAACTTAGTTATTTCCTAGGTTTGCAGTTAAAACAGTTGCCTACAGGGATTTTCATCAACCAGGAAAAATGCAGTAAGGAGCTTCTCAACAAATTTGGAATGAACACTTCCAAATCATCGTCAACCCCCATGACCACTTCCGTGCAGATTAGTGCTGATGAAACCGGAAAGCTGGTTGACCAATCACTCTACAGGAAGCTTATTGGCTCGCTCCTATACCTAACGGCTAGCAGGCCCGATATCCAGTTTGCTGTAGGAGTGTGTGCGAGATATCAAGTAGCACCCAAGGAATCACACTTCAATACAGCTAAACGAATCCTGAAGTATATTAAAGGAACAGTCGATGTAGGAATGTGGTATCCTAAAGTGGTAAAGATGTCGGCTAACTGATTATCTGTATGAACTTTCTCGAGCCGAACATCCTTGTTCTCAACATGATTCTGAATGAAGTGCTGCTTTATATGAATATGCTTAGTACGCGAGTGCAAAATAGGGTTGTGTGTTATTACAATTGCACTCATGCTATCGCACATAATTGGTGTTTCCTTGGAAATGATTCCATAGTCTGACAGCTGTTGTTGCATCTAAAGGATCTGCATATAGCAACTACCAGCAGCATAGTATTCTGATTCAGCTGTGAAAAGCGAGTTTGACAATTGTTTCTTGCTGAATCGGGACACAAGTCTAGGTCCAAGAAAGTGACAAATGCCGCTTGTACTCTTCCTATCTAGCTTGAAACCTTCGAGATCCGAGTCGTTGTAGCCAACTAAATCGAATCCGCCTTCTTTAGGATACCACAGTCCTGCATCGACTGTTCCTTTAACATACTTAAGGATTCGTTTAGCTGTTGTGAAGTGTGATTCTTTAGGTGCTACTTGATACCGGGCACACACTCCAACAGCAAACTGGATATCGGGTCTGCTAGCTGTTAGGTACATGAGTGAGCCTATTAGCTTCCTGTAGAGTGATTGATCAACCAGCTTTCCAGCTTCATCAGCACTAATTTGCACGGAAGTGATCATGGGGGTTGACGAAGATTTGGAGTTATTCCTTCCAAACTTGTTGAGTAGCTCCTTGTTGTACTTCTCCGGTTGATAAAGATTCCTGTAGGTAACTGTTTTACCTGCAATCCTAGGAAATAACTAAGTTCCCCCATTATACTCATTTCAAATTTACTTTGCATGAGATGAGAGAACCTTTGACACAAATCAAGGTTAGTGAAACCAAATATAATATCATCTACGTATATTTGAACCATATGAAGGTCATCACCTTCTTGTATCTTAAATAGAGTCTTGAGCACCTTTCTCGAATCCATTATTAGTAAGGTACAGGGACAGGATTTCATACCACGCTCTAGGTGCTTGCTTAAGTCCATACAGTGCTTTCCGTAGCCTGTATACTAGGTCGCCGCCATCTGTGTTGACAACCCCTTGTGGTTGTTCAACATAGACTTCCTCGGGGAGGTCTCCATTCAGGAATGCTCTCTTTACGCCTATTTGATATACAATAAAGCTCTTATGGGCGACAAAGGCTAAGAAAATCCTAATGGCTTCTAGTCTGGCTACAGGGGCAAAAGTTTTATCGTAGTATATACCTTCTTCCAGTCTGTAGCCTTATGCGACTAGACGGGATTTGTTCCTGATAATAATTCCATTCTCGTCCTTCTTGTTCCTAAATACCCATTTAGTTCCAATTACGGCTTGATGCTCAGGTCTGGGTACTAGATACCATATGTTGTTTCTTTCGAAACCATTAAGCTCTTCTTCCATAGATGTAATCCAGTGAGAATTATTTAGAGCTTCTTTGGTGGAAACAGGTTCGGATTGAGCTAGGAATACAATGAGGGTGCATATATTAAGTCTTCTAAGTTCAGCTTGAGATTTCCATACAGGAAATAGAGATTTCTCAGATTCAGGTTCTTCTTGCGCACACAGTACAGTTCCTTGTGTACTCTGTATTCTCCTACGGGTGGATACTCCGGCATCAATGTATCCTATGATTAACTCTTGTGGGTGATCTCTCAACCATCTTCTGTCGGGTTTGAGTTTGGAGTCCCGTACTGTATCTTGAGTTGTTGTAGTTTCAGCTTCAGCTTGTACAGTATCAGCTTCAACTACCTCTGTTCTTACAGCTGCGGGGTTGATTTCTAAGTCAACGACAGGTTCTGTTGGAGTTGGAGGGTCATTAATGGAGAGTTGTTGTATATTCTGAGTAAGACCTTCTACTCCTGCAGGGTCATGGTGAGGTTCGTCGAACACTACATGTACCAATTCCTCGACTGTCAGCTTCCGTTTGTTAAAGATCCTGAAATCTTTGCTGACAGATGAATATCCTACAAATATCCCTTCATCCGACTTCTCATCGAATGTTCTAAGTTGATCCTTTCTGTTGTTCAAAACATAACACCTGCATCCGAATATGTAAAAGTACGAAACTAATGGAGTTTTGCTATTCCACACCTCATATGCTGTTTTGTTGTGATGTTTGTTGATGATGCAGCGGTTTTTTATATAGCACGCTGTATTTGTTGCTTCGCCCCAGAAACGATGCGGCAACTTGCTTGCGGCAATCATGGTCCTTGTTGCTTCCTTGAGCGTCCTGTTCTTTCGCTCGGCAACATCGTTTTGTTGAGGTGTGCGAGCAGCTAAGTATTCGTGTGGTATCCCATTGTCCAAATAGTATTTCTCTATGAAACGGTTAGTAAACTCAGTACCTCTGTCGGAACGAATGGACATGATACACAACCGTTTCTCATTTTGAAGCTTTCACAGGTGCTCGGGCAGCTTTGATGTGGTTTCCTTCTTCTTGCTCAGGAAGATTGTCCAAGCGTACCTGGAATAATCATCAACAATAACGAGACAGTATGTCCTATGCGGTTAATGGCAAATGAGATTATAAGTCTTTGGCCAAAGCATTTAGAGCTAGTTGTATTTGATACACGAGATCTCGATGATCTCAGTTTTAACAGAAAGCATAGAGTCAAGTTACAGTAGGGTTTGACTTTACCGTGACCCTAATACTTGACCGGGACATATGATTGAAGGGTTTATATGTATACGGTATTCACGACATAATGGTTTTGGAATGATTCGATCATTCGTTCTTAGTTGGGTTACGGTACGAAGCACTAGACTGACTAAGTGTTACCCGTACTCCTTGGTTCCTCCCATTGCCGACTAAGACGGACCTACGGAGTCGCGCACAAGGATATTGGATGGATAAATATGTATTTATTATCTCTTCATTAATATTGGATATTATATATCTAATTTAATTTATTTGATAAATCATGCGATCTAGTGAATTGAAACTAATTACCGGGTAATTAATTTAATTCATAAATAATTATTTCTTGGAAATATATTATTATAATTTTGTATTTGATAAAATTAATTAATTAGATAATTAATTAAGTATAAATACATTTGGGATAAAACGAAGTGTATTTAGCGGACTAGACACGCGAATGTCCGGTACATGAACCGAGTGGCTCGGCTCGTTTTCTCACCTAAACTCAAGTGGGTCGCCCCCCTCTCATTCTTGTAAATTCACCATGTGTTGTGTGGGGTGTGTTAGTCATATTTTACAAAGTTGAGGACAAAATGCATGAGATTTGGAATCTAATCATTTTGATATCAATTTGTATTATATATTGAGATGTCTTTCACACCTCATAGAAGAGTTGAAAAACACACCCCCACAAGGAAGTGGTTCAGCCGTGAGTTTATCACAAGAGGAGGGAAAAAAATTTATTTTCATTTTTCTTTTTCATCTTAGAGAGAAAGAAAATGAAGAAGAGAAGAGAAGAAAAATATTGTGTCGATTCCTAGCCGTGTTCTTTGAGAACGAATTGACATGCTATTTTTCCGATCAATATCCGACGCGTGTGAAGTATAGACATTCGGCATTTTCGGTGTTGGATCATTCAAACAAGCTACAACGAATTGGATTCGTGTTCGTGTCGGTAATCGGGAAAAGACTTGCTCGGGTTTTTCCTTCGAAGATTATATTATCAAAGGACTACGAGGGTAAGTATTCTTTGTTTTTCATCCTCGTTATTTATATTCGTATATACGATGCTTGATCGGTCCATTTTTTGGGGTTTGGTTTTATCCGATTGGACCGGTTTATTTTCCGCTGCGTATTTCGATTTTAATCACCGAATCCCAACAGCTCACTGCCTCAATCTGCCTTCAGTCTTGCGTACGCTATCTGACATTACGTATGCTACTAGCTACATTTAACGTACGTTAACTAGTAGTGTAGCGTACGCTAACTGTTTTACGAACCTTACTGTCTGTTCTGTCCTTATTTTAGTGTACGTTAACCACATTATTTAGCGTACGCTAAACACCATTGACTTCACTTTTCCGAAAGTCGTCCAGGTTCATGGAAGGCATCCCGAACAATCCGTGATCTGGTCTCTTCACTCACCTACCACGACCCCACGTGGTTGACTGCTTGTTACGTACGCTAAGTGTCTAGCTTAACGTACGTTAATTCTCTTACTTTAGCATACGCTAGCTTTATACATTTGCGTACGTTAATTGCATGCAAACACTTGCATGAATTAACACCCTCTACATCATACACTCATGAATACCGGATTATGGATACGGAAAATCATACTTCGATTGATCACATGGCATAGTCAAATACCACAAGATTCAAATATAGGTGAATATACATAACAATTATCCGGATATTACAACATCCATGCTAATTCGCAGAGATCTTTGCAATGTCTGAAGCATATTTATATGAGAGTACGCGTTGCACTCTTTTTTTCTTGATTGAAATTTTATCTCATTAGGTTTTCTCAGTAAGGTTTTTAACGTCACAACTACTCTTTTCCTTCTTAAGATTTTGCCCATCAAGTTTTTCCTAATAAGGTTTTTGACGAGGCATATTCATGAAATAATATGGACAATACAGAGATTAGTATTAGACCTCAAGATTTAGAATCAAAAAGAGTAGTTGCACTCTTTTTCCTTCGATCAAATTTTTCCCACATGGTTTTCTTGATAAGATTTTGACGAGGCAAGACATAGTATGCGGCGTATGAATACTCATACAAGAATGTTCGATATGAGGAGAACAAAATCACTATTATATATTGCTGAGGAGTTTCCTAACAATAATATGATGCATCAAGTTATGCATGTTATAAGCTCCACTACAAACAGTTTGGAAGTTTTTCATAGTTTTTTTTCAAAGTAGTCCAATAGACATTTATTTAAATAGTTATTCAAAGGGGGTGTTGTAAATAAGTCATGTATTTAGTCAATAATAAATATGCTCTTGAAACCCTAGATTTGTACTTATAAATAAAGGCTTTTATGACAGTTATATGAATATATAATTTTATTGGCATTTCTCACCTCCTCTCATATCGCTCTCATTCTCTCAATTCTATATAACAAATTACAATTTTATAAATGACATGAAAATCAAAGTAAGCCTTTGTGACGGGAATAGTGACTTTTTTGTTTTTAAAATGTTTACCTTCTCAAACTTTTGTTGTATATTATTTTTGTTTGTCATGGCATTTCCTTCTGTAAATTCATCACACTCATAATTCCGACCATGGTCTATTTAAAAAGCCTTATTTAAAAAGTACTCTTATCTCAATATATAAAAGAGTTATATTTTGATACCCTATTAAATAGCTATCAGAAACAATATAATGGGGTTCAGCATACTTCGAGTATGGTTAATCGAAGATTATGCATAGAAGTTAAAATAGTGATATAGCGACCTATTTTCATAAATATTTTTTCCTATATTTTAAGAAAAAGAAGTATTGTGCGGTAGAAACTAAAATTTAAACGCCATCGTTTATTCTCAAGAACATCATAATTTTTCTAAAAGATCATAATACTAAAAGGTAATCAAACATTGACCACAAGTTTGTAAGAATATCCAACATCAAAGCAAAGTAAACTCATATATTCATTTGTATTTAGAATCACAAAATATAATAGAGGGACTTTAAATAATATCAACTAATTGTATGTCTTGATCACATTCCACCTCCACACACCTCGCCAAGTTCCCTAACCTAACATGTTAAATGAATGGATGAGTACGAATACTAAGTAGCGCAACACAATTGTCCAAGTTAAATACCAATAAGTATTGTTATTGCGTACACATGATTGATAGCCTAAAGGCTTAATTACACTGTTTAACATGCTCATACATATGACAATTACCTTAAGTATTTAAGATGGACAATAAGTTGAACTACAATGTCCAAACCAATTTCAAAAGCATTATCAGCCATGTATTTTTTTTTTTTTGATCAGATTATCATCCATGTATACACACCATGATTTTACCCGAAGACCATAAAGACAATGTTTAACGCGCCATACATATAATAATTATATCTTGAGCATTTAAAATAGACAATGGGCAAGTAACACACTGTCAAATCAAATACAAAAGCATTAACATCATAGTATACACACCATAGATCGTTCGAAGGCTAAATCGATAATGAGTGGCTCGAAGGCTCTCTATGTACTAAGTAAAACTGAATTGTGGAAATGATAATATTTATTTTTATAAAATTTGACCAATGTATTATGAAAAATAATTTGACTCTACTTTTGAAATAATCGAACTTTGAATTAGAGAATATTTTAGCAAGTCCACAGAACCGTAGACCTGCTCTCATACAACTTACTCTCCAAATTTCATCCTCGAAAATCAACCTGAGTAATTCAACTGAAGTGAATATGAAATCTGGGATGTTAGGATATACCCTCCTTTGAAAATTTATGTCCTCTAAAATTAGTTTAAAATTCAACATGCTTCTTGTGTGAAATGTATCAGGTGACATCATGGATTTTTAATATGCAAATGACATGTAAGCATTTGTGTGTAACTTGTACGGGACGTAGTTGTCAATCTTCTCGATATTACTTGTATAACGGCCCATTTTCATAAATAGTTTTCCTAACTTTTTAGGAATAGAAATAATATGCAGCAAAGTTTGAAACTCAACACTTATTCTTAAGAACATCGTAATTTTTTTAAAAGTTCTAACAATTAAATATTAATCAAACATTGACCCTCAATTTTTTATAAATATCAACATCAAAGGAACGTAAACTCAAATTTTCATTTGTCTTTAGAACCACCAAAGATAATAAAGTGACTTGAAATAATATAAAGTAATTGTATGTCCTTGTCACGTTCCACTAACACACACTCCACAGTGACAAAGCCTTTAATATGAAATGTCAAATGAACGGGTGAATACGACTACTCTACACCCGACAATTCTGACAACAGCATACGGCAACACGTAAAAAGCAGCGAAAATTTAGTGTTTGGGTTTGCATTTTAGTCTGGCACGAAAATACACGAACACGAAAGTACACGACCGAGATTTAGTGTCGGTTTTGTATTTACCCTTTGGGTACACGACACGACACGAGGTACACGAAATAAATAAATAAATAAATAAATAAATAAATAAATATAATATTTATATTTAATTTAATAAAAATATATATTTAATAAATTCTGTTTATACTAAACTTTAAATTTTGAAAATATAATGTGAATTTTCATAAATTTCGTGTAAACATTCGTGTTTTCGTTACCATTCGTTTCATTTCGTCTACTAAAACCTATAAAAATAATATTATAATATTAAAATGACTATTTTTTATAATATTTTAATATTTATTTTATATTATGTGCCTGACACGAAAACACGACACGAAACGACACGAATTTGCATGGTACACGACACGACATGACACGAATCTATTTAGTGTCGTGTATGGGTTTGGACTTTTGGTACACGAAACACGAAAGTACACGACACGAAAATACACGACACGAACGAATTGTCAGGTCTAGACGACTCAAATGCGGCAATGCGATTGCCCAAGTATATAATTTTTAACTAATTGTAGTTTTTCAACAGATTTTTTGTGGTTCGGTGTTGGCTTCGCGGCAATACTCTCATTTTCATTTAAACCAAATAAAATCAAACCAAACCAAACATACCCAGTATATCCCGTTCAGAGCAAGGTTTGGGGAAGATAAGATGTACACAGACCATGCCCCTACTTATTACGGTAGGAAGGTTGTTTCCGTGAAGACCCCCAGCTTAGTGCACAGCAGAATCTTGTGTGATAAATACAAAGGAAAACATATGATTCGAAAAAGCTCGAGACCATACCTGAGCCCATGGCTTAATCCACATGGGACTTACCTAAGCGGAATTTGGCTACTTCACTCCCGATGAACGCTGCTCTAACAAAAGAGAGGTTGGCTCTACGCACAGCTCCCTGTCAAAAATACACCACACGCAAAGACAATAGGATAAAATATACAATAAAAATAAAAATGCAATGCTCTAGGTCAAAGCTAACCGAGACAACCCAACCCTGAGGCTCTCAACTACAGCATCGCTCCCTACAAAAGAATCCACAACTCTGATCTGGCGCCTCTAAGCGCACCTATCAACAGTCATGGTGTCGGAAAGGTTTAAGGCCTTCAAATCTAATCTCAGTTGCTCCTCCCACGTCCTCCTCGGTCTGCCTCTCCTCCTCTCCCCGACAACCATTAAACTCTCGACCATCCTCACCGGAGCAGATGCCTGCCTCCTGCGGACGTGGCCAAACCATCTCAATCTCCCTTCCCTAACTTTCGCTGAAATGGGCACCACTTCCAGCGCGTTCCTGAAAACCCTATTCGCAATTCTATCTAACATTGTGCCACCACACGACCAACGTAACATTCTCATTTCAGCCACTTCCAACTTGCTCTCAAGCGACTTCTTCATCGCCCAACATTCGGAGCCATACAACATTGCAGGTCGGATTGCCGCTCTATAGAATTTACCCTTCAACTTTAGAGGGGCTTTGTTGTCTCACAGGACCCCTGTCGCTGCTCTCCACCTTAGCCATCTCGCCTTGATGCGATGCGTGACATTATCTTCACACTCACCTTCCTTTTGAATGATCGAACCCAAATACTTGAACTTATCCATACGGAGTACGATCTGATCCGCAATCATTACCTCAACATCTTCCTCGTTACTATTCCATTTTGGGAAAAAAGAATTACCTAAAGAAGTATACATTTCTTGTGGCTTTACCTCTTAAAAAATTAAATATTGATCGAGATGTTTCAATTATTAGAAGATGGTGCATGTTACATATATTTTGATGCATGATTTGTTGAGAATAAGCGGTAAATCATGTTGAGAATAAATTGTAATTTTGGGGCTAAACTAGTTAAAGACCCGTCGAACTTCGACGGGATATAGATTTCTCATTTACTTGAATGTAAACATAAAAATAAATTTATGTTTGAAAAACTAAAAGTCAAATATATCAAAATTAACTGATTTTTTTATGGAATATAGATCTCCTTTATATTAAGAGTCAAACACCAAAAAATTTACTCAAAAAAATTCCTGACAGGTTGTCGAAAACCTCTTTGTAAACTACATTAGTCGTCGAATTGGAAGTATGGCCCTCTTCGCCACAAATTAGAACTTTCAGACCTTTCTTGCTAGTTACTCTCGAGACAGCCACATACAACTGACCATGACTGAATACAGGTTTAGGAAGGTAAAGTCCAACGTGCGAAAGAGACTGCCCCTGACTCTTATCTATAGTCATTGCAAAGCACACGAATAGAGGGAACTGCCTACGTTGGACCTTGATAGGGAATTTGGTGAAATCTGAAGGGCTCAATATCATTCGAGGAATCAACACTTTCTTACCGGCATTTTTTCCAGAAACCATTGTAGTCTCAATGACATGCTTATAAAGCTTTGTCACTATCATCCCCGTACCATTGCACAACTCAGTCGACTGGCCTATAACCTAAGAAGCATCACTGGATATCCAACTTTCAACTTGATCACATGGTTTGGCAACCCTGAACACCTAACCGTATTAAGAAACTCATTGAAAATATATCTTCGTGACCATCCATGTCTCCATCCTCTTTGCTGATGCTGTCCGAACTCATATACTCCACCGCATCGCCACGCAATAGGGACAATATGTAGTCATTGATTTTCTAAACTATCTCATTAGTTGGATCAAGTATAGCCCTATCTTGAAAAAATAGTGGATCATGCATATTTTGGAATATGAATGGATAAGTGCTCTCAACGATGGATCATTGTTAGATGATTTAGCATGCGGAACATCGACATAATAACCATCCTCCCCGTATATGAATAAAAGCGGATACTGAAGAGGATGGTAAGAAGGGTGCAGCTCGTTGATGCGCTGAAGAGCAACAGATTGTGTCTCAACAACAACATCTCTGGTATCATAGGATGAATCAACATCAACAACGATAAAAGCAGCAACTTCAGAAGTCGTCGGCAGATTGTATGTCCTCCCATCCCTTGATCTCCTCCTATAAGTCGAAGCCTTACGTCATCGCATCTACCTTGATGAAGACGTTCAGCTACCATCCTGAAACTCCGAGCATAAGGGTTATTGTCATCGACCATTTTTATTCAAGTCAGCAACGATCGAATCATCAATTTCCTTAGTGGTACCTTTGCTGAAAAAAAAAACAATAAACAACATAATGAAACTCTTCAACATAATTATCTAAATTTATTTAGCAATTGTACTGAATAAACGCATTGACTTATTTAAATGGACTAACCCGTCGGCCTTCATCCTGTTATTGATTTCATCATCAGTGTCATGTATATAGAGTTGTGAAAATTTTGGAGGTGATCCTTGTATGGGCAACAAACTTCCAATACGATGATGATTTTGCCCTCTCAGTCTGAACGTATAAGGAGCACGTCCGCTATTCACACTCTTATCAACTGTCCCACCCATATAAGTAAATGAGAACATCATATTATATTTTCGGATATGCACGATAAAATTTTTGCTTTTCGTATGTCTCTTCTCCGGGAGATCGAGCAACAATTTGGGAGGACATTTCAAAAGAGGAAGTTGGACTTTCCCTTTTGAACAACATAATGTGAATTTAGGACTCATAATATTACTTGTTTTTGGAGATCTTTCCTCGAACCACATTAAGGCGCCACAATACTCGCATTCATAAAGCTGATATTAACAAAAAAAGCTGATTCGGCGCAAATATAAGATTAGGAGTAAGTCTACTTGACTATTATATAAGAAAATTAAATTATAAACTAAAAAATTTGTAAAACCATTATACTTATTTTTTTTTTTAAAAAAAAAAAAGCAAAACATCTTAAAGTATGCACTAATGAAAAATTAAATGTACCAACATTTAATTATATGCTGAGCATGTTGATGCCGTACCTGTATTGTCGACCTTATTAACACGACCGAGTACGTTTGCTTGCTTCTTAGCTATCAGTATATCGCTTCTCCTCTTTCGAGCAATCCTCGCCAAATTTTACTTTTCTAATCGTGCAACGTTGCATCGTAAGTTTATGACACTTAGTAAAATAATAATACTAAAATTTCAGACTAAAACATCTTATAACCTATCACGAAATTCATGCCTAAAACATCATAAAACATCTATATAATATTGAGACATTGCCTTTTTCTATAAAACTGCATAAAAAACATTTCCTTTTCTGTAGATATTTAAAATAATAATATTAAATTTCAAAATTAAACCATTATATAACCACTGTATCCCATAATATATGATATAATTCTTTTTAATAGTATAATTGTAATCATTCAATTTGCCGCAAGATATTCCTCAGTCACAAATCTACATTATTTATCAATACTCTTTTGTTAATTATTTGTTGTTAATCCTAGTGCATTTGAAAGAAATCAGCTTTCCTATGACAATTTATAAGAACCACACTATAAAGGTATAATTTTATTTGCATACAATTATTCTTTATAGAGATTTTCGTAATATAAGAATATTAAATTCAACTATAAATTCGTTCTTCTTTGAAATAAAAGATGACAGTCATAAACTTAGTAAAAGATACTGATTTCTTTAATGTTGTTTTATGTTCTCGAAATATATTATTCGAACAGCTTATTGATACAACTATTTTTGCAAGCATGAGTAGCAAAACCCTTGAAACGGTAACCAAGATGAGATGCAAGTAGTAAGTTCATATACGTTTTGATATCATGAAGAAAAAGTAAGTGATGATTAATTTAGCTATACTCATATAATGCGAAGAAAAAAGTTATAATATAATTAAATGAAACTGGTAAATCACGAAAGAATTGCATAAATTAATGGGTGAAAAACTACGCACCTGGAAAGAAATCTTCTACTGCACGCCGGTATGAGTTTGGCCGATGCAAAATTACTCGATGCTCAGCTGCCAACCCCATTTAAATGACTCTCCATACAGAATCACTAAAGTTTTGATTATAGTAAATATTATTTATAAAAAAGGGAAGATTTGACTGTGTTAAGAAAACTCGGAATTTTAGAAATATTGTAGGAAATTTGCTAAAATCTGTTTGAAGAGATTATGGAAAATATGGAGAATATCAATTTAGGTTTTAATTGAATTGAAAATCTGGCAATTTCTATAAACTTAGGGTAAATTCTCTGAAAATTTGCTAAATTTAAGTTTGGAGAAATAAAAAAGATAAGAAACTAAATTTGGGCAATTAAATTTTAACGAATAATTTTCAAACTTGACAAAAATAAAAATCAGCCATAAGTTTAAAATTCTAATGGCCAAAAAATCTACATAATTAATGCTAAAAGATTTAATGATTTTTCTATAACTTAAATTATTATTAAAAAGGCAAACAAAGCAAACTGAAACGGAAATCTAGCATTTAAATTTCGGCAAGTTCTCACGGAAAATGTGGTTCTATCAATAGTATATATGCATATTATTAAAAAATTTAAAAAAAATAAACATTTCAAATAATGACAAATGAATATTGGAGCAAGAAAAAAACTCAATTGCTAATTGAAATTATTTTTACTGGACAAAATTAATGCTAATTAAATTTATGCAATTAAAATCTAGTAAAAAAAATTCAAATTTGGCAAAAGCAATAAATGAGAAAAATCCAAACCATAAATAACGTCCAGCAAAAATAGTGTATTAATTTAAAGAAGCCGAAATTGGTAAAAAATTTCCAAACATGACAAAAGTAATAAATGAGAAGAATCAGCCATAAATAAAAAAAATTCAAAAAGGACCAAAAAATCCTAAATGCCAAAGAATTGAATGATTTCTCATAACTTAAATTATTATTAAAAAGGCAAACAAAATCAAAATTGAAATGGAAATCTATGATTCCTTAAATGTGGGAAAAATATTCAAAATATAGATGATTAAAAAAATCAAAAAAAATCCAAAAAAACCACAAATTGACACGTAGGACAAATCAATGTAGTGCAAGAAAAAAACTCAAGTTTTATATATTATATAGATAGATAGATAGATTATTTTTACTGGACAAAATTAATGCTAATTAAATTTATGCAATTAAAATCTAGTAAAAAAAATTCAAATTTGGCAAAAGCAATAAATGAGAAAAATCCAAACCATAAATAACGTCCAGCAAAAATAGTGTATTAATTTAAAGAAGCCGAAATTGGTAAAAAATTTCCAAACATGACAAAAGTAATAAATGAGAAGAATCAGCCATAAATAAAAAAAATTCAAAAAGGACCGAAAAATCCTAAATGCCAAAGAATTGAATGATTTCTCATAACTTAAATTATTATTAAAAAGGCAAACAAAATCAAAATTGAAATGGAAATCTATGATTCCTTAAAAGTGGGAAAATATTCAAAATATAGATGATTAAAAAAATCAAAAAAATCCAAAAAGTCACAAATTAACACGTAGGACAAATCAATGTAGTGCAAGAAAAAAACTCAAGTTTTGTATATTATATAGATAGATAGATAGATAGATTATTTTTACTGGACAAAATTAATGCTAATTAAATTTATGCAATTAAAATCTAGTAAAAAAAATTCAAATTTGGCAAAAGCAATAAATGAGAAAAATCCAAACCATAAATAACGCCCAGCAAAAATAGTGTATTAATTTAAAGAAGCCGAAATTGGCAAAAAAATTTCCAAACATGACAAAAGTAATAAATGAGAAGAATCAGCCATAAATAAAAAAAATTCAAAAAAGGATCGAAAAATCCTAAATGCCAAAGAATTGAGTGATTTCTCATAACTTAAATTATTATTAAAAAGGCAAACAAAATCAAAATTGAAATGGAAATCTATGATTCCTTAAAAGTGGGAAAATATTCAAAATATAGATGATTAAAAAAATCAAAAAAATCCAAAAAATCACAAATTGACACGTAGGACAAATCAATGTAGTGCAAGAAAAAAACTCAAGTTTTGTATATTATATTAATGGGTGAAAAACTACGCACCTGGAAAGAAATCTTCTACTGCACGTCGGTATGAGTTTGGTCGATGCAAAATTACTCGATGCTCAGCTGCCAACCCCATTTAAATGACTCTCCATACAGAATCACTAAAGTTTTGATTATAGTAAATATTATTTATAAAAAAGGGAAGATTTGACTGTGTTAAGAAAACTCGGAATTTTAGAAATATTGTAGGAAATTTGCTAAAATCTGTTTGAAGAGATTATGGAAAATATGGAGAATATCAATTTAGGTTTTAATTGAATTGAAAAACTGGAAATTCCTATAAACTTAGGGTAAATTCTCTGAAAATTTACTAAATTTAAGTTTGGAGAAATAAAAAAGATAAGAAACTAAATTTGGGCAATTAAATTTTAACGAATAATTTTCAAACTTGACAAAAATAAAAATCAGCCATAAGTTTAAAATTCTAATAGAAAAAAATCTATATAATTAATGCTAAAAGATTTAATGATTTTTCTATAACTTAAATTATTATTAAAAAGGCAAACAAAGCAAACTGAAATGGAAATCTAGCATTTAAATTTGGGCAAGTTCTCACGGAAAATGTGGTTCTATCAATAGTATATATGCATATTATTAAAAAATTTAAAAAAAATAAAAATTTCAAATAATGACAAATGAATATTGGAGCAAGAAAAAAACTCAATTGCTAATTGAAATTATTTTTACTGGACAAAATTAATGCTAATTAAATTTATGCAATTAAAATCTAGTAAAAAAAATTCAAATTTGGAAAAAGCAATAAATGAGAAAAATCCAAACCATAAATAACGTCCAGCAAAAATAGTGTATTAATTTAAAGAAGCCGAAATTGGCAAAAAAATTTCCAAACATGACAAAAGTAATAAATGAGAAGAATCAGTCATAAATAAAAAAATTCAAAAAAGGACCAAAAAATCCTAAATGCCAAAGAATTGAATGATTTCTCATAACTTAAATTATTATTAAAAAGGCAAACAAAATCAAAATTGAAATGGAAATCTATGATTCCTTAAATGTGGGAAAAATATTCAAAATATAGATGATTAAAAAAATCAAAAAAAAATTCAAAAAACCACAAATTGACACGTAGGACAAATCAATGTAGTGCAAGAAAAAAACTCAAGTTTTATATATTATATAGATATATTATTGGTATATATAAATATGTGTTCCGGGAATTATTATTCCCGTGATGTGTCTTACCTAATACTGATTGTAGATACATAGATGGAAGGTTCCAGATCCTTCTAGAGGTAGTAGGATCCTATTAGATGTCTTACCTTATCTAGGAATCCTATGTATGGAAGGACTCTCATTGTAATGCCTATATAAAGGCCTCTCTATCATTGTTATGAATACAATTGATTTGTTGTCTTTTACTTTCTCCTCAAACACGTTATCAGCACGTAGCTCGAACGGAAAAAAAAAAAAAAACGGCCCGGCCGACGCCGCCGAGCACCGCCGCCTCGCCGCCGGACCACCGCCGGCCCCGTCTGCCGCCCACCACTGCCGCCGCCCACCACCGGATCACTGCCATCGCCGCTGCCGGCCCACGCTACCAGCTGCCGACCGCCGCCTCGCCGCCGGGCCGCCGCCAGAATCGCCAGGCCGTCAGACCGCCGCCTCACTTGCCGCCGCCGCCAGAATCGCCCAGCCGCCAAAGACCGCTGGGCTGCAGCCGCCGAACCGCGCTCCGCCGGGACCGCCGCCGACTCCGGCTCGATCCGATCCGGTTGTGACCGACCAGTTGCCGACCCGATCGCTCGGCATCCGTTTTCATCCAAGCCAATTGCCTAAGGTGCGACCCGATCTGATCAAGCATCGCCGATCGTCAAGCGGTTTTATGCACGTGATATTTAATGCTTGAAAACCTAGTGCAATCGAGACAAAACCTATCAAAATCGGAAAAAAAAAAGCCGAGAGACGAGAATTTCCGCGCGTGAATTTTCTGCACAGCGCAGTCGTACGAAAATCACGTTTTCCGTTTCGTTAACCGTCGGATCGGTGTGAAATTTTGGCAGCAACTTCCCAACACAAATATCTGTATATTCAACGGTGGAGATCGGATTCTGTGTAATATTGATTACTGAATCTACTGCCGAACAGAAGCAGATTTTTACGAAGAAATTTGGAGATCCGACCTCATCCAATACCGAGCCGCATCGCCGCGCTCGAGTCCTTTTTCGGCCGAATTATTGAGCCCAAGAGCTATACGGGCGTTTCTCAACTCTCCATTTTTTTCCTACTCAATGATTCATTTGTTCATTAATTTGTACACTTATGAATCTTACATGTTTATGTTTTACGTGTATATAGGAAAATACGTCGCTCATGATGATGTGCACGCTATGGAGAAAAAGCCATATTTATCCCGTTCAAGGATCAAAGTAAATATAGAACGGAGTACCCACGGAAATATGTTGCTCATATGGAGAGAATCTCCCGTTCAAGGATCAAAGCATATATGAAACCAAGTACCTGTAAGACTTTATTAAAGTTCTCGTTTTTCAATTCCTCTCTTTTGGGAAATTTTTTTTGGGGGAATTGGGTATTTGGGTTCTTTATCTCCCACGCTACTTTGCGGTGGATGAGACAATGAGAGGTGGTATCACTCTCGGATGTCGAAGTAAACTGTGTGACGGTCCTGGGGGAGTCACGGATAATTGTTGAAAGTCGATAGTTGTGGTTGTTGCATACACCACGTTTTGGGTGCGATTTGATGTCACCGTTTTTTCGATTTTAAACCAACAATTAAATAAAACGAACATTGTCGGTAACGGTAAAGTTATGACTCGTTCATGATTAGTCACGGATTTGTGACATACAAATAGGACAAACATCGATTGCGACGGATATGTCGTGGTTAAAATCGATTTGTGACCGAATTGTCACGTTGAATTGAGCGACCACCACGTTGGTCTTGACCCAATCCCATACTTGGAAAACTCCATCTTTCATCTTATTAAAAATGAAATATTGCATGTGGGTGTAGACATGTATCGTCTCCTTGCAATATGATATATGGAAGAATGTACGAGTAATTCTCATGAATTTTAACATGTAAGGCAATGGCATATTGCGGTAAATACATGACCTCGATTATAGTTCGTATGACTATAGGTCCGAATACTTTTCCGAGTATTTGTAAAGGCATGTGCCTTATACATTTGACTATGTTTAGTCGATCTTATTGGATGGTCAAGACGAGTTGGTTATGGTATATTCATTATGTCTCATGGTTCAAAATGCTTAATATTGATGTACCGCGTTGCATCCATATAACATGGCTATTATGACGTATACTTGCAAATTGAGAATTAAAATACTTGGTTGATTTGATGAACTTTGGTGGATTTGTCTACACTTTTGATCATGATTAGGCGTATCCTCCTTGGTATTTGTTTATGCTTTGAAAGTTCAAACGGAATCAGTGGTTTTTAAACAGCCTTAGCTGTACCGACATTCCTACTTTCTCTGCAAGTCTACCAAGTTGGAGTTACCGAAAGGATCATTAGTCGAGATAAGAAATCGAACACCCTGCTGCATTTAAACGCACATATGTCTGTCATTGCCATGTTTTTGCATCAACACTTATGCCATTGGATATGGTCTCAACCTTGTTTTCTCACTAAACTTGGGAAAAACTAAACAGCCAATTAAAACATGCACTGTGATCTGAGTTTAATGATACGTGTGGTGCACAATATATGGATAGAAAGATACGGAAGTCTAGTTTCCAGAACATCTGACCGTTCGTCCAAAGCCTTCCTAACAAGGGAGTTATCGCTGTTTTAGTGAACAAAGGTCAAGCTGCGCGGAATTTTTTTTCCAGCGATTGTGCTAACTTTTGTCCCAACCAACTTGGTTCCCATCTTAAATTTGCAAGTGGTCTTATGACACATATTTTTCAACCTCTTTTTGGCCGAATTTGCCATAGATGATGCAGTTTTTGGTATGCGTTATACGCTAAACTATCATCTTTCAAATGTTGAAAAACAGTTTCCTTGGGGAAGCCCAAAATACGCACCCTTATAAGAAGTTCGAGCGTGTGCATGGTAGTGTTACACCATGCTTGTGTCGTAATTTTGCCCCTTAGGCATATAACCTTGCCATGTTATGCACTCAATATGATAGATCATTTTGATCATATCAAACATAAAATCTCTATGTTGTTAGAGTATTCGCTATGCTCATGATTATAAAATTTTGCAAGTGAAATTGAGTGCGTATTAAGCTATTTTCAAGGAACATGATATTTTTGGATTTCGGTTTATAAATCCATTGTGACTATGATGAGTAGGTCATCACAATCAATGAGCGGTATGATGCTCAAGTTGTTGAATGCCGAATGACATTTTCTAGTCACATATGTTCCGTAACAATTGAACCATGTTATGACTCGATGATATATATGCCAAAGGGTATCACTCATAGCATCCCATTGTGATTTGTGAGAATAAAATCTTATGCATCACTTGTATTGGATATGTGAAAGGAAAAATATTCATGAGTCAATATGGTCCGGCTTGCATCGGTTTGTGTAACCAGAAGATGTATTGGGACATTGACACATTTAGGCTTTAATAGTCCGAAATTTGGACAATTTGATGATCCATATACCACGGTATTGTCATGGACATCATTTTATTTGAACAAAGAAACCAGTTGGATCAAAGACACCAAAGTACATTGGTGGAGTCGTGAGAAAGGCTCATGACCGATGATGATATTTATGTCATTCGCGTCTTGTTTTAATAAACATGTGTGACGCCAAAGACCCCCCCCCCCCCCAATGATCCTTCTTAGCCATGTTCATTGATTTAAGCCTATTCTTTGGCACGATTAGGAGACAACACCCTCCTATGCTAAAGAGAATAATGTAGCGACTCGCATAAGTATGGTGCTGAGTCCTCCCTTTTCACCGAGTCCTTATACATACATGATCATAAGTATTAGCCTGGGTGGCTTATGATGCTATGATGGTGTTCACAAATGGTCGTACTCAAGTAATAACATTTATATGTTATGTGGTTCCTTTGACAATGATTGATAAGTTGATGAAACCTGAGTTTATGGTTGTCCAACTTGCGGACCAGTCATTGTAAAGATCGGTTCACCCACTTTTTAGACCAAGTCTTAAAGTGAAATTTTAACAAATACTTCCTAACAGCCAAGGCTACCTTCTCACAAATTTTGGTGCCATTTGGAGACTTGGAAGGAGGTGAACCACTTAAATGAAGTTTTCACATACCACCAGCCGTCCTATCAACTAGTTCGATGTCATTTTGACCGATTTCTGACCACAAGGTTGATGGTTTTGGAATCCTAAACACCCATTTATACATGCTCACAAAATTTTGAGGTGTTTGGGGCTGGTGAAGGGAGTGAACTCTTCAAGAAAGCATTAGAGGTTCGATAAAACCAACGGCCTATAATCGGTTCAATCGTTTCTTTATGTTCGATCCCGGTGGTGCATGGTGGCGGTTTTGTTGAATTCTCAAGACCAGTAGCTACGGCTATGTAGCATAGGTCAACATGTCATATTCACCTATACCTATCATCATTAAAATGCTTAGTTACAAGTGTAACCATATGCATTTTGTTAACTGGATTGTGTTAACAACTGAAAACCTTTATCGTCCACATGTTCATGTGCCAAAAGTGCGTCACCACAACGCATTATGACGGGTTATAAATGATAAATATGACATGCGCATTCACTCATAGTCCGCTTAAAATATACCTTGGCAGACGATCTCGTAAGTCACTTTGATGAGCCAGTCTTCCCGTCGTTAGGGGGAGATGCGAACGATCATGTTCGAGTAGAATGACTTAGAAATTGTCGTAGTTTGTCCCTACTGTGTCTCACCAAGTTCCCTAAAGTGACGAGATTAAATACATGCTGCAAACATGTCTGCAAGGATTGTGTCCGGTCATGGACGTTCGTCACCTATAAATGGTGATATGGTAACACCACAAATTGTGGTAGATGGTGTTACTAGGCCGTGGATCTCATAGAGTATTGGGATTCCACTTGGATCGATAAATACTCTCGCTAAGAATGTATGCGAGCTTGGTACATGAAACTTGATCATATGATCAAATGAACTCATCCGTCTCCTGTGATTCTGGATTATAGTCATTATTGGGGGACGCCTCAATGAATGCCAATCCATAAAGAGTACTCTATGAATAAAGCCGGTACATGAGGACGTGGAATGTGAGTTTAATCGAACCATACTTCGTTGAAAATCTACAACGTTGTAGCCTTGGCCTAAAATAGAAACATATGCGACTCTAGTATAAACAAAGTGATAGCCCTTTGTTGAAGTGGTACCGACACTCCAAAGATAAGATCTATCCGTAAACTTTGTTAAAGCGAGTGAGAGAAGGAGTTAAACTCACCTCATGGCGCGAGGTTTCTCATGAACGCACTGGAATCGACTACGATGACACGAAACTTAGTTGTGCTATCGTAATGGATGTTATAGCATCCACTATCTTTTCAGTTAGATAGTTTCCCAAAAACTGACGTGCAGCTTGTGGTTAAATCTTATCTTAGTGGGGAACTAAGTTAAGTGATTAAAGGATCTCGTGGTGGATCAGACTCAAATCAAGTGGCTCCTGACCATGGAGCACGTCGATAAGTGATTGTCGGGAACGCATACTAAGTATATACTTGATTTGGAAGAGATATGAAGCTTTTGCGTGTAAAACTAAGGGTTTATAGTGATGTACTCTTATGAGACTAAGAGATTCCGCTAAATCCAAAGTTAAGAATGAAAGGATCTTGGGACACTTGATGATGCGTATTCATCAATCGGTTTAAGGCAATCTAAGGGACGGTTTCCCTAAGAGACGATAAAGTAATGCCTATATGATTCCCAATGACTAGTCGAAGTCATCATAAGACTTGGCTCACTTAAGTGATGATGCAGTCTTAAGAGAAAAGTACGGTATTATGTACTCATGTTTGACTCGATGTACTCATTCGTAATAATCCGGTAAAGCCACTGTGATGATGGCCTAGGATGCGCTCACGCAATGTCTGTGATTGACAAGAAGCTTGAAGCTCGCTCTATCTCGATAAAAAGGACACTTGAAAACTGATGCAGATACGCCTGAATGTGTTGGTCTATCTCCCATATGACCTACAGGCTCACTTGATGGAAAATGGTGAAATTGGTGTCATTGGAAAGGTTTGTGTCTACTTTCCAAGGAAACCAACCATTTGATCACATCCGTCATGTTGAGTGACATATGACTATTGTTGCAAAGTAGGACGGGATATGTCCAGGTAATTTGCCGAGTCAACTTCGATAGAGCTCGTGATGCTCAGTCGATCTAGGTTACGTCTTGTATGTGAATGAAAAGCTATGGGTGTCTAGTTTTCATAAGTTCTTACGATTTCGTTGATACCTATTGAATCGAAGAAGTTATGGTGATTTGGTGCATGGATGTCAAGACTTTGGAAAACTTGATAAGTCTTTAGCGACTCTGCACTTTGGATGTGTCGCGCTCTTTTTGTCCTTAGACCAAGGTTTGTTTTTTCCCATTGGGTTTTCACTTGGTAAGGTTTTTAACGAGGCGACCTATGAGAACATCCATACAAATGATGCGTTGTACTTCTGTTCAACTTAAACCAAGAGGTATTTTTCCCACTGGGTTTTTCCTTGGTATAGTTGTGAGGGCAACTTGGCATCCGACTCCTATGATTTGAGGTACTCATCAGGGGGAGTCGTTATGTATACATCAGGGGGAGTATACATGACATGTTATGTTGGTACGTTGCAATCTTTTCCTCATCAAGCCTTTGTTTTTCCCATGGGGTTTTGTTTTGGCTTGGAATAGGTTTTTACGAAGGCAACATCTTCTGCACTATTGTTGTATTAGTGCTCGACACAGGGGGAGTGTTCCGGGAATTATTATTCCCGTGATGTGTCTTACCTAATACTGATTGTAGATACATAGATGGAAGGTTCCAGATCCTTCTAGAGGTAGTAGGTGTAATATCCGCAATTTTCGATTTTCGGTAAATTTCTTTTTTCGGTCGGAGTCCGTTTTGACGACTCGCTCATGACCGTTTCGTCATTCTGAGAATGATTAATTCTACACTTTTTGACATCCGAGTTCGTTTCGGTGTCGTTTCGTTGAGTTCTGTGCTTTTTAGCGACTTTTCCGCACTTGAGTTCGATTCTTGCGAATCTCGTCCGAAACTGTTGTTTCGAGTTTCCCGCAAGTCCGTTTAACTTTGTTGGACGTGTTGTGAACTTCGGTTTGGTTATTCGATCACGTATTGTGATTTCCGGGCGTTTTGGGCCATTTTGTAATTTCTCGAAAGTTACGGGTATCCGTATCTGTAATTGTTGTCTCGACCCGTTTCTTGGTCGCGTATGACTAATTATGGTATTACGCTTTCATTTCGAGTCGTTTATGTTGTCCGCGAACTTTTCGTCGTGTTCGTTAAATGCGTTTTGAAATCGAGCCACAGCGGTTGCGGGAGGATCGGGCCGACGGTTGCGGATCGGCGGACGATTGCGGGCACCGCCGACGACAGCGGCAGAACCGGCGTAAGCGCACGCCACGGCCGGAAGAAGCTGCGCGCTAACCGGCAGTGTAGCACACGCCGCCGTGCGGTGGCGACGCTTCGCCCGGGCAAATGGTGTTTCGAGGTTCTCGACTCGGTCGAGATCGGCAGTAGCGCATGCTACGCCGGCGTAGCGCGCTAGTCGGCAGCGTAGCGCCTTTGCCGGCCGGCTAGCGTCGTTACTGCCGGGCGATCGATCCGGGCTCTGGATAGTCGGCTAGCGCGCGCAGTATCCGCCAGTGGCGCACGCCAGCAGGAGTTGGGTCGGCAGTTGGTCGGCAGGTTGGTCGGTGATGCCGGGTCGTGTGGGCCACGGCCGAGGTACTCGGCCGATACTGGCCGATAGCGCACGCTAGTCCGGAAGGCTAGCGCACGCTAGGCCGGGCAGTATAAATATGGTGATCACCACATTTCACTTCGTTTTCATTTCCTTCCTTCTCCTTCCGCGAGTGGCGATTCATGGGCGACGAAGCCATGTTGTTTAACAACAAATCCATGAAGTCCTTGAGTTCATAACATCAATCGATCGTCGTTATCAACCTTTGATCCAAATAATCAAGGTAATCTTCCTTAGAACCCTAATTTCGTGAATTTGGGGATTTTTGCATTTTCATCCGATTCGTTCCGTTGTTGATTAATTCATGATGGGTATGATTAATCTTGATAGTATTCTTGTGTTTAACATCACTTAATCCATTGTTCTTCGTCGAATCAAGTATATTTCTTGATTTCCTTGAATTGACTTTTTGGGGATTTGTCCCCGATCTCGTTTTCATCCGCTGATGGATCGATTATGGTTAAATGATGTTGTTAAACATATTCTATGGATTGTATATCCATATTTCAACTTGGAATTCCGTTTTCGGGTTTTGTGGAGCGAATCGTGTTCTTGGCCGTTTGGGGAAATCCGTGAACTTTCGTCATTCGTTCTTTGAATTCAACGGCTTTGGGTCGTGTTATGGAATTCATTTCATTGTTATTATTTGTCCTTCGTAGTTTATGAACGTGAGTTGGCGTTCGGTGGAGTCGGCGGTACGTAGTCGGTTCGGGCCAACCTACTTGGTCGATTCTCCGCGTTGTTCTTATTCGAGGCAAGTACCTTGCCCATACTTTTCTCGTTTATGGATATGATGATCGGTGGTCGTCTTAATGTGTTTGTTTGGTTATTTGAAATGAAGTTTCAAAGGATTTGGCCTCGTTAAAGGCTTTCTTTCAAAACGAGTGTGATTTGTGAACGGTGTTTTGAGAATTGATTATGATTTGGTTATTTTGAACATTGAAGGATTTTATGATGATACTCCTATTGTTTCAGTTATGGAATCGTGTATTCCTTATTTAAACTTGTTATTGTATTTTTGAAGAGTTTGGTAATGGTGTCGAGTTAATGGCCATCTCTAGTGAGTATTCTTAATGAACTTACATTCTTAGCATGCTAGTATTGCATGAGTAACGTGTGTGTGTGTATGCTCACTACGGGTTAGATCCGACGGGGTCTCGGTAGGGCTCCA
Source organism: Orobanche coerulescens (assembly GCA_033398695.1). Lineage (NCBI taxonomy): Eukaryota > Viridiplantae > Streptophyta > Magnoliopsida > Lamiales > Orobanchaceae > Orobanche > Orobanche coerulescens. The sequence continues at coordinate 691,749 of JAWKAU010000026.1, forward strand.
CGAAGCTGTGGAACCGCGAGCTTGCTTTTAACCACTGTGGGTTAGATCCGACGGGGTCTCGGCAGGGATCCACGAAGCTGTGGGTCCGCGGTTAATTGTGGTGCATTTTTGCAAATGTGATTCGATATTGGCATTTCCGGAAATGAGTGCTTTTGAACGGTTTTCATTTGCATGCATTGACTAAATGTGTAAGAGGTAAGTTGTTCGTTTGGCTTACTTGGCTAGGATGGCACTGGAGTATTTTGTTGTTTGTTTTAAATCCTTTATTTGTGGATTTTGATGTGGGATACGAACCTCGTGGTCGTTCTTGTGTACTGTGAGTTGATGAGATTTGGGGCTAAAATCCCAATGGTTTTGTAAAAGTCGTTTTACGGATTTGGGGCTAAAATCCCAACGGTTGGTTAATGTCATTTTTCAGAAAGTAAACTTTTGGGGCGGTGACCCCTTTGTCTTTGGAGTTTGAAAAGTAGGATTTGATAATCAATTGTTTTCTATTAAAACTCTCGATGGCATTCTAAACTGCTTTATAAATTACTTCCATTGATTTATGATATTTCGTTTTGAAATGTTTTCTCAAACCCTTGCCTCGGGAAGTACTTTTCGTTTCGTTTGGATCTTTGAGGATCCTCGGTTATTGTTATTCGTGGAATGTGAATTGTATGGCTCGTATTTGCACTTTGTATTTGCACTAGCAAAACAGTGGAGTTTTGCTAACCCCCGAGTATTCGGGGGGTGGATGTCTGTTTTTGCATTCAGGTTTTGGAGCATAACACAGGGTCAGCACGAAGGATGATGAAAGATGATCGATACTAATCACATGAGGAACCGTACATCGTGTGTTGGTTCAGTTGTACTTCATTTTCCGCTGCTGTATTGTTCCCGTTGTACGGGTGTAGTTGTATTTTGTCCCCTGCGTGGGCATGAGTTGTATTTGAGTTGTATGTATTTGTGGAAAGACCAAATCGGTCTACTGAGTCATTGTAGCCTCGAAGGCATTGTCGAGATGTTAAATGTCGTTACCAGCCTGGTAGATCCTTGAGGAAAGGTTCTACGGCGTGTAATATCCCTGAGCGGATTGGGGGTGTTACATAAATGGTATCGGAGCTTAGGTTGAGGAAACCTAGGCTGTCGGGTCAAGTCGTGTTGTTTGAGTCTTGTTTCGTCGGATTTTATCGGACTGAGTCGTGTCGCGACGCGTCGTTTGAGTTTGTTGGTCGTGATTAGTATCGTGGGGCGATCATCATCTTCGTGCGACCTGTGGAAGTAAGTCTCCCTTCTTTGTGTTGTGTCTCGTGTGACACGAGCTATTTTTATGATTATTTGTTAAGTGGTGGAATTTTTATGTGAATTTTGATTTCACGATATGTATTTAGTCGACTTTCGTATTTGATTTATACGAGGAGTATTGTCGGTTGTGATGTCCTTTTATTGTTGTTTTTGTTCGTTGTTGATGATTTTCGAATCGAATTGCACGTTTTACAAGTTCTATTGTAAAAGCTTTGTGCTTATACGCGTTCGACTTGTTCACTAGCCAGTGCGGGAGAGTATTTTATCAGTGGTTTTGTTCTGAATGTGGTATTTTATCGTTTATTTCCGTTTAAGGACATATATTGTCTTGATTTTAAACGTTTTGGTGCGTGTGCTAGGAGTTGTTTTAGTGAACATCGATATGTGTGAGTTTTGGGCATTCTGGCCTATTGGATTTTTGAAAACCTTGAGTATCTTAGAAAAATAAACTTCGAGACATACTTTTCAAATGACTTATTTTCTTGTGGTACATCCTAGGTGCCCAATATATTTCAAAATTTCCTACCTCGAGGACCAAAATATTTTGAGATATTTTCAACACTTTTATTTAGACCCGATGGTCGAATATTTTGAAAGTTTTCACTAAGAGAAAGTGTCCTCATTTTTATCAAATGTGATATGGTTCTCCAAAGTCTCGATAATGATGTTTCACGTTTGTACTTTTGAAAGGTGATACTCAAGATCAACCAGTATTCTTCAAATTATTTTCAAAATGAGGTTTTCGTTTTTAAAACCTATCCATTCCGTTTGAGGACGGTATGTATGTGTGATGTTCGCGTTGTCATTTTGATACTTTCTCCGGAGTATGATCGAATTGGCGGTGTGAGCGTTGAGACGCTTTCCACACATTGGTTGTGCTAGCCCCTGTGAGAGGCGGAGTGTTGGTATTGAATGTTGTCGCCTCATGGCAATTTCTGCGTTGTCGCGCATGTGCGAGCTGTTAGAGCTTGATTTGGTATGACCGTGTGCATCGGTGATGGTTCCGTTATGCGTCGATTGTTTAATGTCTTGTTACCTTGCTCCCGTTTTTGTGAATTTCGTGGACGAGGTCGGAGGTAATGCCCGTACTATTTTGACTTCTGTGTTTTCTCTTCCCCAGTCTATCGATTCGCTCATGTTCGTTGGTACTTTATGAACTTGTTCGGTATTTCAGTTTCATCGTCCGAACGAGCTGTGATCTTGTTGTGGGCCGATCTGGTTATCGGTGTGACTTTTTCGAGTTCGGTTCGATTCTTGTGAACTTTGTTCGGGAGTAACATCATTTGGTTCTACTAGTCCTTTTATTGAAGGATCGGATTTTGAACTTCTGTATTTTCTACTTTGTCGACTCATTTATGTTCGTTGACATTTCTGAGCTTGTCCTGCCCTTGTTTTTGTTTATCGAACGAGTGTGATATCATTTCGGAATAACTCATTTGTCGTTGTGACTTTTCAATCGCTATTCCCTTTCCTGTGGATCTTATGGGAATGCATGTCTTGTAGTTCTCACCAGATCATCCTGGGAGTTATTGTTTGAACTTTATTGTTCTTCGTGATTCGAACATGATTCTTCGATTTTTGTTGTCTCGATCGTTTGATTGATCGGTTTTTATTGACCTCGTTCCGTGATTGGCGAACATTCAGGTTCCTTCGTAATTCCCTTCAGTTCGGGAAATTAGTTTCGTTTTCGATCTTCCAGTCCTTAGGCGATGGGATTCCGTGTTTGTTCAGCGGTTGACTCGCGTTTTGATTGATGCACCGTTGGGTTGGTCAATCATATTGGGTTTCGTTCGTTGTGTTTTGTGATTGTCGGATAATTGACTTGGATATATTATCCATTTGATGACGCTTGTCACTTGTTGGTTTTATTATATCCCTAACGGCGACGTTGTGTTGGTCGCCGTGGAGCGTGTTTTCACGCCGTATATTCCTTTGCGTTGTTTGCGACGTTTCGCCGTTGGGCGTTAGTTACGCATTCTTGTGTGTCTCGTTGAGTTTTTCCTGGCGGAATATTTCTTCTCCCTACTTGTTTTAAGTTTCGGGACGAAACTTCTTTTAAGGAGGGTAGAATGTAATATCCGCAATTTTCGATTTTCGGTAAATTTCTTTTTTCGGTCGGAGTCCGTTTTGACGACTCGCTCATGACCGTTTCGTCATTCTGAGAATGATTAATTCTACACTTTTTGACATCCGAGTTCGTTTCGGTGTCGTTTCGTTGAGTTCTGTGCTTTTTAGCGACTTTTCCGCACTTGAGTTCGATTCTTGCGAATCTCGTCCGAAACTGTTGTTCGAGTTTCCGCAAGTCCGTTTAACTTTGTTGGACGTGTTGTGAACTTCGGTTTGGTTATTCGATCACGTATTGTAATTTAGGCGTTTTGGGCCATTTTGTAATTTCTCGAAAGTTACGTATCCGTATCTGTTATTGTTGTATCGACCAGTTTATTGTTCTCTTATGACTTATTATGGTATTACTCTTTCATTTAGTCGTTTATGTTGTCCGCGAACTTTTCGTCGTGTTCGTTAAATGCGTTTTCGGAAATCGGGTCGTCGAGCCACAGCGGTTGCGGGATCGCCGGACGGTTGCAGGGGGGCCGGACGATTGCGGGCACCGGCCGGACAGGTGCGGCGAGAACCGTAGCGCACGCTTCTGGCCGGAAAGGCTGCCGCGCTAACCGGCAGTGTAGCGCCTGTGCCGGTGGCTAGCGTCTGTTATCGGGCACAGCGATGGTGTTTCGAGGTTACGGACTCGGTCGGGATCGGCGGGTAGCGCACGCTACGCGGCGTAGCGCGCGCTAGTCGGCGGCGTAGCGCCGCTGTCGGCCGGCTAGCGTCGTTACTGGCCGGGCGGTCGATCCGATGGCTGCTGGGCCAGTCGGCTAGCAGCATCCGGCCGTAGCGCACGCTAGCGAGTTGGGTCGGCAGTTCGGTCGGCGGGGTTGGTCGGTGATGCCGGGTCGTGTGGGCCACTGGCCGAGGTACTCGGCGTCTGGCCGATAGCGCGCCGCTAGTCCGGAAGGCTAGCGCCGCTAAGTCCGGTATAAATATGGTGATCAGTCATTTCTTCCGTTTTCATTTCCTTCCTTCTCCTTCCGCGAGTGGCGATTCATGGGCGAAGCCATGTTGTTTAACAACAAATCCATGAAGTCCTTGAGTTCATAACATCAATCGATCGTCGTTATCAACCTTTGATCCAATGAATCAAGGTAATCTTCCTTAGAACCCTAATTTCGTGAATTTGGGGATTTTTGCATTTTCATCCGATTCGTTCCGTGTTGTTGATTAATTCATGATGGGTATGATTAATCTTGATAGTATTCTTGTGTTTAACATCATTTAATCCATTGTTCTTCGTCGAATCAAGTATATTTCTTGATTTCCTTGAATTGACTTTTTGGGGATTTGTCCCCGATCTCGTTTTCATCCGTTTTCGATGGATCGATTATGGTTAAATGATGTTGTTAAACATATTCTATGGATTGTATATCCATATTTCAACTTGGAATTCCGTTTTGGGTTTTGTGGAACGAATCGTGTTCTTGGCCGTTTGGGAAATCCGTGAACTTTCGTCATTCGTTCTTTGAATTCAACGGCTTTGGGTCGTGTTATGGAATTCATTTCATTGTTATTATTTGTCCTTCGTAGTTTATGAACGTGAGTTGACGTTCGGTGGAGTCGGCGGGTACGTAGTCGGTTCGGGCCAACCTACTTGGTCGATTCTCGCGTTGTTCTTATTCGAGGCAAGTACCTTGCCCATACTTTTCTCGTTTATGGATATGATGATCGGTGGTCGTCTTAATGTGTTTGTTTGGTTATTTGAAATGAAGTTTCAAAGGATTTGATTTGGCCTCGTTAAAGGCTTTCTTTCAAAAGCAGTGTGATTTGTGAACGGTGTTTTGAGAATTGATTATGATTTGGTTATTTTGAACATTGAAGGATTTTATGATGATACTCTATTGTTTCAGTTATGGAATCGTGTATTCCTTATTTAAACTTGTTATTGTATTTTTGAAGAGTTTGGTAATGGTGTCGAGTTAATGGCCATCTCTAGTGAGTATTCTTAATGAACTTACATTCTTAGCATGCTAGTATTGCATGAGTAACGTGTGTGTGTGTATGCTCACTACGGGTTAGATCCGACGGGGTCTCGGTAGGGCTCCACGAAGCTGTGGAACCGCGAGCTTGCTTTAACCACCGTGGGTTAGATCCGACGGGGTCTCGGCAGGATCCACGAAGGCGTGGGTCCGCGGTTAATTGTGGTGCATTTTTGCAAATGTGATTCGATATTGGCATTTAGGAAATGAGTGCTTTTGAGCGGTTTTCATTTGCATGCATTGACTAAATGTGTAAGAGGTAAGTTGTTCGTTTGGCTTACTTGGCTAGGATGGCCTTTGGAGTATTTTGTTGTTTGTTTTAAATCCTTTATTTGTGGATTTTGATGTGGGATACGAACCTCGTGGTCGTTCTTGTGTCTTGTGAGTTGATGAGATTTGGGGCTAAAATCCCAATGGTTTTGTAAAAGTCGTTTTACGGATTTGGGGCTAAAATCCCAACGGTTGGTTAATGTCATTTTTCGAAAGTAAACTTTTGGGCGGTGACCTTTGTCTTTGGAGTTTGAAAAGTAGGATTTGATAATCCTGAATTGTTTTCTATTAAAACTCTCGATGGCATTCTAAACTGTTTTATAAATTACTTCCATTGATTTATGATATTTCGTTTTTGAAATGTTTTCTCAAACCCTTGCCTCGGGAAGTACTTTTCGTTTCGTTTGGATCTTTGAGGATCCTCGGTTATTGTTATTCGTGGAATGTGAATTGTATGGCTCGTATTTGCACTTTGTATTTGCACTAGCAAAACAGTGGAGTTTTGCTAACCCCCGAGTATTCGGGGGGTGGATGTCTGTTTTGCATTCGGGTTTTGGAGCATAACACGAGTCGGCCACGAAGGATGATGAAAGATGATCGATACTAATCACATGAGGAACCGTACATCGTGTGTTGGTTCGATTGTACTTCATTTTCCATTCTTTGTATTGTTCTAGTTATGCAGGTGTAGTTGTATTTTGTCCCCTGCGTGGGCATGAGTTGTATTTGAGTTGTATGTATTTGTGGAAAGACCAAATCGGTCTACTGAGTCATTGTAGCCTCGAAGGCATTGTCGAGATGTTAAATGTCGTTACCAGCCTGGTAGATCCTTGAGGAAAGGTTCTACGGCGTGTAATATCCCTGAGCGAATTGGGGGTGTTACAGTAGGATCCTATTAGATGTCTTACCTTATCTAGGAATCCTATGTATGGAAGGACTCTCATTGTAATGCCTATATAAAGGCCCCTCTATCATTGTTATGAATACAATTGATTTGCTGTCTTTTACTTTCTCCTCAAACAATATGCAATTAATAAATTAACCACTACAGCAGAGGCCAATAAAACTCTCTTTTATTTATTTTTGGAAATAACACACAATACAATATTTTGTATCTCTACTCTTGGGCTACGGTGGTGCACTTCAAACAGGCAAATGACCGTCTATTTATAATAGAGAACTGATGGCATTTGATTGCATTTTTCTTCTCAAAGATCAGGGAAATCTTGGACGAATTGACTTTCATATTTGAGCAGTAATTTTGGACTGTATTATTTCAAGAAACTGCTCCGATTTCCGCTCAAATATTTGAGCATGAAATCTTGGCAGCAATTTATTTTGCATGTAGTAGTATTAAGTTCACAAAGGAAAAGCAATGTTGAGTATTTAAACATTCCCTTAAGATTGACTTTTCTCATTGTCATACCGAGCATCTCTTAGAACTTCATAAATTTTGCAAGGGCTAAGCTTTTCTTTAATATATCAGCAACCTAATCATCTGTGTGGATATACTTCAGATCAACTTCACTTGTAACACTTTCTCCGGAACAAAGTGTACTTAAACATGCTTTGTTCTCACATGAAACACGAGATTCTATGCCATGTGAATGGCTGATTGGTTGTCACAGAATAAATGATCTGGATAATCAATTGGTTGGTGCAAGTCCTTCATCAGCTGCACTATCCATGTACTCTCCTGTATAGCTGAAGTTGCTGCTCTATACTCGGCTTCTGTACTAGATAACGACACTGTTGGCTGTCGTTTATTGCACCATGATATAGCTCATGAACCAAGATTGAATATATATTCTTTAGTCCATATTCTGGTATCATAGTCTCCGGCATAGTCAGCATCACAATATCGACTGACCTTACTTTGTACTCCCTTCTCGTAGAAAAGTACACAATTAATTGTGCCTTTAATATATCTTAGGATCCTTCTAACTGTTTCAAGATGTGACTTCTTTGGTTTTTGCATGAACCTGCTAACAATGCCTACAGCAAAAGTAATGTTTGGTCTATAAAGAGTTTAGATAGATAAGACTACCTACTATTTGCTAATATATTTTTGTATCCTTCAAGTCCTTTCCATCATAGGCACACAAATTCAAGTTTGGTTCCATCGGAGTAGAAATAGGCTTGCACTCAGCTAGTCCAAATTTTGAATGAGATCTCTTGCATATTTCTATTGACCTCTCTGTCATTTGAAATCGAACTGACAAGTTTTCCCTTGTCCGTTGAATCTAAGTTGTGTTATCTCTGGTGATGGTTAGATCATCCACATATACAAGGACGATTGATAGTCTTCCTCCTTGAGCTTTCACGAACAAGCTCAAATCTGCTGGGGCAACATGATAACCACTTTGGACTAGGAACTCAGCAATCTTCCCGTACCATGCTCTTGGTACCTGCTTCATGCCACATAGTACCTTATTCGACTTGCACACGTACTCTATATTTTCATGATTCACAAATCCTTTTGGTTGATCAATATAAATATCACGATCAAGTTCTTCATGTAGAAAAGCATTCTTCACATCTATCTGCCACAATTTTCATAACTTACTTGCAGCTATGGCTAGTAAGACACGATCTATAGTAATCTTAGCCATTGGACTGAACGTCTCATCATAATATATGCCATACTCCTGAGCTAACCCAAGAACAACGATCGAGCCTTGTACTGCTTGATCATACCATCTAGGCGAATCTTCAACTTGTAAACCTATTTGCAGGATATGGGTTTAACACCTCCAGGTTTGGTACTAAATTCCAGGTTTGATTTTGTTTTAGTGCCAAAATTTCTTCTTCCATGGCCCTTCTCCATTCTGCACTATTTTATGCTTCTTCAAATGTAGTTAGATCCTTGACCTCAGTATAGGCAGCATCTATATACTTTGTATTTGTCCGCCTCTCTCTGATACACCTTCGCACTTGAGGTGTGAAGGCCCATGTTGCTGCTCTTCTAGTTGACTAGTCTGCACTTCATCTGGTGTTTCATGAACACTTGTTCTCCAAGGGCTTCTTGACTTAGATCGTACCTCCAATTGATCCATCACGGATTTTGGTTCATCTGCATTGTTGTTGTCTTGAGAGGAATCTAGCTGCAACTTGGTTTGTAACTTCTTTGGTAGCTCTTGTGTATCTGTTAACGCCACATTGTTTAGCCACCATGACGATGCCTCAACGAGTACAACATTTTGTGAGACATATATCTTGTTTCTATCGGGATCACAGCATTTCCATCCTTTCTTCTATTCGTCGTATCCCATAAAAATGCAGCGGATAACTTTTTTGTCTAACTTACTACGATCTTCATCTACAATAAACACATAACATACATAACCAAATACTCAAAAATAATTGACTATATGTTTTACATTATACAAATTCAAATGGTGAAACAAATTCCAGCCTTGGTTGTGGTAGCCTATTAGTGATATAGACCACTGTCTTCATGCATTCTCCCCAAAACCTTGTATCAACATTCTTGACATGTAGAAGACTTGTACACATCTCTGCTAGGTGGCGGTTCTTCTTCTTCGCTACTCCATTATGTTGTGGAGCTTTTGCACAAGTAAGCTGTCTCCAAATGTTGTACTCCTTGAGGTAGTGTTGAACTCATCTGAAGTGTATTCTCCTCTATTATCTGTGCGAAGGCACTTGATTTTTCTCCCGAGCTCACATTCTACCATGACCTTGAATTCCTTAAACTTTTAAAAGCCTCATCTTATGCTTTAAGAAATAGACATATACATACCTTGAGAAGTCATCAATAAAGGTTATCAAATATTGTTAACCACGAGACGATGGTTGTTTTATTCTCCTACGCATATCTGATTGCACTAGCTGCAGTGACTCCTTAGCTCTAAACTTTGACTCTTTGTAAGGTGATTGATGATCCTTACCATATTGACATCCATCACATATAATGTCATGTTGGATCTCAACTTGCGGGAGTCCCTTCAACATTGACGTCCGCATCATAATTTTTAATTTGCTGTAATTGATGTGTCCAGGTCGGGCATGCCACAGGTCGCCGATATCACTCCTCATGGCCTTGTCAACATGGGCTTCTTCAGCTTATATCAGATATGTAGCCTTCATTTTTGGTCCTTTTATGAACGGTGTACATATGACTTTTAATTCTCGATACACCTTCACATCATCTGGGCCGAATAATACATAGTTACCTGAAGTTGTGTGATTCTAAAGATGGATGAGTTGTACTCATTCATAATTTTAAAATCTTGTGACCTTAAGTGCATCCACTCATGTCGAGCCTTTGGAAGGATCACAGTTTTCTGATGATCATATCTTAGTTTTAGGTTTTCCCACAAATCAAGTTGATCTTTAACTGTGAGATACTCAGTTTTCAATCTTTTATCAAGATGATGAAAGGAAAATCTATGCTTTTGCCTTATCTTGATTAGATGCCTGATTTGTCCTTTTGATGGTGTCTCCAAGATTCACGACATTTAAATGAATTTCAACATCTAGTATCCATGATAGATAACTCTTTCTGGTGATATCAAGAGCCACAAATTCAAGTGTTTGAAAGATTTACCATGAAAGCTATCAAATATGAGTGTTTGTTTAAGATAATAAACTCCATATAATTACCATAACTCAAAGTATAAATAACAAATATCACAATGAAATTAATGAATAAAAAAATATATGATTAAACTTACCTCTAAGACAAAGTTGCTAGTAGTTTTCTTCTGAGACGAGTGGTGTTTAGAGAGTTTTGCGATGAAGGCAGAGTACCCATATTACTCGATAATAGAGTCGTGCTGATAATGTGTTGTGAAACAACAAAAACAGATAGAAAGTAGAGAGTAAAGTGAGAAGTATTTTAATTTATCAAATGTGTTCTCCAACAATGAGAATACCTCTATCTATATGTGCATTACAAGTATGAGAAGATGAATTAAACTTAATAAATCTAAGATATACATACTTGGTTTATGGATTAATGATGAACTTGGAAAATGCATAGTCTTTTAGAATATAATAAATAAATAATCATATCCATAACAATATTTAATTTCCGAGTGTTCCTATTATATTCTTAACTAATGTGTATTATTATCAATAAAAATATATTATCTTTATTTAATATAGGAGTGTATCTAAAAAAATATAGGTAAAAGTTTTACTTCATTGAGAATTTGAGAGTTACTCAAACCGTATGAAAAAATTAACAGCATGGGGAGAGGACGGCGACATCAATCGTGCAGTTTGCAGACATGGTGTGTAGCAAAGGTGGAGGTGGGGAAAGATAAGCTGCAGGCGGTGGGGGTGGGGGGAGGGGTGATGATTTGTGATTTTTTTTATTTTTTTATCTTAGGTGCCATGTCATTTAAAATTAATAATTAAAGATTACACAGTGTCATCCGGTGAGCCACGTAAGAATTCCGGCGGCCGAAAAATGGACACAGAGTATTTTTGATAAAAGTTTATAGTTTGGGGTTTAAAAAAATATTTATTAAAGTTCAGGACATTTTTAATAAAGACGGTATAGTTCAGAGTTTAATTTGATATTTAGCCTTTTCGTAAACCTTCCATCTTTCAAACTTACTCTTATTTATTTATGTGTACTTTTATTTCAGTTAAATACCACTTCCATCTTTCAAACTAATCAATGCTACTGAGGTACCACTAGGGTTGTAAACGAACCTGAAAGCTCGATCCGGTTGAAGATATTCGGCTCGAAAAAGCTCAATTCGAGGCTCGATTCGGCCCCTCAAACTTAGAGTCAAACCCTAATATTTGGGGTTCGCAAATCGGACCAAACGATTCGGCTCAGCTCGATTACTGTAGCAGATGCCCTTTAAAAATAACTCTCTCACAGCCCAACTAATTCTATCAGTCCATTTAAGCAAAAACACAGCTCTAGTCCAATTTGTGGATGCTTCGTGCAATATTTTTGCTTCATGCCTTAGATATGATGTAAACCTATGTTGAAAATCTGATAAAGATACAAATTTATCATTATTTATCTCATTATTTTCATTTCTCAGCAACTCTTTTAATTCAGTCACTCGTAAAAAATTTGAACGTTTAGTCAAATGGTTCGGCTCGATTTACAAAAGTTCGGCTCGGTTCGAGGTGTTCAAACGTATACCCAAACGTTAAATTTCAAGATTCGATATTTTCAAACGTGTTCGAACCTAAGATAGTTCGAGATAGTTCGGTCCAAACGTACCACAGTTCGAGATAGTTCGATCCGTTTACGGCCCTGGTACCACTATGAGAATTTTACATCATGTAAATCATCATTTTCTTCCTTCATTTTTATATAAAAATAATTTATGCTGGCTAGGAACAGCAAGAACGAACAACTCTCTGCTTTCAAACTTGAGTCTTCGCTCAAATTCTCAATCACTGTATCAAATTCTCATTGATTCAATGCAGAGAAGATGAACCATACATTACAATGCATTGTAAACACTACTCACCCAGAAATTTCTGGGTTTTATCACAAAGGCTTTTCGCGGATCACCAAAGAAATTGTGGGGAAAATAGTTCATGCTGTGTGCGTAAAGGGTTGGACTCACTTGAGCATATTTCATACGAACACATTGATAAATATGTTTGGGGTACTGACAACATGTTCTTCTTAATCCCAGGGACATGATAGATATTTTATAGTTGTACTTCCTCATGTCCGTACCTTTGTGGCGCTGCGTCTTACCAACATGTGCTATTGGCAAATGTGTGTTATTTGACTCATCATGTTCAATAATTTTGACTCGTCTCGTGTCATATGATTGGAACATCCTGAATCAATGATCCAATTATTCTTGTAGTCGACTGAGTGTTCACATACAACAGTAAGTGAAAGTTCATCCATTGTGTCTCATGCATCAGCATTGTCTTCTTCCTCCATAAAGAAAGAAGTTTTGTGTCCCAATCTTCTTCTCCAGTGTCCTCGTTCTTAGAAGATGTTGCGGAATTTCCTTCAACGATCTTGGGCCAGCAATTTCTTTCTTAATTTCCCTTTTTGCCGCAGTTGAAACACTCGTCACTTTAACGATTATTCAATTGCCATTGGTTTTGACCACTTCTACTATTTGGACTCCCCGAGCTCCCACTAAATGGAAACGGCTTTAGTCCATGGATGATAATTCTTTTCATCCTGGTCTGCGTGATCCCATTTTCATAATCTAGTTTAGAATCTTGCCACAAAGATATTTCACCTTCGAGAAATATTGACTGACGAACATATTTCTCCACGAAATCGACAAAAGCTCATTTTCGAGCCTTTGTAAATTAGTGTCATTTTTCTAGGCGAAAATTCCCACCAGTATGTCACTCACTTCCTTCAGCATCCGAGCATCTTTGATCTGGTGTATAAATTCACCCTTCACAGATATGGTTAAAGCGTACATAGCTTTGCCTGCTTTAATCTCCATTTATTTAAAGTGCCAGGGTCAGTTGCTAGCCTTTGAGGTGCAATATCTGGTCATATTGGTGTTGAGGTTGAGGTATCGGAAGTTGTGTCTGTGATTCTTGCTTCTTTTAGTGGTGTTGCTTCAGTTCCATTCACGATATCCCATAAGTCCTGTCGGAGAAGGTAATGTAATATCCGTACTTTTTCTATTTTTAGTAATTTCTGGTGTATTTTCCATTTTAACGAGTCGCTTGTAACTGTTTTGACATTCTAAAGATGTTTAATTCTGCATATTTTGGCATCCGAGCATATCTCGGAATTACTTTACTCGATCTTGTGTTCATTGGTAACTTTTCCGCTTGTCGGCTTGTTCGGTGCGATTGTTGTGCGAAACTGTCGTTTCGAGTTTTATGCGAGTTTGTTTAATGTTGTTGGACATGTTGTGAGCTTCGGCGTGGTTGTTCAATTTCGTATCGTGTTTTTCGATGGTTTTGGGTCGTTTTGTAATTTTCTAAAAGTTTAGGGAAACTACTTTCATGGTCGTATTCTGAAGCTTCGGGTAATAGGGATCGTGTTTTCTTTTAGCACTTAAGTTTGCCGCTTCAGACTCTTTGTATTGGTGTCTGCAATTTTCGTCGATCGCTGCGTTTCGGTTTTTCGTATCACTTCTGCATAGTTGTTGGCTAACTGTGATTCTGTACTGGAGTCCTTACGTACATTAAGGATAATGCTTAACATATGTTATGTTGTCTACCTAACGTACGTTAGCCCCTTGTGTAGCGTATGTTAGGGTCTCCAGGGAATCGGGCAGGGAACTCTGCCAGTCCTTTACGTACGTAAAGAATAACGCTTCACATACTTTAAGGCGCTAACATAAGTTAGCCCTTCATGTTTTACGTATGTTATCGGGCGCGGGTTTACATACCCAAAACTGACTGATACCGTCCATTTTTCTTCCTTCTTTCTCTTTTCCGTGACTGGGACGACTCTTAGGCGATTTTGGGCGTTTTATGGCTCTTCAATCATCTAGCTATCATCTTCCTAGGAGTTTTGGTATAGATTAGCATCACCAATCTGTCTTCTTCGTCTTTGAATCGAGGTAATCTTTTAAACCCTAACTTTTCCGGGATTTGGGGTTTCTTCATAAATTCTCCGATTTAGTCGTAATTATGGTGGAATTATGTTGAGTATGAATTATCTACTTCCGATACATGTTTTTCCTACAAGATTATTGGTGTATTCTTGGAATTGTTGAGAATCGAGAGGGTTTGGTTGCGATCCACCCTCGATGGATATATTGTTAGATTACATGTATCGTAGGTGGGGTTTTTGAGCGTATTTCTATGTTAAATTCCAGTCGTTGTTGGAATATTTTATTCCAAATATTCATTATCGAGTTTTGATGATTAATTGTTAAAAAAAAAAAACAACAAGGAAGCAAAACAAAACAACGAAGAAGTCGAAGACGCAAAAAGTCGTGCAAACTGGACTGCACAGCTAGTGTAACACCCCCAAAACTATATGGAAATATTACACGTCGTAGATCCTTCCCACAAGTATCTACCAGGCTAAATATCACAGAACGACCAAGTGTTTACCCGGTCGGGGGGCAAACATACAATAATACGGACCGTTAAGGTCAATTATAAACAACTACACTGACTGATGAGGTCGCACGACTGACACAAACAGAAAAATTCAATTCTTTACAATAAATACCCATGCAGGAGTAAAGATACAAAATAGCAGAAGACGGATTACAACTCTTACAATACAACACAACTCAACTTAACTCCCAACTCTTGATTAGTATCATAGCTCGTCACTTCCTGTGCCGATCCTGTGACTACTCCCACGAACCTGCATAGACCTGGACGCAAAACAGACATCCACCCCCCGATTACTCGGGGTTAGCAAAATTCCACTATTTTGCTAGTGCAAGTATAATACTATACGAAATGTAACAAGCAAATAACAACCATGAATCAAATATGACAATGAACTATCAAAACATTTCCGAGAGGTTTTAGAATTTTGAATTCAAGCAAAGAAATATTTGAAAATAAACTCATCATCTCGGGGATTTTAAAATTAAAAATTCTTTTGGACCTCGAGTCCCAATTTACAAAACTTTTTTTCGAAATTGTTAGGGCCTCAGCCCGGTTCTCGTTTCAAAACATATTAGTTAAGATATCATCATGGATCCGAAGCCCAATGTCAAAACATTATTTAATCAATCACTGTTACACGGTCACTGTTCGTACACATCATGTACCGAACTCCAGAGGCCTCGACGGACCCTACCCGGAACACACACGTTGTTCGTACACATCATGTACCGAACTCCATAGGCCTCGACGGACCCTATCCGGAACACACACTATTCGTACACATCATGTACCAAACTCCAGAGGCCACGACGGACCCTACCTGGAACTAGGGGTGGCAAATCGTGCGGGTCGGGTCGTTATCGGGTTGACCTGATAACAACCCGACCTGTTAAGGTCAAACCCGAACACGACCTGATAAGGATTCCCTAAATCTGAACACGAACCCGACCTGATAAGGTCAAACGCGAACACGACACGGACACGACACGAACACGATAAAAACACGATTGGATTCGTGTTGACCCAACACGATAGCAACACGATAACGACACGACACGTTAAAAACCTGTTTCAACACGATAACAACCTGATAACCTATAAATACTAACAAAAAAATGATAAAAAAACAATAAGAATTATAAACCTCAACTAAAAGTCTAAAAGAAATAAATTATTAAAAAATTATTTATTAAATATTTATTAAATATTTATTTTTTAATAAATATTTATTAAAAAATAAATTATAACGGGTTACCTGAACCCGACCGAACCCAACCCGAACCCGACCCGAAATTATCGTGTCCTTATTGGGTCAACCTGATAAGAACCCGAACCCAATAAGGCTTGACACTAATCCATTAATTTCATGTCGGTCCGTGTCGTGTTTTCGTGTCGTGTCGAAAATTGCCAGCCCTGCCTGGAACACATACACTGTCACTTCACAACATATATTGATCAATTCAACACATTACCATGAACAACGCATGTTACGAATTTTTGTGAATGCAAGTGCACGTTGTCGTAATCAAGTAATAAAGTAATGAGAAAGATATCGTTCCCTCGAGGACTGATGCACTAATTAACAATTTATTCGTATTCCTAATTTAATTTGAACGACCGAATTTTGAGGTTGAAGAATTATTAAAAACTAAATAAAGCGATAAACTAGAAACAAATAATAAAATCAATAATCCGAAGAAAGGAGATCAAACAAGAGAAGAATCTAGGATTGAGAATTCGCCTCGATTAATCCGAATTAATTTTGATTAATATAATTTATGTAATTTCCCAATCTATTGAAAGTGAAGATTCTAAGATAATCTAATGCCTCTCCCGAGTTCAGAAGAATTTTCCAAGGTGAATAATTCACTCTATTCCCAGGTAAGTTAATTCAACAATAGCCAAATAGTTCTAAAATCTTCAAACGAGCTTCGCAATTCCTATGAGTATATTCCTATCTCACAAGACAAAACAGTTTTCACTCAATTTTCACTACCAACTCTCCTCTCCCGATTCAAGTTACGTAATTATAACAATTCAATTATAGGCCACACAATTGAAAGCATTAAGAACAATTGGGGAAAACTCAATAGTAAAGGGAAATATATTAATAACATAAAATCAAAAATTAATTCATCAAAACAATCCTAGAAATAAAAGGTCTAGCTTGAAATGCTAGAAATCAATACACAAAGATTTGAATAAAACATAGGAAAAAAATTCGAACACAATTGAAGAACCGAATCTCTTCCGTTCTCTGGCCTTTGCTTTCTGCTGCTAGGTATTTTTCTCCTCTTCTTCAATACCCTCTTTTCTGACCTTTACTTCCTTTTTATAACCTCCCTCCCACCTCCAAAATTGCGTCCGAGAAATAGGTCGAAAATGCCTCCAAAACAATCAAAATCGTGGGCTGGCATCAAGGAACCCGCGCCGTGGGCCGCGGCCCGGCTTAAGTGTGTCACGGCCCTTGTCCTTGCGCTGCCCAGGCCTGGGCAAATTTTCCTTACGGGACGCGGCTCAGAATGAGCGTGCCGCGGACCCCGGTACAGTTTTTACCAGTTAGCTTCGAGCTGTTTCTGTGTCGCGGATCCGGCTCGATGCAACGCGGCCCTTGACCAAAAAATGTCATTTTGGCCCGTTTTTCTTCGTTTAAGCTTCCGGACTCTAATTTCCTTCAAAACATATAAACATAATACATTAAAAGCTCATTTATGCAGATTCAAACCCAAAATGGAGATAAAATAATGACAATAAAGCTCACAAAAACACATGTAACAAATACCTCCAAACTTAAGTCTTTGTTTGTCCTCAAGCAAAAATCAATTTCAAATAAGACGACAAGTATCGTGGGCAATCGTGCAAATTCATAGTGCTCAACTAATTAATACTACCCTGAAAATCTCAAAGAATAATACGAGTATCGTACTAGTGGGTCACATTACGGATAATGATTCCACAAGGTAACTATTTTTTGTGCTAATCAATAGCTCATGAAGAAAATCAAGGTTCAAAGATTAACAAACGTGAATTGAGCCGACCGCCAATATGAATGTTGAGAGTATAACAAGCCAACTCGCCCAGTCCCACAGCCTCATGGCAAAAACACAAGAATCTCATAAAATTCCTCGGACGGCACTCCCTTATATTTAATAATTATAATGATTCGAGTTAACCAGTAGGTTTCGACTCCTGGGATGTTTCATCGGAAGAACCCTAGGGTGGATTTCCATTCTCATGTATTGGGGAACCGTTTGATGTAAAAGACACTCATGGGGCTCATGAATACTTCTAGTTACTAAGTCTCCCTCTACAGCGGAGAAAAAACTCGAATAGCTACTCCCGCACGTCCAATTCAAGGTTGCTGTTTTATGCGAGAGTAAACAATGGGTCACGTATACCCCCAGTTACTTGGCTTCCTATCATCGGAGATGCGATTTTTATGAACCATTAGTCTATTCAGGGTTGTTGTTTTATGCGAGAGTAAACAACAGGTAACGTGAATACCCCTAGTTACTAGACTTCCCATCATAGAACATGCAAAATTGCTCCAATTTTGAGAATTAAAACTGTCCGACTCAATGCCTAACCTTAGGTACTTCAATTAAATGCCAACAAGACTAATGTTACTGGATGACTAGCTAAGTGAATAGCGCCACCAAACATATAGACGACGCCTCGTGTAATGTGGACACTACAAACACGTATGTCTCATTT
The DNA here is from genome assembly GCA_033398695.1 of Orobanche coerulescens. Taxonomy (NCBI): domain Eukaryota; kingdom Viridiplantae; phylum Streptophyta; class Magnoliopsida; order Lamiales; family Orobanchaceae; genus Orobanche; species Orobanche coerulescens. The sequence continues at coordinate 710,120 of JAWKAU010000026.1, forward strand.
CTTATATGCCAAGATTACCACAATGACGCAAAAAAATCAGATCGAAATGAATACTCGAGGGAAACAAATATCACATAATGTGAACTCAACTAATACTCATCCATTTCTTCAAAAAGAAAGCAGTATCATATAATCGGTCTTACACAAGGCTGCACGAAATACTCACGAATGCAAACAATGTCCAGAATATCATAAAAGACAAGCAAGGCTAAAATCAATAACAACTAAAAATAAATAACAGCTAAAAGTAACCCCCTCAAACTTAAGAAGTACAGTGACCTCAATGGACAACAAATATTAATAAGCAGTAAAAGCAGGTCAAGTACTCCCCTGAAGAAACTTAGGCACTAGCATCAGCCTCGTCCGGCAAAGTGGGTGGTGTATGTGGCCTGACCGGAGGAATGAAAGGTCCGTTCGATCGAAGGATGTGGTCCGTCCAAACAGCTAAATAGTCCCAGTGGTAGGCGTCTCTCGCAGCTAAGCGTCTCTCCGCACGCCGATTGGCCCGGCGGACCTGCTCGTACATCTTCTATCGAACGGCTGCGAGGACGCTATCTCTCTCTGCTCGCATCTCCTCCCTCAAACCATCAAACATCACCTGAAGAAGGTGATCTCTCGCTGGCGGTGGAGTGGACTCGGTCTGATCTTCGGTGTCAGCCGCCGGCTCATGAGTCAGAATAAGTGGCTCTGAGGAGTGCTCATACGTCTCGTCCAGAAGAAATCCTTGTCCCCGTGTATGTACTCGCGTGCCACCCCACTGGTCGAAGTGAGAGATAATACGATGATCGCTCGGACCCTGGGGTGCTATAGTCGGCTCGTCATCCGACCAAGTCACGCCAGACTAGCGGCATAAGGCACAAATGAGAGAGGGATGTTTTAGCCCCGTCTTGGCCCCTCCTTGAATACACTGAAGAATAGACCGGGCCAAACGTGGGGCCACATCAAATCGAAGTCCGGACGTGATGGCATATAGCAGTCGGACACGAAGAAGTAGGACCGAGCGGATCTGCAAAGTAGGGTCGACTCGCGAGCAAAGAAAATATAGCCAAGCTCGCCCGAGCCGACTAAGACCGAAACTCTTGAAGAAGAAAGCTGTGGACCCCGGTACGCACGTTTCCCAAATGGGATCCGGCTGAACAAGTGCCTCTAGCAATGCCTCCCTCGTTAGGCTACCCATAGTCCATGTGTACGCCGATTCGTCTACCTCGGGTAGCTCGTATAACATCCGAATTGCGGCTGCCGAGAAGTCCACTGTCCAGCCACGGACAACAACCTCCGTTCGTATATTCGGCCTCCCTAACATCTGACCTCCCCGGATATGAAGTGACAGAGCACTGGCGTAGAATTCGTATACGATAGAGATTACGGCCGGCTCGGGCTGTGCGGCGAATCTAGTCCATCCCATTTCAGTTATCATAGTTAATAGCTCGCCGTCTTGGGGGGCGGGAGTGAATCCCCGCTCAGGAATTATGGGCTGAGGACGTATTTTCTCATTAAAGATGTGATGGATCTCTGGGTCGGAAAATTGTTGGGAATGCTCATCCATCCGGTTTCGCGAAGTTTCTCTTCTCGGGGGAGATGAACGAGTCGTAGCACGAGTGGAACTCAACTTTCTCTTACGTGCCATAGCGAATTCCTGGAAAATAAACGCAGGATATAAGACGACTTTAAATAACAAGACACCAATCACAACATATAACGTGCGGGAAACGAATGTAGCATCAAAACTCTCACTTCCGTATGAGGGATATGATGCGAAATTTTTTAACTCAAACTAAACATTAAAGTAGGAGGAAGATACATTATTCAGAACACCATGTTTGCTTTCAAAGATTTATGATTTTTAGTTCAAGAGTTTCATTGGGGCCTTTCGTTAAACACTTGGTGTACATGATTTCAAATCAAGAGGAAGAGGATTATTTGTAAATTCAATCACCACCAACAAAAACATTCAAATTAACTCATGTTAATACACGAAACCACTCAGCATAAATCGATATTTCTAATTTAATAAGATCAAAATCTCAATATAGAGATCAAGACAAGTTCATGAAAAAAATGCAATAAAATTCGACCTTCTTATCAATCAATGATTAACAATTTATGTTTAAGGAATGTGGATTACCTGGTATGGAACAAAGAAATTAAGAGGGAGAATCGATTTGGAGAAGGTGAGCACCTGCGCCGCGAGGAAGAAGAAAGGTTTTAGATTACCTTTGATTCGGCCGATTGATTTCTAAGCAGCCCAGCCCCTTTTAAATTCTCGGCAGGGGCCACGGCACGTATAAAGTGAGCCGCGGCCCACAGTACAGCAGGTTTTTGTTGTTTTGGTGGCTCGCAGCATGCCGCGACTCGTTGTACGGGTGCCATGGCTCTTGGGGCGAGTGTGCCGCGGCTCAGCGATTTTGTGCCGCGGCACAGAGTACAGGTTGTTGGGCGCATTTTTAGGGCCTCGGCGTGCCGCAACCTATTTTCAGCATGCCACGGATCTTAGGTGCGTGTGCCGCGGCTCAGTATACGCAGGTCGTGGCCCCTAGTATAGCGGTGTAGCCCAAGTCTGTCCCTTTTGTGTGTTGCGCCTCACGTGTGATGTGCCGCGGCCCTAACTGGAATTTGGCCCTGGGAAGATTCCTGCACAGGTTTTTTTTAATTGAAAACACATAGAACATGAGAGAGAAGCATAGCAAAGCAAAAATGTCGAAAAAAATAGACTCCTAAAATGAAGGAAAAATAACGAAAAACTAAATTCTACAACTAATACTCGGGTTGCCTCCCGAGAAGTGCTATGTTTATAGTCTTTAGCCGGACCTTTTTAAAATCAATTTGCTTTTTGCAAACACCATTTGGACTCCGCTCAGTCCATCGAACCGTTAATATGTGTTTTAAATTTTTGACCATTAGTTTTTAACAGTTCGATTTTGGTTTGGACATCCAACGTTCTTTGCGAAAAGACTTGAACAAAAGTAACTTCCCAAAACACCCATATTACACATGACTTGGCAACCGTTTCACTTCCGGTTTAGTTTTCTTTTCCACGAACAAACTTATGACGGTATGAGAATTTTTTGATGGTGGGTGAACGGATGATGAAGACGACATATCCAAATGCCTAAGATACGCGACTCGTTCTTCATTTTTTCTAGATGTCAGAGCAACTAAAACAGATTCTGAACACTTCGACTGACAACTTTCCCGGTGTGTGTCTTTCGCAAAAATATCTAAGCTTTCAATTTGTGAACACTTCTCGACACTGCTTGGACACGAGAGAGATCGAAACACTTTGAATGTGACTTGCTCATCTTGAACCCGAAGCATAAATTCACCCTCCTGAACATCAATAAGAGTCCTACCAGTAGATAAAAACGGTCTACCCAAAATAAACGGAATCTTCTGATTCCCTTTCATGTCAATAAAATCGGCGGGGAAAATGAATTTATCAACCCTGACCAGGGCATCTTCTATCACCCCTCTCGGATACTTGATGGATCTATCGGCTAGTTGCAAAGAGACCGTAGTAGGCTTGACCTCCCTAATTCCTAATTTCTTGAAAATAGAAAGAGGCATAAGATTTATACTGGCGCGGAGATCACATAATGCTCTATCAAAAAACAAGTTTCCAATAGTGCACGGTATAGTGAAGCTTCCTGGATCCTTCAATTTAGGCGGGAGATTTTTTTGCAAAATAGCGTTGCAATCTTCAGTCAATGCCACTGTCTCATATTCTTCGAGCTTCCTTTTTTTGGATAATATCTCCTTCATGAATTTCACATAGCTCGGCATTTATTCCAAAGCGTCGGCAAATGGGATATTAATGTGCAATTTCTTAAAGATATCAAGAAACTTAGAAAACTGCTTGTCTAACTTTTGCTTTTGCAAACGCTGTGGAAACGGGACTGGTGGTACATAAGAAGGATGTGTGGCCGAGACTGCTTTTGAGTTGGGCTCTTCGTCATTCACTTTCTCAACGGGGCTGCTCTTTTCTTTTCTACTCTTTTGCTGCTCGTGTAGCTCCTTTCCATTTCGTAGCTCAATAGCTTGCACATATTCCTTGGGATTTGGTTCGGTAGCACTTGGTAATACACCTTGAGATCTAGACGACAATAGATTTGCAATCTGCCCCATTTGAACCTCCAAATTCCGAATAAAAGCGGAATGATTCTGGAGAGTAGTTTCCGTGCGGGTCATGAATTGACTCGTGTTAGTAGCCAATTGAGCATCGCATCTTCTAAAGAGACCTTCGGTGGTTGAGGGGGCTGCTATGGTGGCTGAGTGACTTGAGCTTATGGAGGATTGTTCAATGCTTGCCCGTTCCTCCATGAAAAATTTAGATGATTTCGCCACCCTTGGTTGTAAGTGTTAGAATACGGGTTATTCTGACGATTTCCATTCCCCACAAATTGAGCTTGTTCCGTCTAAGTTTGTTCAAAAGGATTTCCGACTTGACAGTCAGCACTAGGATGTGACCCATTGCACCAGTTACATGTTTCCATGGTATTGTTAGAAGGGATATGTGAAAAAGTTTGCAGTTGTTGAGTTAAAGCTGCAAATTGGGCTGATAGAGTAGAGATTGGATCGTTGTCGGAAATTCCCATCACTCGTTTTAGATTTATATGTTCAGAAGGCCATTGATACGCATTTTCCGCCATAGCTTCCAGTAAAGAATGAGCTTCAATCATCGTCTTGCCCATTAAAGCACCTCCAGCAGCTGCATCAACAAGAGTGCGTGTAGAAGCACTCAGTCCATTGTAGAACGTTTGAATCTGCAGCCAATCCGGTAGACCATGATGTGGGCATCTCCTTAGCAAATCCTTGTATCGCTCTCATGCCTCGTGCAATGATTCAATCTCAAATTGCCCGAAAGTCGTTATTTCATTCCTAAGTCTCGCGGTCTTCGCTGGCGGAAAGAACTTTGCCAGAAAAGCTTGTGCTAACTCCGCCCAAGTCGTGATAGAGCCCGGCGGAAGTGAATTCAACCAAAACTTGGTCTTGTCCCTTAGAGAAAATGGGAAAAGCCGTAGACGAATGGCGTCATCAGTAACTCCATTATTTTTTAATGTGTCACAAATCTCGAGCAACGAAGCAATGTGAGCGTCATTCGCCAGTCCGCAAAATTGGCTCACTTGCACCATTTAGATGATAGCCGGCTTAATCTCAAAATTGTTCGCTTGAATGGTTGGACGCCGAAACCCCGAAAAATTCGCATTGATTTGTGGAAGTGCATAATCACGGAGTGCTAGTGCTGTTTGAGCTTGCTGAATAGGGTTGTCGATCCCTTGATTTCTGGTGTTTTCGCCCATGGTATCCTTAGTTAACAACTCACTCCTTTCCTTCCTGTTTTTCCGCAAGGTACGTTCGAGTTCGGTATCCAAAGGGAATAGACCTTCGTTACCAAATTTCCTCATGCACTAAACGAACTCCTGAAAGGAAAACAAAGAAAAACAAATTTACACAAAAATAAAATAATGTCCAAATTAAGATTAAAGATACCAAAATTGATATTAGTACAAACAATCAGTCCCCGGCAACGGCGCCAAAAATTTGTTACGTATTTTTGTGAACGCAAGTGCACGTTGTCGTAATCAAGTAATAAAGTAATGAGAAATACATCGTTCCCTCGAGGACTGATGTACTAATTACCAATTTATTCATATTTCTAATATTATTTGAACGACCGAATTTTGAGGTTGAAGAAATATTATAAACTAAATAAAGCGATAAACTAGAAACAAATAACAAAATCAATAATCCGAAGAAAGGAGATCAAATAAGAGAAGAATCTAGGATTGAGAATTCGCCTCGATAATCCGAATTAATCTTGATTAATATAATTTATGTAATTTCCCAATCTATTAAAAGCGAAGATTCTAAGATAATTTAATGCCTCACCCGAGGTCAGAAGAATTTTCCAAGGTGAATAATTCACTCTATTTCTAGGTGAGTTAATTCAACAATAGCCAAATAGTTCTAAAATCTTCAAACGAGCTTCGCAATTCCTATGAATATATTCGTAACTCACAATACAAAACGGTTTTCACCCAATTTTCACTACTAACTCTCCTCTCCGATTCAAGTTACGTAATTATAACAATTCAATTATAGGCCACACAATTGAAAGCATTAAGAACAATTGGGGAAAACTCAATAGAAAAGGGAAATATATTAATAACGTAAAATAAAGAATTAATTCATCAAAATCTCGGTTTCATCACAATCCTAGAAATAAAAGCATTAAGAACAATTGGGGAAAACTCAATAGAAAAGGGAAATATATTAATAACGTAAAATCAAGAATTAATTCATCAAAATCTCGGTTTCATCACAATCCTAGAAATAAAAGGTCTAGCCCGACATGCTAGAAATCAATACACAAAGATTTGAATAAAATATAGGAAAGAAATTCAAACACAATTGAAGAACCGAATCACTTCCGTTCTCTGGCCTTTACTTTCTGCTGCTAGGTATTTTTCTCCTCTTCTTCGATCCTTCTTTTCTGACCTTTACTGCCTTTTTATAACCTCCCTTCCGCCTCCAAAAACACGTCCGAGAAATAGGTCGAAACTGCTTCCAAAACAGTCAAAATCACGGGCTGACATCAAGGAACCCGCACCGCGGGCCGCGGCCCGGCTTAAGTGTGCCGCGGCCCTTGTCCTTGCGCTGCCCAGGCCTGAGCAGATTTTCCTTACAGGCCGCGGCTCAGAATGAGCGTGCCGCGGCCCCCGGTATAGTTTTTACTCGTTAGCTTGGAGATGTGTCTGTGCCGCGGCTCCGGCTCGATGCAACGCGGCCCTTGACCAAAAAATGTCGTTTTGGCCTGTTTTTCTTTGTTTAAGCTTCCAGACTCTAATTTCCTTCAAAACATATAAACATAATGCATTAAACGCTCATTTATGCAGATTCAAACCCAAAATGGAGATAAAATAATGACAATAAAGCTCACAAAAACACATGTAACAACGCACGTTATTACCAACATGTCAAACCATTCAACAATACACTGCAATACATATTCAAGTACGTAATTAATCCGGCACAATTCTCATAATCATCACGATAACTCAATCATGAACAATCACGCACAACATAAACAATATGGTTAACACAACCAACACAATTCCACAACGTTAACAAGTAAGGATATCATCACTACCATCAAACTTTCGCAATAATCAATTCACACGAAGCATATCCACGAAGGTAAACCAAATCATTGAAAACCCAACACGAAGTCTCTATTGACAAGTCACAAATCGTATAACAAGATACTTGCCTCATTAACCGATACCGGGCACTCCGACGAACACGGTTCAATCGGGAAACCTCGGACCCCAAAGAAGACAACGAACGGAAGAGTTACGACTCGAGTTCTTCACAAAGATTTCGTTCCTAAGACATATCATTAATAAATCAGCGATCATACGAGGAATAATAATCGTATAACGCCCGAATCCCCCTCTAAAACCTTTTACTGGACACCTTCAAAGCGTCGATTAGGAACTCAATCAAAATGATGATTTCTTGGCAATCAAACCATTGAACAACAAGGAAATTGATAGAATACAACCTAATAATCATTAATATGTCACTAATCTAGGTTACTTCGGATTAGACGGACGAAATCTAGTAAAATTCCCAATTTCCCCAAAACTAGATTTTTAGGAAATCTAACCTTGATTCAGTCGATCGGAGGAGGTTATTGGATGATTAGTCGATGTTATATACTCAAGAACCTCGTAGATGGATAGACTAACACCATGTCTTTGTGCTCTCCGAGTCTCGGCCGCGGAGAAGATGAGTTGGGTGATAAAATGAGTGAAGAAATAATCTGCCCGATCATATTTATACTGCCCAGCGATGCACGGGCAGACACGTACGAGCGGCCGGTCGTGCACCGGGTCGTGCGTGCCATTGTCAGGAATTTGCCGAGACACACGAGCACGAGCACCCGCTCGTGCGCGCGCAGCCAGGGCCGCACGAGCGCCGGATCGTGCGCCATGCTCGTGCGCACCTGGCCGGCCAGTGCCCAGTCGCCATGACTCGACGACTCAAATTTCCGAAAATGCACGGAACGAACTCGACAAAATGCTTGCGGACAACATCATCGATCCGAAATGAAAACATCATGTAACAAATCACCACATATGGCCATAAACACAAAATCAGTCGTTGAGAAAATAATACCAATGCTCGACAACCGAGAAATATCCGGAAAAATAAATCTAAAATAACCGGAACAAAAATATCGGGTATTACATTCTCTCCCTCTAAAAATAAGTTTCGTCCTGAAACTTAAAACAAAGTCATCACAGTGCTACAAAACAAAACACAACGTTCAAACATAAAGATACCAAATTCATGACCCCGTGATCTACCGTCATGTGTCTCCGTAGGTTCAACAACCCACACGGAATTTATTCAAAACAAAATATCAGTCATCATGCACCAAACATAAAAACATCACATAATATATCTCTACACGAGAAACAATCCGCATCGAGCACAAAATACTATCACTGGACATCACTGGGCCCTCCAGAAGTAGGAATGGATCTCCGGTTCCCTACCATCTTAGTAATGATCTCGCAGTACTGAACTCGATGCCCCTCGTGTCCACAATTATAACAAGTCACCGGCGGTTTCTTACAATGCGCACGTTCATGGCCCAGAACGTTACAGTTGAAACATCTTGGAGTACTACCTGAACTCAAAGACACCGACCTGGGTCTTTTAGATTCTCTAGCTGACCGAGAAGGTCCCATACTCATATGATACGAGGTTTGAGATTTTGAAACTCCAATTCCCTTGCTTCCTGAGGCATCATCATAAATCTTCTGTTTCTTTGCCCCAGATACAGACTCTGTAGACATTATAGCCATTTCAAATGCTAAGGCTCGATCCCGGTAGTCCTTCACCGTGGTATACATAAAAGGGGCCATACACTACTGAACATGGGGTTTCATACGCATATCGTAATAACAAACTTTATCTGCCTCATTTCTCACTTGATCTTGAACATAACATAACTGACGATTATAATCAATATTGCCTGAGATATCGACACAACTTGGGGCATAGCCGAGAAAAACTCGACAATCCTACGCTCTTTAACAGGCGGTAGATAATACTCGGCCTCCATGGCAGTCTTGAATTCAGCCCAAGTATCTGTACGATCACTAGGCGCTACAGCCTCCCACCAGCCTGCAGTTTCCTTGTCGAGCAGGTATTGAGCAATAGGTACTCTTCTTTCATCGGGACAAGCTACAGCATCAAATGTTCTGTCCTACTGGAAGATCCAGTTCTCCAAACCTAACGAGTCAGAAGAACCTACAAAACGAGGCGGGTGCATCTTCATCACATCTCGTAGCCACTTACTAGCTCCGTTATCCCCATCTGGGATCTCATCCCGTGCACATTCTGATTCATCTGTGCCAACTGATCAACCACCTGACGAAGGACGGTGGCGACGCCAATGTCAACATTACCTCTGGTTGATTGCCCCTGATCACGTGATTGGTCATCTCGACCATCTGTACTAAGTTGATTGGCGCTCGACAACGAGCGAGTCGCCCTCTCATGCTCCTGATTATGACCACTGCCATGACCACATCCTCGGCCTCGACTTCTCGGCATACTAAACGGACCACCGTTCAGAACAACAAAACAAACATCACATAATCAACATAAAACAACAAACAACAACACAATAATATATCCACTCCGAGTACTAATACGAATACACGAACCATCGCTGCAATAATAGAACTTAAATTTATAAGTAATCCACATGGCCACATCAACATAAATGTACGACCTTTACCAAAACAAACACGGTCAAAACCACATACATATCATTGGGGTCAAACATTTGTAACATTCTTTAAAAATAAAATTTTTCGAGGTGTTCGTTCAAATGATAATATTTTAAAACTCTTGAATTTGAATGTTTTTGCTGAAATGAAATTTTTGAAAAATACTTTTATTACCTCAGCCGTTCGATCAAAACTATGAACCCATTATCATAACTGTTTCGTTTTGAAGTCATTTACAAAATAACATTTTTGAAATATCAAATCTACTCGATAACCGATATCATCAAAATGACCTTATAAATATATATCATCACCACCATTAACGACATACAGGGTAACCACATGTTACCACACTACACAATCACGAATAACAACGCACATGGTGATCCGCGGCCATGGCCCTCGGCATTGACCCCAGAGGTTTTGCTAAACCATTTTCGGGTGGAAAACCTCTTGGACTCGTACTAATCATTACCACCGAATAACTATCACATCAGGATAACATCATAGAATAATACAACTAAATCATACTTTGCAGTCACAACACCTAAGTGTACAACCAAAATTTTCTAGCAAGAATGGTAACGATCAACAACACGTCAACGATACCCATACAGGATAACCAACCGAGTGCGAATTACCGATACCATAGTTAAAGTTCACAGTCATCACTGGCGGACCATATGAATATATCAACAGAAATCAAATGATCATTAAAAGGGCACAGATACAACTGTAACAACAAGATTACTATCGAGTCAGTCAAAAGCATACGGCCGTAACAACATGCAGTTTACGGCCATAACAACTAGGAGCTTACGGCTGTAACATTAACTTCCTACGGCCGTAACATCTACCAGCTTACGATAGTAATGGAGAACATCTTACGGCCGTAACTACTAGCTGCAAGACAGCATAATTGTCTCAGCAGCCCTGAAACGGCTCTGAAGGTAAAGGATCGACTCCTAACAATGTATTCCGACATTCAGAAACACTACAAACTTCTCCGATGAGTATAATGTTGGAAAGTAAAACGCACTGGAAGCGAAGTTTGGGTAAGATGATAATCGCGTTTTACGCATCTACGAGCATGAGATCTATTTAGGCATGCTAATTAATTAATTACTAAGACTATAAGCAATTTAAATATTATTTATTATTTATTAATTAAATGTGTTGATTATTAAAATATCCTAATATAGATCCAAAGATCATAGGATATTACTTTTTGAAGAGTATTGGTTGCTTTCGTCTTGATCACCTTGTATTTCTACCTTTAGACCTTCTAGAGTATGATCCGCCTTAACCCGGACGTTGTGTGAGCAACGAGCTATCGGATCTTGCTTGGACTTCTATAGGGAATCGGCCGAAACTCCTTCACTTGGGATCACTCGATTTATTTTTCTTTGCTTTCTAGTATTTTATGAACACTCTTAGCAAATTGATGTGTTGTCTAAATTTTAGAATCAAAGACACAAGTCTAGATCTACAATTAAACACAAGAAGAAGGAAATCGATCTCTCAAGCTTGGGACAATGAATAATTCGGCCAACACCTCCCCATAAGTCCTATTTATAGGCTCTTGGACTACTACTAGGGATCTTAAGGAGGAATATGGAAAGACTCCCAATAAATTCATCTTACCTTATTAGGACTCTTCCTAATATATAATGAATCTATTAATATCAACTTAGTCCACTAAAAGGTTGATATTGCACTTCCTACCAAAATCCCAAATTACGAAATTGGGCTCCTTATTAAATATATTATTTCCCGTGTTTAAGATATCGAATGCCCATTAATTAATTATAAGCTACTGACAGCTTTAATTAATTAATATCTTATCCAAGAGTAGTACCACTCGAACCTTATTATTATATCGGAATTAAATCTACCTGCAGGGTTTAATATAATAATCATTATAGATCTCGTCAAGGGGACATCATCAACCCGCACGAGTCGGGACACGATTTCTAGTAATAATAATAATTGTCGTATAAACTATATTATTGCCCAAGATACGAGGCTTATTGAGTCGATCATTTTGACTCTCACCTATGGTAAATCAAAGCAATAATTATTATAAATACACAATTAAATATTATATACTTAGAATTAAGAAATAATAATTATCCGAGATTTACGTTCTTCTTACAGTCAGTACAGAAGACACTATCTCACCTCGATCCAGTTCAACGTATGCAAATACGCTAATGTATGCTAATAGTCAAGACCAACTATTCTCAAGCATACACTACAACCTTTTATATAATTTGTCTAATAATTATATAGGTTGTGAACTATTATATTATTTTATAAGGCACCGATAATATGATCTTCCATGTGACACCAACACACCACATTATCTACAATATAAAATAATTAGACAGTTCATTTGCATAACCATAACGTGAATAAATATGCAAAACATGTGATTAAATGTAATTAATATTCTCATAGGTAGTAACAGGGAAATTAGGTAATACAAGCATAAAGTATGCTTTGCAGTATACAATCCTAACATATAACAACATAACAAACTTGTCGTATCGACTTAGTCCCAACACACCAACACATAACGTTCTAAATTCCGAAAATCAAGGTCGTTTTGCAATGTAAAAATTCTCCAAGATCTTTTCAACACATCCAAAAAGGATGGTAACATTTTACAATGTCTGAAGTACTTTCAAACACATTTTCCAAATACCATCAGAATGTGTCATTTGAAAATACATGACCAACTTGTCAAAATCTAACTGATTTCAAAATCCATACAAACCGTTGTTTAACCGCACCATCAAAATATTTCCAAAAATCGATTTTTTTTCCACAAAAAGACTTAAGCCCATAAAATCTTTTCAGAAACCGTTTCAAACCCACACACAGTGGACACAATTACAACTATCCAAAAATAATCGAATTTAAAACCACATGCTCAATCGGCAAACAAGATCACAAATTCAATCAAATACAAGTCGTAAACACCAAGTTTAAACATATGTCAAAATCATCCATCTGAGTTTCTCGACAAACTCTATGTTTTCTGGAACACATAAAGGTTCACAATTTTCACATCGTATTGCACCACTTGATGTCCAGACCATCAATATATTCAACTCGATACACAAGCGGTGTACCACAAGTGTCAAACACAGATTCTATTTCACAACACCATGCAAACAAAATTATGCACCACAATTATCGCACATAAATGAAATTATGAAACACCGATACCTCGCACAAAAGAGGAGACTTATGTCCACAGGCCGCACGGAGATGACGGTTGCCCACGCTACTAATCTCATCCGACAACACATACGACACGTTGTGACCATGCACAACTCAACTTGTCACTCGGCTACTCGAATGACATGACATCATACTACTCGATAAACCACGACTCGACCTGACCCAACAGCCTAGGTTTCCGCAACCTAAGCTCTGATACCATAAATGTAAGACCCCCAAAACCATATGGGAATATTACACGTCGTAGATCCTTCCCACAAGGATCTACCAGGCTAAGTATCACAGAACGACCAAGTGTTTACCCTCCCGGGGGCAAACATACAATAATATGGATCGTTAAGATCAATTATAAACAACTACACTGACCGATGATGTCGCACGACTGACACAAATAGAAAAATTCAATTCTTTACAATAAATACCCACACATGGGTAAAGATACAAAATAGCGGAAGACGGATTACAACTCTTACAATACAATACAATACAACTCAACTTAACTCCCAACTCTTGATTAGTATAGTAGCTTGTTACTTCCTGTGACTGCTCCTACGAACATGCATATACCTGGATGCAAAACAGACATCCACCCCCGATTACTCTAGGATTAACAAAATTCCACTATTTTGCTAGTGCAAATATAATATTATACGAAATGTAACAAGCAAATAGCAACCACGAATCATATACGACAATGAACTATCAAAACATTTCCGAGAGGTTTTAGAATTTCGAATTCAACCAAAGAAGTATTTGAATATAAACTCATCATCTCGGGGATTTTAAAAGTAGAAATTCTTTTGGACCTCGAGTCCCAGTTTACAAAACTTTTTTTCGTAATCGTTAGGGCCTCAGCCCGGTTCTCGTTCCAAAACACATTAGTTAAGATATCATCATGGGTCCGATGCCCAACATCAAAACATTATCCAATCAATCACTGTTACACATTCACTGTTCGTACACATCATGTACCGAACTCCAGAGGCCTCGATGGACCCTACCCGGAACACACACATTGTTCGTACACATCATGTACCGAACTCCAGAGGCCTCGACAGATCCTACCAGGAACACACACGTTGTTCGTACACATCATGTACCGAACTCCAGAGGCCTCGACGGACCCTACCCGGAACACACATGTTGTTCGTACACATCATGTACCGAACTCCAGAGGCCTCGGCGGACCCTACCCAGAACACACACGTTGTTCGAACATATCATGTACCGAACTCCAGAGGCCTCGACGGACCCTACCCAGAACACACACACTGTTCGTACACATCATATACCAAATTCCAGACGCCACGACGGACCCTACCTGGAACACATGCACTGCCACTTCACAACACATATTGATCAACTCAACACATTAACACGAACAACGCACGTTATTACCAATATGTCAAACCATTCAACAACACACCACAATACATATTCAAGTATGTAATCAATCCGGCACAATTCTCATAATCATCATGATAACTCAATCATGAACAATCACGCACAACACAAACAATATGGTTAACACAACCAACACAATAACACAACGTTAAACAAGTAAGGATATCATCACTACCATCAAACGTTTGCAATAATCAATTCATAATCAATCCACACGAAGCACATCCGCGAAGGTAAACCAAATCATCGAAAATCCAACACGAAGTCTCTATTCACAAGTCATAAATCGTATAACAAGATACTTGCCTCATTATTCAATACCGGGCACTCCGACGAACACGGTTCAACCGGGAAACCTCGGACCCCAAAGAAGACAACGAACGGAAGAGTTCCGACTCGAGTTCTTCACAAAGATTTTGTTCCTAAGACATATCATCAATAAATCAGCGATCGTACGAGGAATAATAATCGTATAACGTTTGATCCCCCTCTAAGACCTTTTATCGGACACCTTCAAGGCGTCGATTAGGAACTCAATCAAAACGACGATTTCTTGGCAATCAAACCATGGAACAACAAGGAAATTGATAGAATACAACCTAATAATCATTAATCCGTCACTAATCTAGGTTACTTCGGCTTAGACGGGCGAAATCTAGTAAAATTCCCAATTTCCCCAAAACTAGATTTTTAGGAAATCTAACCTTGATTCGGTCGATCGGAGGAGGTTACAGAATGATTGATCAACGTTATATACTCAAGAACCTCGTAGATGGATATACTAACACCATATCTTCGTGCTCTCTGAGTCTCGACCGCGGAGAAGATGAGTTGGGTGAGAAAATGAGTGAAGAAATCATCTGCCCGATCATATTTATACTGCCCAGCAACGCACGGGCAGACACGCACGAGCGGCCGGTCGTGCGCTGGGTCGTGCGTGCCACTGTCAGGAATCTGCCGAGACACACGAGCACCGAGCACGAGCACCCGCTTGTGCGCGCGCAGTCAGGGCCGCACGAGCGCTGGATTATGCACTCAGCTCGTGTGTCATGCTCGTGCGCACCTAGCCGGTTCCTGCCGCACCTGGCCGGCCAGTGCCCACCCGTCATGACTCGATGACTCAAATTTCCGAAAACGCACGGAACGAACACGACAAAACGCTCGCGAACAACATCATCGATCTGAAATGAAAACAACATATAACAAATCACCACATACGGCCATAAACACAAAATCAGTCATTGAGAAAATAATACCAACGCTCGACAAAGATACCATCCGAAGGCCACGACTCTACAAAGACAACAGACGCTCTCAATATCCGGAAAAAATAATCCAAAATAACCAGAACGAAAATATCGGGTATTACAGCTAGCGCACGCTAGAGATCAAGATTAACGCACTCTAAGAAACATGAATATTGCACGCATGGTGTTCATATTAACGCACACTAAAGAGCATCTGAATTCAAACAAATGAACGTTGGAAGATTCGGAGGTGAAGTCAAAAGTTACAATCAAAATAATCTCGCACTCATGGCCAGAAGTTCATTCGACAAAAGCGACGTCGAATGTCAAGTAAGTAATTCTTACGATGAATTATTTGAAGCATTTGAATTATTACATACTAATTTTCAAAATGCTTTATCCGAAATACAATCCCTTCAATCGAAAAACAAATACTGGAAACCTAAATTTTCAAAATTCTTGAAAAGGGAAATCTTTAGAAACCGATCATTCAAATTGTCTTGATATTGAAAATAATTTAAAGAATGATCTTTTGAAAGTTCAAGACGAGCTTAAAGTTTTGACAAAGAAATTTTCGGACGGAAATGACAAGTTTGAACAAATGCTTTGTGTTCAAAAATATTCGTTAAACAAACAGGGGTTAGGATTCAAACCTTATAATAAAACTGAATCCTTAAATTTAAAAATACCCCATTGCGAAAAATATTTAAAACTTGGGCATCATATTTCAAATTGCAAAAGCCCATGTCGGAGGATAAAAATTAAAAAAAGTTTGGATTCCAAAGGGAACCTTTATTCCGAATATCGTCTATATTTCAAATGAAAAACCAACTATCGGTTGGGTCCCCAAAAATTAAAATTTATTTTATTTAAATTTTACTCAGGGGGAGTTGTTATATTTTTAAAAGGGGAGATTTTTGAGAGTGGGAGTTTTACCCATTTTAGCATTTATCATAATTTTATTATCGATTTTATAATAGGATAAAGACGAGAAAAGCGTCATGGAAGAATGACGAGAAAAATAAATATATACGAATGATGAAAGGAGGAGCAAAGACAAAGAAAGTCGAAAAGATGAAAAAGAACAAAAGACGTTGAAAACAGAAGAAGTTGAAAAATAAAAAGAAGAAGTTGAAAAGGAGAAAAAGGAAAGATGGGAGATGGAAACTAACAAAATGGACAAGGCCGAAAACTTTGATCAATATATATATATATATATATATATATATATATATATATATTATATATATATATATATTATATTTTGCAGGTTTATCCCATTCAAAGAATGTTGTTTGTAATCATCCAAAGGGGGAGATTGTTGGAATATTTTATTTCAAATAATTATTATTGAGTTTTTATGATTAGTTGTTAAAACAAAGAAAACAACAGGGAAGCAAAACAAAACAACGAAGAAGTCGAAGACGCAAAAAGTCGTGTAAACTGGACTGCACAGCTAGTGCATGCTAGAGATCAAGATTAACGCACGCTAAGAAGCATGAATAGCACACGCAAGGCGTTCATGTTAACGCACGCTAAAGAGCATCTGAATTCAAACAAATGAACGTTGTGAGATTCAGAGGTGAAGTCAAAAGTTACAAACTAATATTTGACGCAAGCAATGACATAATATTAGCGCACGCTAAAAAGAGATATTAGCGCACGCTACATGGAACAGGCAGTAGCCACTGGACTGAACTGATCAACAGTTAACGTACGTAACCATTCATATTAACATACGTAACAGGGCAATAGCACTCGCTAGAGGAAGAGGCTAGCACACGCTAAACAGTGTCTGGCAGTAACGGCTAGTTAGAGGAAATTGCCTATAAATACCAAACCATTTGGTATCAATCAACACAACAACTCTGAGCAAATCATCTATACTAGTGATATCATTGTAAACATTTTTGTTGTTGTATTTGAGCTTATATTGATAAGTGTTTGAGTGTTATACACGAAAACATACACGAGAGGAAAAATAAAGGATAAGATTGGATTCGGTGTTATTAGGATCAAGTATCTGGCATTATTAGAATCGCAATCTATATCCATGTGAGGTTTGTCTAGTACCAATAGAAAGCTAGATGGGTTGATTTCTTGTCCGATAGAAAAGAAAAACGATTTAACTTGGACCGACAAAAAGACAAGTGTGTTATGGTTTATCTCGGACCAATAGAAGACGAGATTGTAATGTTAATCCCTCGACCGATAAAAGAGAGGTGCAAAGGTTGATCTTCATCCTATAGAAAAAGATACGGAGAGAGGACGTAGGCACGTGGACCTCTATAAATCTTGTGTCATTTACATTCTGCACTTTAAATCGCTTCCGCAATGAAAAAGAGTTTCATAACTCTATTTCCGAATGGCAATACCGACCAATCTTGCTCCAAAAGTCGTGTTGTTGTTGATTGTCGTCTTACGAATCATCTAGGTTTGAAGTTTTCGAGTTCCTTCAATGGTGGTCGTTTGCCATATCAAAACAGTCTGTCATGTCTCAAAGGCATACAAACTTACTGTCTTAAATGTGCAAAGTGGTGTATTTGAGTGTTAGAGTGTTTATGTTCACTCCGGGATGGTCCGACGGGGCCTCGGAGGGATCCACACATAGTTGGGTCCATGAACTTTTGGGTTAACCACTCCGGGAGTGTTTATCGGGGCCTCGGAAGGATTCGCGCATGGTCGGGTCCATGTTTAGTCGGGAGGAATTGTATTTTGTGACACATTATAGATTTTGCATTTCCGGAAATCATTATCTTACTTGTTTTCAAAAACCATTGATGCATATGCTTTGATATTGTAAGATGTAAGAATTTATTTGTGTTACTTGTACTAGCTATCCCACGGCTAACCCTCTTGGAATATCCTATTCCATATAATTATAGAAAGGTTTTGATGATGTGTTGTCAAACAAACCAAAACAACAAAGGAAACAAAAGATCGAAGCAAAACAACAAGATGACGAAGTCACTCGAAACTGATGGGAAAAGCCACCTGACCAGACCAAACGGGAAAAGTCATCTGATCAGACCATATGGGAAAAGTCACCTGATCAGACCAGACGGGAAAAGCTAACTGATCAGACGAGGAAAAGTCACCTGAAGGCAGACGAGTTAACAAAGCTAACATACATAATATATAAGATAACATACGTAATGAGAAGTCACCTGAAGGCAGAAAAGAGTGCAGATGACATGACTTGACGTACGTAACGGAATGAAGATAATGTACATAAATGAATGACATTAATATACGTAATGCATATCTGATAATGTACGTAATGGTTTGAATATGAATTCAAACAAGGAACCGTTGAAGATGATATCATGGAGTAGGTCAGCATGCAACAGATATGTTGACTAAAGTTAATGTACGTAATGGGTTTTTTATAATTTACGTAAAGAAGAAGACAGGAGCTACTGGAGTGATTTGCACTATACACAACGTACGTAACAAAGGATCTTAACATATGTAATGATGTTAATGTACGTAATGAGAGACATATAACGTACGTAATGCAGGCAACATAAGCTAATGACTAGTTGAGGCTTTGAAGCCTATATATACCACTTCTAATGGTATTCAACATACAACAACTACAAGTAAATCACATATTGATCAGATATCATTGTATACATCTTTGTTGTTGTAATTGTGCTTAATTTATAGTGTTTGAGTGTCCTTACACTAAATCATACATGAGAGGAAAGATATGGATTATAGATTGATTCGGTGTTATTAGGATCGTTGATCCGACATTATTAGAATCATATCTAAATCTAAGTGGGGTTTGTCTAGTACCCATCAAAAGCTAGATATGTTGCTTCCTTGTCCGATAGAAAAAAAAATGGTTTATCTTGGACCAACATAAAGATAAGAGTGTATGGTTTATCTCGGACCGATAGAAGATGAGATTGTAATGGTATCCCTCGGACAGCTAGAAGACGAGGTGCAGAGGTTGATCTTTAACCTATAGAAAAAGATATGGAGAGAGGACGTAGGCACATTTGGCCGAACCTCTATAAATCTTGTGTCGTTTATCTTCCGCAATTTAAATACGCTTCCGCAATGCAAAAGAGTTTGATAACTCGATTATACTCCGCGTAAGTTTCAAACGATGAAGGTACCTAGTTTTCAAATAAACCCCATTTTGGGTGAAATACGTTTCATGTATTTCAGGTACGAAGAATGCGATTGGAAGAGTGTCGGGGCAGTACGAGGATGAAGGCCAGGCATGATACTGTGATGTTGTCGTCGTGTTTATTTGCTTTGAGTCTGGTTGTTGAGATTTTTGTTTTTTATAACAAATTGTTAGATGGTACTCGAGTACTATAGGAGATTCGTTTTTCTGATCAGTTGTATTAAACTTGTTGTTTACTGTGGTTTAAATATTGTCGTGGGAATTCCATCGGCTAAGATAAATGATTGATGGTTTTGATGTTCTTTGTTGTGGATGTCGTACAAACTTAGCCTTGTGAGTTCCAGATGGGATTCACGGCGCTGTGACATACTCCAAATCTCTTGGGAGTGTTACAAGTAAAACTTCATACAGGTACTCCATGACCCATAATTATTGTTATTGAGATTTTCAATAGAGGTAGTAAAATCAACCATGATTTTAACAAAATCTTCCAAAAATAACAACCCAAAAATATCAGAGTTGGTCGGATCGAATTCGCTCTGATACCACGTGTTGAGAATAAGCGGTAAATCTTATTGAGAATGATTTGTAATTCACGGGCTAAAAATATTGTTGGTATGTATAAATACGCAATTGATAAATTAACCCCAACAGCATAGGCCAATAAAACTCTCTTATATTTGGTGATACTTGATACTTGGTGGTTTTATTATGTTTCTGTTTGTGACATTGTGATGGTTGTCATTGAGCGTGATTTCGCGCCGTTTGTTCCTTTGCGTTTCTTGTAACATTTCGCCGATGGGCGTAAGTTACGCAGTTATTGTATATCTCGTTGAGATGTTCCTGGTGGGATGTTACTCCTCCCTACTTATTTTTAAGTTTCGGGACGAAACTCCTTTTAAGGAGGGTAGTATGTAATATCCGCAATTTCGATTTCCGGTAATTTTCTTGTTTTGGCGTAAGTCCATCTTAGTGAATCTATTGTGACCATTTCGTCATTCTGAGAATGATTAATTCTGCACTTTTTGACATCCGAGTTCATTTCGGTGTCGTTTTGTTGAGTTCCGTGCTTCTTAGCGACTTTTCCGCACTTGAGTTCGATCCTTGCGAATCCCATTCGAAACTATTGTTTCATGTTTTCCGTAAGTCCATTTAACGTTGTTAGACGTGTTGTGAACTTCAGTTTGGTTATTCGATTACGTATTGTGAGTTTTCGGCATTTTTTGGCACGAACAGTGTGTGTCGCGACACAAGGGATTGTGCGCCGCGGCACACCCCTTTAAAGTTTCGAGCTGGGCGCGGCTGTACCGCAGAACGCTCAGTTTGTGCCGCGGCACGGCCTGGAGGCCTGACCATGAATTTTAGCCGTGGGCCGCGGCACACTCAGTCTGCGCCGCGGCACGCGAGTCAGAATGTCCTTTTATCAGCGGGATTTGGAGAGGATTTCATTTTGTTCCTCTCCTTTCTTCTTCTTTCTCTCTGTGCGAAATTCTTGGAGCAATTTTGGGCGATCCTCATCATCAAGCGTCATTTTGGGATGGATTTATGTGTGTTTCACATCATCTAATCCTTGTTCTTTGTCGGATCGAGGTAATTTCTTGAAACCTCCTAGGGTTGACTTTCGGGATTTCCTCCTTGATTTTCGTTGTTCGTCCAATTTTGATGAATCGGTTGATGTTATTGGGTATTAGTAGGCATGTTCTACGAATTGTATACCATATTTCGAGTTCTTTGGAACCCAATCGGGATTTTTGGTGTTCTAAGGAAACCTTGAATATTTAATATCCGATTAAATATCTCAAAGGGTTCTCTTCGGTTCTCGAACGTGTTTTCTATTGTTTTAAATTGTTATTCTCGTAGTAATCGTCTTTTCGTTGTATTTCACGGAGGATTGTAGGTATTCGGGGTTTTCTGGGTTGTGCGGTGTTCGTAGAAATATTCGGGTGCCGACTATCGAGGCAAGTATCTTGCTTATACGTTTTGTACCTTGTGAATATGACTTATGTGTTGAAATGAATGAATTGTGGTTAGCTGTGATAATCTTAGATATGTAACTTGGAAATGTATATGTCGTACGATTGTACACTTGGATGTGTATCGTGTTATAGGTATTGATCATGAGTTATGTGACATTGATTTCATCGGTGTTTTGGATTGTTGAGATTGTGCTATGTATGACGGTTTGTGTGTAATCAATGTGATTGATTGATCCTGAACGTGTTGATATGATGTGTATGTGAATGTTGTGTGTTGGTATGCTAAGTTCACTCGTATGTGTCCGACGGGGCCTACGAGGATTCATGGCACATGTCCATGGGATCAGAACTTAATATGTGGTGCTGAGGTCCAATCGTGCGGGTCTGACGAGGCCTACGATGATTCATGGTGCAGGTCCATCGGATCAGGAAACAATACGTCCAACCGTGCGGGTTCGGCAGAACCTACGGTGACACGTGACAAAGGTTCACGGGGTCAGGACTGGTTGTTATGATTGATATGTGATTTCCAACCGTGAGGGTTCGGCGGAACCTACGGTGACACGTGACACGGGTTCACGGGGTCGGGACTGGTTGTCGTGATTGATGTGTTTGTTTCCTTCCGTGTGGGTTTTCTAACCTACGGAGACTCGTGGCAGGAGATCATGGAGTCATGAATATGTTTTGATAAGCTAAGTTTCGAAATGGAAGTTTTCAAGGAAAGAATGTTGGGCCGAGCCCCATGAAATTTATGGAAATGTTTTCGTACTGTAAATTACCGAAATACGAATCGAGATTTGGGTTAGAACCCTAAGGTGTTCGAAAAGGTTTTACGAATCAGGACTTGAGGTCTTAAAGGTTTTGTATTTCTAAAAAATCCCCGAGATGATGATCTTATTTTCAAAATGCTTCATAGCTTGTTTTCCTTTATTAAAACCTCTCGGGAATGATTTAGTACTTGGTTATTGTATCTGATCCTTGGTTAATGTTTGCTCGTTACATTTCGTATGATTTGATACTTGCACTAGTAAAATAGTGGAGTTTTACTAATCCCCGAGTAATCGGGGGGTGGATGTCTGTTTTACGTCCAGGTACATGCAGGTTCGAGGGAGCAGTCACGAGATCGGCGCAGGAAGTGACGAGCTACGATACTAATCAAGAGTTGGGAGTTTAGTTGAGTTGTGTTGTATTGTCATAGTTGAAATCAGTCTTCTGCTGTATTGTGCTTCGACCCCTGTGCAGGTAATGTTGTATAAAGTTAGTTCTGTTGATTGAGTTGTGTGAGCTCATCAGTCCATGTATTTACTTGTAAGTGACCTTAACGGTATGTATTATTATATTGTTTGACCCTGTCCGGGCAAGCATTTGGTCGTTCTGTGATGTTTAGCCTGGTAGATCCTTGTGGAAAGGATCTATAGTGTATAATATTCCCATATGGGTTTTTGGGGTGTTACATTTATGGTATCGGAGCTTAGGTTGCGGAAACCTAGGCTGTCGGGTTAAGTCGAGTCGTAACTTGTCGAGTAATGTGTTGTCTTGCCATTCGAGTTGTCGGGTGACAAGTTGAGTTGTGCGTAGTCACAACGTGTCGGATGTGTTGTCGGATGAGATTAGTATCGTGGGCGACCGTCATCTTCGTGCGACATATGAACGTAAGTCTCCTCTTTCATGCATAGTATCTATGTTTCACGATTTCATTTATGTGCGATATTTATGGTGCATAATTTTATTTGCACGGTGTTGTGTAATGGTGTTTATATTCGATACTTGTAACACACTGTATGTTTATAAAACTGAACGTATTGATGTTTTGCCTTTGAACCATCGTGTGGGGTGGTATGATGTGAAAGTTGTGAACCTTGATGGGGTTCGAAAAAGGTATCGACGGTAGAGTTTGTGAGAAACTCCGATGAATGGTTTTGTTGTATGTTTAAACTTGATGCGCACGAGATGTATTTGATTGAATTGGAGATCCTGTTTGCCGTTTGGGCATGTGGTTTTAAGTTTGATCGTTTTTCGAATGTTGTAATGCTGCGAGTAGGTTTTAGAACGTTTTTCTGAAGGACTTTACGGGTTTGAGCATTTTTGTGGAAATCGACTTTTGAAAATATTTTGATGGTGCGGTTAAACCACGGTTTGTATGGATTTTGAAATCGGTTGAATTTTGACAAGTTGGTTCAAATGGCACCATCAGACGGTATTTGGAAAATGTGTTTTAAAATACTTCGGACATTGCAAAATATTGCTGTCATTTTTGGTTATGATCGAAAGGATTTTGGTAAAATTTATGTTTTGCAAAATGACTTTGGTTTTCGGAATTTAAAAAGTTATGTATTTGTGTGTTGAGACTAAGTCATTGCGACAAGTTTGTTTGGTTGTTATGCTCGTCGGAGAATGTTACAAGTGTTTGATTCCAATGATATGTATGTGGTTTTGACCGTTTTGTTTTGGTAAAAGTCGTACATCCCTGTTGATGTGACTGTGAATTACTTTTGAATTTAACGTTTATTATTGCAGTGCTAGTTTGTGCATTCGTGTAATGACTTGGAGTTAATGCTTTATCGCGCTAGTGTTTTTTGTCCTATGTCGATGTTGTGATGTTTGTTTTGTTGAGCTATTCTGAATGGTTGTCCGTTTAGTATGCCGAGAGGTCAAGACCAAGGTCGTGGTCGTGGTGGTGGTCGTAATCAGGAGCATGAGAATACGACTTGCTCGTTGTTGAGCGCCAATCAGCTCAGTACAGATGGTCAAGATGACCAATCGCGTGATCAGCAGCAATCATCCAGAGATAATGTTGACATTGGCGCCGCCACCATCCTTCGTCAGGTGGTTGACCAGTTAGTGCAGGTGAATCGAGTCGTACACCAGAATGAGAACCCAGATGGGAATAGTGGAGCTAGTAAGTGGTTACGAGATGTGATGAGAATGCACCCGCCTCGTGTTGTAGGTGCTTCTGACTCGTTAGGTTGGGAGAACTGGCTCTTCCAGTTGGACAGAACATTTGATGCTGTAGCTTGTCCGGATGAAAGGAGGGTACACATTGCTCAATACCTGCTGGATAAAGAAGCTGCAGACTGGTGGCAAGCTGTAGTGTCTGCCGATTATATACCTACGTGGACTGAGTTTAAGACTGTAATGGAGGCAGAGTATTGCCCGTTGCCTGTCCGTGAGTGCAGGATCGTTGATTTTTTCTTGGCTACGCCCCAGGATGTGTCGATATCCCAAGCGATAGTCGATTATAATCGGCAGCTGGCTTATGTTCGCGATTAGGTGAGAAGTGAAGCGGACAAGATACGATACTTTAATATGCGCATGAAACCCCATATCCGTGAGAGTATGGCTCCGCTTATATGTACTACCTTGAAAGAATATCAGGACCGAGCTCTAGCCATCGAGATGTCTGTTTTTGTGACAGAGGCTAGCTCAGGAGGTAAGAGACAGAAGACCTCGGATAACTTTTCAAGAGGCCAGAGAAGTGAGATTCGTGAGCCTATTGCTCCGCATTGTCCTTCTGGGAACACTCATCGTTCATTTGATCAGTCTAAGAATCTTACTCGAGAGCCGAATAAGACGAGCGGCATGAAGTTATGTTTCAATTGTAGCCGTATGGGCCATACTCGGAAGAATTGTAGCTCGCTACAAGTTAACTGTTTCAAATGTTGTCATGTGAGACACCAGGCGGTACACTACGAGACCGTCATTGAGATGTTCGGTAGCCGAGATCCTGCCCCTACTCGTGGAGGGCCCAGTGGTGCCCAATAATGTAGTTACGTGATGTATTTGTGCTGTAATTCATGTAGAGATTGATATTTGTTGCGTGAACCTTTTTGGTTTTGTTTCTACCTTGATGTTTTATTTTAAGTTTCGGGACGAAACTTATTTTTTAGAGGGGTAGAATGTAATACCCGTATTATTTTTTACTTCTGCATTTTCTCTTTCTCAATTCTATCGACTCGTTCGTGTTCATTATTACTTTCTGAACTTGTTTGATATCTCGGTTGACATTGTTCGAACGTGTTGTGACCTTGTTTCGGATCAATCTGTTTATCATTGTGACTCTTCTGAGTTCCGTTCGATTCTTGTGAACCTTGTCCGAAATTAACAGTTTCTACAAGTTTTTTTATATCTTTAGTTGAAGTGTGAACTTTGGAGTCGTTGTTCGACCGTTGTTATTAATCATTGTTGTTCGATCATTGTTGTTCAATCGTGGTTGTCTGATATCGTACTGTGAAAAATTGTCGTTCACCGTTGGTCAGCTATTTTGATTGCGGTCATTTGGGACACCGAGCCGTGCATTGTGAGACGGTAGCTGAGAGGTTTGGGGATCGAGTTTGCATCTCTGGTCTGAAAGGACACCGAGATGCCTAGTGTGGTTTCGAGAATTTCGGCGTGGTCGGAGTTCTTCGTGGTTACCCTCACGAATCGTTGTGTGTTTAATTTCTATTTTTCGACTGTGCGTGTTTTCTTGTAATAGGTGCCTTTTGTCTCGTGATTGTTCGGATAATTGACTCGATTGTTCTACATATTTGGTGATACTTGATACTTGGTGGTTTTATTATGTTTCTGTTTGTGGCATTGTGATGGTTGTCATTGAGCGTGATTTCGCGTCGTTTGTTCCTTTGCGTTTCTTGTAACGTTTCGTCGATGGGCGTAAGTTACGCGGTTCTTGTGTATCTTGTTGAGATGTTCCTGGTGGGATGTTACTCCTCCCTAATTATTTTTAAGTTTCGGGACGAAACTCCTTTTAAGGAGGGTAGTATGTAATATCCGCAATTTCGATTTCCGGTAATTTTCTTTTTTTAGAGGAAGTCCATCTTAGCGACTCTCTTGTGACCGATTCGTCATTGTGAGAATTATTAATTCTACACTTTTTGACATCCGAGTTCGTTTTGGTGTCGCTTTGTTGAGTTCCGTGCTTCTTAGCGACTTTTCCGCACTAGAGTTCGATCCTTGCGAATCCCATTCGAAACCGTTGTTTCATGTTTTCCGTAAGTCCGTTTAATGTTGTTAGACATGTTGTGAACTTCGGTTTGGTTATTCGATCGCGTATCGTGATTTTTCGGCACTTTTTGGCACGAACAGTGTGTGCCGCGACACGAGGGATTGTGCGCTGCGGCACACCCCTTTCAAGTTTCGAGCTGGGCGCGGCTGTACCGTGGGCCGCGGCACGCTCAGTCTGTGCTGCGGCACGTCCTGGAGGACTGACCGTGAATTTTAGCCACGGGCCACGACACACTCAATCTGCGCCGCGGCACGCGAGTCAGAATGTCCTTTTATCAGCGGGATTTGGAGAGGATTTCATTTTGTTCCTCTCATTTCTTCTTCTTTCCCGCTGTGGGCAATTCTTAGAGCAATTTTTGGCGATCTTCATCATCAAGCGTCATCTTGGGATGGATTTATGTGTGTTTAACATCATCTAATCCTTGTTCTTCGTCAGATCGAGGTAATTTCTTGAAACCTCCTAGGGTTGACTTTCGGTATTTCCTTCTTGATTTTCATTGTTTGTCCGATTTTGATGAATCGATTGATGTTATTGGGTATTAGTAGGCATGTTTTATGGATTGTATGTGGCCGTATTTCGAGTTCGTTGGAACCCAATTGGGATTTCCGGTGTTCTAAGGAAACCTTGAACATTAAATATCCGATTAAATGTCTCGAATGGTTCTCTTCGGTTCTCGAACGTGTTTTCTGTTGTCTTCAATTGTTATTCTCGTAGTAATCGTGTTTTCGTTATATTTCACAGAGGATTGTAGGTGTTTGGGGTTTTTCGGGTCGTGCCGTATTCATAGGAATATTCGGGTGCCGACTATCGAGGCAAGTATCTTGCTTATACGTTTTGTACCTTGTGAATATGACTTATGTGTTGAAATGAATGAATTGTGGTTAGTTGTGATAATCTTAGATATGTAACATGGAAATGTATATGTCGGATGATTGTACACTTGGATGTGTATCGTGTTATAGGTATTGATCATGAGTTATGTGACATTGATTTCATCGGTGATTTGGATTGTTGAGATTGTGCTGTGTATGACGGTTTTTGTGTAATCAATGTGATTGATTGATCGTGAACGTGTTGATATGATGTGTATGTGAATGTTGTGTATTGGTATGCTAAGTTCACTCGTGTGGGTCCGACGGGACCTACGAGGATTCATGGCACAGGTCCATGGGATCAGAACTTTGTATGTGGTGCTGAGGTCCAATCGTGCGGGTCTGACGAGGCCTACGACGATTCATGGCGCAGGTCCATCGGATCAGGACAGAATACGTCCAACCGTGAGGGTTCGGCAGAACCTACGGTGACACGTGACACAGGTTCATGGGGTCAGGACTGGTTGTTATGATTGATGTGTGATTTCCAACCGTGCGGGTTCGGTGGAACCTACGGTGACACATGACACAGGTTCACGGGGTCAGGACTGGTTGTTATGATTGATGTGTGATTTCCAACCGTGAGGGTTCGGTGGAACCTACGGTGACACGTGATACATGTTCACGGGGTCAGGATTGGTTGTCGTGATTGATGTGTTTGTTTCCTTCCGTGCAGGTTGTCGAACCTACGGAGACTCGTGGCAGGAGATCATGGAGTCATGAATATGTTTTGATAAGCTAAGTTTCGAAAAGGAAGTTTTCAAGGAAAGAATATTGGGCCGAGCCCCACGAAATTTGTGGAAATATTTTCGTACTGTAAATTACCGAAATACAAATCGAGATTTGGGTTAGAACCCTAAGGTTTTCGAAAAGGTTTTACGAATCAGGACTCGAGGTCTTAAAGGTTTTGTATTTCTAAAAAATCCCCGAGATGATGATCTTATTTTCAAAATGCTTCATAACTTGTTTTTCTTTGTTAAAACCTCTCGGGAATGATTTAGTACTTGGTTATTATATCTGATCCTTGGTTAATATTTGTTCGTTACATTTCGTATGATTTGATACTTGCACTAGTAAAACAGTGGAGTTTTACTAACCCCCGAGTAATCGGGGGTGGATGTCTGTTTTGCGTCCAGGTACATGCAGGTTCGAGGGAGCAGTCACGGGATCGGCACAGGAAGTGACGAGCTACGATACTAATCAAGAGTTGGGAGTTTAGTTGAGTTGTATTGTATTGTCAGAGTTGAAATCAGTCTTCCGCTGTATTGTGCTTCGACCCCTGTGCGGGTAATGTTGTATAAAGTTAATTCTGTTGATTGAGTTGTGTGACCTCATCTGTTCGTGTATTTACTTGTAAGTGACCTTAACGGCATGTATTATTATAGACCCTGGCGTGGTAAGCATTTGGTCGTTCTGTGATGTTTAGCCTGGTAGATTCTTGTGGAAATGATCTACGGCGTGTAATATTCCCATATGGTTTGGGGGTGTTACAGTCTAGTACCCATCGAAAGCTAGATAGGTTGCTTCCTTGTCCGATAGAAAAAGAAAATGGTTTATCTTGGATCGACATAAAGATAAGAGTGTACGGTTTATCTCGGACCGATAGAAGACGAGATTGTAATGGTATCCCTCGGACTGCTAGAAGACGAGGTGCAGAGGTTGATCTTTAACCTATAGAAAAAGATACGGAGAGAGGATGTAGGCACGTTTGGCCGAACCTCTATAAATCTTGTATCGTTTATCTTCCGCAATTTAAATACGCTTCCGCAACGCAAAAGAGTTTGATAACTCCATTATACTCCACGTAAATTTCAAACGGCGAAGGTACATAATTTTCAAACAAACCCCATTTTGGGGGAAATACGTTTCATGTATTTCAGGTACAAAGAATGCGATCGGAAGAGTGCCGGGACAGTACGAGGATGGAGGCCAGACATGATACTGTGATGTTGTCATCGTGTTTATTTGCTTTGAGTCTGGTTGTTGAGATTTTTTATTTTAATCACAAATTGTTAGATGGTACTCGAGTACTATAGGAGATTCGTTTTTCTGATCAGTTGTATTAAACTTATTGTTTACTGTGGTTTAAATATTGTCGTGGGAATTCCATCGGCTAAGATAAATGATTGATGGTTTTGATGTTCTTTGTTGTGGATGTCGTACAAACTTAGCCTTGTGAGTTCCAGATGGGATTCACGGCGCTGTGACATACTCTGAATCTCTTGGGAGTGTTACAAGTAAAACTTCATACATGTACTCCATGACCCATAATTATTGTTATTGAACTTTTCAATAGAGGTAGTAAAATCAGCCATGATTTTAACAAAATCTTCCAAAAATAACAACCCAATAATATAAGAGTTGGTCGGATCGAATTCGCTATGATACTACTTGTTGAGAATAAGCGGTAAATCTTATTGAGAATGATTCATAATTCCCAGGCTAAAAATATTGTTGGTATGCATAAATACGCAATTGATAAATTAACCCCAACAGCATAGGCCAATAAAACTCTCTTATATTTATTTCTGAAAATAACATACAATACAATATTTCGTATCACTCGATAAAAATATAACACTCTATTTTTAACAACTCACAAATATTTGTAAACTCTCAACTCTTGAGCTATGGTGGTGCACTTCGTATACGCAAATGACCCTCTATTTACAGTAGATAACTAATGACATTTGGTTGCATTTTTTTTCTCAAAGAATAGGGAAATCTTGGACCAATTGACTTTCATATTTGAGCAGCAATTTTGGACTGCACTATTCGAAGAAATCTGCTGCAATTTCCGCTCAATGATTTGAGCATGGAATCTTGGCAGCAATTTGTCTTGTATTTAGTAGTATTAAGTTGAGAAAGGAAAGGTAGTGTTGAATATCGACATGGTTTGCTAAAAATTGATCGTGAATTTTGAAAAAAGCGGGATTTTCCGACAATTTTAATGGTCGTTTCTGGCAAACAATGTATTCAAAATTCCTAAATTAACTTTATGATTTGATTCTCTTTTCATTGATAACTAATTTTATTAATTTTTTAAAGAAAAATACATTGTGATGGTTGCAATACGACCGAAGATAACTATCAAACTTAGCATATATATCATTTAGAATAATAAATGGAGGAAAAAACAACTATTTCAATTTAAGACGGTAGAAGAAATTTCCTACTTGTTTTGCGTGAATTTTCTTCCAAAACCATAGTACATGAAAAGCAAAGTGGTATATGCCTTAGGGGTGGCAAATCGTGCGGGTCGGGTCGTTATCGGGTTGACCTGATAACAACCCGATCTGTTAAGGTCAAACCCGAACACGACCTGATAAGGATTCCCTAAATCCGAACACGAACCCGACCTGCTAAGGTCAAACCCGAACACGACCCGGACACGACACGAACACGATAAAAACACGATTGGATTCGTGTTGACCCGACACGATAGCAACACGATAACGACACGACACGTTAAAAACCTGTTTCAACACGATAACAACCTGATAACCTATAAATACTAACAAAAACTGATAAAAAAAATAAGAATTATAAATCTCAACTAAAAGTCTAAAAGAAATAAATTATTAAAAAATTATTTATTAAATATTTATTAAATATTTTGTTTTTTAATAAATATTTATTAAAAAAATAAATTATAACGGGTTACTGAACCCGAACAACCCGAACCCGACCCGAAATTATCGTGTCCTTATTGGGTCAACCTGATAAGAACCCGAACCCAATAAGGCTTGACACTAACCCATTAATTCCGTGTCGGTCCGTGTCGTGTTTTCGTGTCGTGTCGAAAATTGCCAGCCCTAATATGCCTAATGCATTAGCATTATGTGTGGTACTTTGAAGTTGTTTAAAGTATGGGATAATTCTAGGGTTCACCCACTTATGTACTTAGTTAACATACATCAATTTTAAATGTATTTAATTATAGCCTTTGGATTAATTGTACATTTATCATAAAAAATTATACTACATCTTAACCGTATATATTATAATTATAGTACATTAGATATTTTATTATATTTTTATTTCATATTAACTCAATTACATATTTAACCTTATATAATTTAATTATATTAAAATCTTTATTACCTTAAATTAATTTCTTATTTCTCATCATCAAATTTATTCTTCTTCTCTCCTCCTTACGCTCTCTCTCCCAATTCTTTCTTCCTCTATAGCTACCCCAAATTTCTTCTCTCCTCCCATCCCCTCTTTGTCCCAGGCCCGCCCCCACACTACGAGCGGCAGCTAAATTGTTGTACTCTATGGTTCATATTTTCCCCTCCGATTGGCGGCTTCTAGGGTTTTGGATTTCCACAATGTTCCATCCTTCCTCCTTAACGACGAGAGGGAACAATCTCCGAAGGCGACATCTTCATCAATCTATCGGATGCGACATATTCATCATTCGTCGGAGGCAACATTTTCATCAATCTACCACAAGCGACGTTCTGGACTCAAAAAGCACATTAATTACTGGTAGAATGCAAGAGTTGCTTGGTTTACCTGTTAGTCTGTGGTACAACTAAACATTAGAAGACCTTAAAACTCTCATTTTGGATAATAAAGGAAAACTGCACTGATTGATGCTATAAAGATTTTCATTTCATAAAACTCAGCCTGATCTTGATTTAGCAAACTTTTGCACACGTGGTTATTGTCTTCCTGAGCTTAATCCGATCGGTACACAGATGGAATGGGCACATCAGAATGGAGGGCGGCAAAATGTCCAACTTATTACAAGAGAGGATATTATGTTCCGGGGTTGAAGGTAAATGGGGTTTTTCTTTCTCATTTACGTATGCAAATGTGTCTTTTGTTTCAATTTGCTGATTTGCTCCATTAGACACATTGGTCATGGGATGGACCATTGGAGAGAATTAATGCGTATTTTGTTCAATTTTGTGCTCCAAAAATTCTAAGCTACATTCATTGCCAAGCTAAGACACTACCTTTTTTATTGCTAGAATTTAATGAATGCAATAAACTGATCAATCTTAGTGCACCATTTTTTTATGTGTGTTGCATTTGTCATTTCTAAATTTCTGCAATTATTAATAGACGCTTAATAATCTGGAATTTAGTGCTATATGGTTAGGTTACAAATTGTTGGAGTCACTTCTAAGTCCGTGATAATTTACTTGTGTTTATTCTGTGACTTTATCACGGTAATTGGAAATGTTTTCTCGTTATTTTGCATGTTCACTTCACTGGAATTTCGGTTTTACTGTATGGAAATTATAATTCTGCAGCAATTGACTTTAACATGAAAATTGTATTCTCGCCCTATCCTATGTTTTGATGCAGATTGCATGGTTATCTAAGGTTCCTCCTATGAGATAGTTGTTGGTCACTAGTATATGAAGGGAACTATATGTTACTTATGATGATAAATTGAGAACTTAAATGAACAAATATGAACCATCATCTGTTACCTTTTTGGAAGTCGCTTCCTATGTACCCTGATTTTCCATTTGAATGCATGCATGGAAGCAACATCGAGATCAAAATCATTTATAATTTCTCATTTATCTGTTATTATAACTCAGTGAAATGACTGGAAAAACAATACTACTTCCACTTAAAATGGTACTGAGGTAGTGATGAAAAGAGAAATGATCTTCCTCTCCGTCTGAATCAAAGACTTCCAGTGTCTATATTTTTCGGGGGCGATGGAAGTTACATGTCTCCATTCTCGCTTCATAATGACAACATCATCACAGTCTCATGAGTCAGGTCTGCCGTTTAATGCCTGTGAACGGGGAGATTTAAAAACCTTATCATCGAAGTGTAAAACTAAGGGCACTGTGAGTACTATTGAAATTTAGTTCAAATTACTTTCTACTCTTCTTTTTTTGTTTTTTCTCGGTATTTAAGATTGTACTCTCAATTGTGAATATAGGTCGTTGATGTTGTAGCATATGTGTGCACTGTTAATGAAAGAACGAGAACATCCTTTGCACCGGATTGGTTTTTCCCGGCAATAATGACGGTAAGCATGTTAATATCTCAATATTTTGCTGCGCGTAACCAAACTCATTTTAGTTCATGTTCGCTATGTTTTTTGAGAACAGAGGTATATACTGGATGGAAAAAAAAGATGATAAATTAGTGGAATGGTACTTCAAAGGAGATGGCAGTTTCAGCAACTCGGTTGAACATCTCGAACGAGTTCATTTTCAAGGGTTCTTTTGGATATTTTGGTTGGAGATGTATCACTAGTAATTCTTAGTTTCTCTCATTTGTACATAATTCAATTCGCAGTGTAATTATCATTGTTTGAGAAATTTGCAAACACGATGGACGAATATTTATACCTTAAGGACTTGCGCATATCTTTGCTTGCTGTTGAGTGCATATCTTTGCTTATCTTCTTCTACAGCCAAAAACAAGTCACTATTGATGCCTGAGCAAAATTCTTGTATCTAACAAAATGCACAGAAAAATAAGAAATAAAGAAGGCTCTGGTGATTCACTTTGAGAACTGGTTGATACACTAACTGCACAAATTACAAGCTGGATGATATACCCCAGCGAATTATGGACAACTGGTTGCTTGGTTTTATCCATCGGGTAAAACAGTAAGGTAATAAATGTCATGAAAAACTGTTATTACTCCATTAGGCATGTAAAAAATAAATTTACTGGACAGTGCTATCATAGTTCCACTTTCATTTTCCAGTGATTGATGAAATCGGCAGCGGTAATTAACATGACAAACTCCCCTAACAGCCTTCAAAGAAACCAAATTGCATTAACATCATTCCAGCTTTCGTCATTGGTGATGACATCGTCAAGACTTCACCGGCTACAAGCAACAAGCAACAACCAGATGGTATAGTTTAATTTATTTTGTTTTAGCATAACGAGGACTCTTATCAATATTAATCAATGACAAACAACCATTTATAAAAGCTATTAAAAATCAAACTGAATCATCTCAACTGTAAAAGGAAAAAAGAAAAGAAAAACATGACTTCTGCCTCTATTAAAATCACGTCAATTCCTCTTAACAAAAAAAACAGTATCAACTATCTACATTTCTTTTCTTGTACGCTTCAACTCTCTCTCTATATATATATATATGCAAGTAAAAAATACCGATTTCAGCTCCATTCATCGAATGAAATTTAAAAAAAAAAAAAAACGCAATGTCGTTTCCGGTTTTCATCTCGGACCAGAGAACTCTATGGCTTGTGCTAGTACGGAAGAATCATCGGTGAGGTCCGAATATCGTTCCGACAAGGACAACTCTTGTGTTTTGTACTTGGAATCTAATCTTTGAGAAGCTTCCCATCTCTCGGCAAGCCCGTCGCCTTCAAGCATGCGAACCACTTCAGACATGTTTGGTCTCGTGACGGGAAGATACTGAGTGCACAAAAGAGCCACCTGGACTATTTCCTCTAGTTCTATACTGTCGTAGTGTTCTTCAAATCTTTGTCGACGATGTCTTCTATTTTCTTCTCTTGGTGAAGTTTCTTCACCTAAAAACATTAGCTTGAGATCATTTAAGTCGCTCTTCGATTTAACCAAACTATTGGATAACCTGGAATTAGCTCTCTAGATTTAATGCAATAGCGGCCTTTAAGAACTACATTTTTTTTAATATTCAGGTGTATACCCAACCTGTTTCAAGATAAACACAATTTTTTTCATCCATTACAGAAGATCACGAAGATAGCAATGACAAACAAAAGAAACAACACAACGATTACTCTGCATCAGATATAATGGAGAATTATATCTCAAGAATGCAAACTAATAATTACTCTTACATACATATTATCATGGATATCAAAACCACATTTGCGGTTTGGCCAACATGAAAAAGACTTTTACTCCCTCCTCCATTAGAGGGCAGATCAACTGAACTTTTTTTTCTTTAAGGGAACCCTTGTATAACATACATATAGGAATCATTAAAAAATTACCCCGAATGTTTCATTCGTTTACAAAATTACCCCGAATATTTATAAAAAGAATAATTACAAAATTACCCCGAATGTTTCATTTGATTACAAAAGATCAAGAGGTTTTTTTCTTTTAATCAACCCGAGTAGAACCTATAACTCCGCGGACAACTTTTATGTTCTTGTTATATATAATTCAACCCCACCAATACACCTAAATAAAAGTACCATATTCACAGTTTTGACAAGTCTGATATATTAACTTGTAAAAGTCATACAGACTTTTCAATTTTAAACTTGCACAGCATATCAGAATCTGATGATATTTAGCTATACCATATCAATAAATTTTAGTGCTGCTAAGTTGTTGAGGCACACGGAGGACCGGAATATCTGCTCATCTTTTTTTGTATTGTTCTTCTTTTCTGCATAGTTAACCTATCTTTAGAATATTTGTTACACATTACTTACTATTTGAAACTATTGTATAAGAGCCTGTTCTGCTGCATGAAATAAGCAATCTGCTCGTTCCTTTCTATGACCTTCACGATTGCAAACCCATTTTATGCTCTGTACGAACTTATTTGGTTTTGTGGTTTGTACTTTTTGTGTTCTGATATCAAAATCAATTTCTCTACCGTATGCGATATAAAACCTTTCAGCTTCATCTATGGTACGAAACATCATTTTTCGTACTCGCTTCACAACGACATCACCACTATCATGCAGACCACTAACATATTCATATTCACATTCAATATTCCCAAAATTTCTCCTTTTACGCCTATTACTTGAATTAATACCGTCCCCGAAAGCGGGCAATTCACGTTCTTCCATATCGAAGAAATATTCTTACCAGAAAATTTTTTTATCTCAAATTTGTCCAGCAAATTCCACCTAATATCAGATACTAAGAAATATTCGCCTAATATCAGATACTAATAAATATTCGCCTAATATCAGACCACTAAGAAATATTTTTTTGCTGGTAAGAATTTTGAGAAAACCCTTATATCAAAAAATTATGCTTAATTGATTATCCATATTATTTTTTTGAAAACCCTTTTAGTGCACAAATTAACAGCATGTTCCTCAAGATAAAATTCACTTGAATTAGATTTTTAGTTCAAATAAAGTATTGGATACAATAAGTATCCGGCACGGTTACGTTACGTCATCCTCACATAAGTATCCGTGCTACCTAGTGTCCCAAGTACATGACCACCAAGCAAGGGAAATTATCTGGTGAAACTTGAGTTTTTATGAATCGGGACATAAAAGTGTTTACAAATTGGTTGATTCGAAAAGGATTCTGGTCTTCTATCTTCCAAACAACAATTTTTCTCATAAAAAAATCACTCCTTTCGAATTCCACATTCCACTTTAACACGACTATATCGTAGAACTAATTAATAATATCCAAAACAAAAGAGCACAATGGAAACCAAATTACAAGCAACAAACCCATCGACCTATAGAATTCGAAATTACAAGAACATATATTATCATACTACTGTAAGGATGGCCCTTTGATCAGCAGATGTTTTAACACTGCTTTACTATTGAGAAGTAAGCCACGCATCTCAGATTATCATCATACTACAAATTTCAATACCTTAAAAAGATTTACCAAAATAAAACAAAAAGAAAAGGAGGATCATTCTCTGAATTTGTTCAAACTTTGACTAGTCATAAGCCAATCAAGAACAAAAGTATAAAGAAAAATGGAAAAGTCAAAAAAGAGTGAAGCGTTAATTCGAGACTGTATTCCCACCCCCAAAAGTCGAACTGGTGATGATCCGTGCAGAATTGAACGAGGAAATTAAGGAAGAAGAACGAATAAATAAATACCATACCAATTACCAAAATAAAATCTGTCTTGAGATAGATCTAAAGAAAGTAAATTCTTTTACGAAAAATGAAAAAAAAAAAAAAAATTCTAATAGTACTGTAAACTCGAGATGACACTAATTTAGGTTTAGATTTTCAATAAATTAAAACTAATCAAACAAACAAAGTAACAAAAACAGATGGAGGAAGTGAAAATCAAAATAATGGAATTAGAAATCTTACCAGCGGGATTTATTGAATGTGAAAGAGTGATGCTGGGTACGGGAAACCAAGACGACATAAAGCACCAATGTTAAGTGTGGTAAGGGGAGGGCGGCGCCCCTTGCTGTATCAGAAGATCGAGGAGCGAGTGCAGGGAAGAAGAGAATGCAATTGAAGGGTTTTCTGTGAGAGGATTTGCAGGGAGATATCCTATGAGAGGATTTGCAGTGGGCTTTTCTTTGAAGCTCGCCTGTTCCAAGCCAGAAACCCCGGTGAAAAAGTTGGGAAGAAGAGTGCAATCACTTTAATTTTTAGGTTACTGGCTTTTTGATTTTTTTTACAATGATTTCTTATTTAATTAATAAGGGTATATCAGTAAATAAGTTAATTTTTGTTGTAATATTTTTAATTTATTTAGTACATCATATTTTTTGGATTGTACATAATCTAATGGTGCTGATTTAGTACAAATGATTTTGTCAAAATATATGATCAATCAAACGGTTATTACTGAGTACATCTGATTAAGAGAATGTTCACTAAGTACAAGCCCAGCGAACCGTAGAACTACCCTTCTTAACGGATAATGACTAATAACTACATGACAAACTGTCTTTACTCATTAAAACAAGCACATTATTTTTGACAACTACTTTTTATTTTTAAAGAGTATTTTTTCCCTTTTTATGGCTACTTTTACCTTATGTGTTATGAACCAATACATGAACCCGCTGTGATTATGTTTTGTTCATTTTACTATGATTATCCCAATAACTAATATTAGTATCGAGACAAGTAATGGTATTATTGATATAGGTAATGATATTATGTGAATAACTATTTTCTTTTAAACACTACTATGAAATTGTGGTAGATAATAATTAATTGAGTAGTAATTTTAGAGTGAGAAAGTGAGTAGAGTGATGTGTGAGTAGAAAGTTGATATCAGTATCAATTATTTGGGGGTGATAATTCTACATAGACAAATGGGGTAGAGAGAGGAGGGAATGTTGGTACCAATTACAAGGGGTCGTAATTATTAGATACAGAAAATATGTAGAGAGAATGAAGAATAATTATAACTCAAGGTGGTAATTTTGGAGATAGAGAGTGTGTGTGCGTGGGTAGAGAGAGAGGGAATAACAAGTTGGATGTTGACTCTAATTATTTGGGATGGTAATTATAGAGTGAGAAAGTAGGTAGAGAGATATGAGAGTAAAATGTTGAATGTAGGTACCAAGTACTTGGAGTGATTATTACAGAGAGAAGAAGTGTGTAGAGCGATAGGGGAGTAAAAAATTAAATGTTGGTACTGATTACTTGTGGTGGTAATTCTAGAGAGAGAAAATATGTAGGGAGATGGAGAAATAAAAAATTGACTGTTGGTACCAATTACTTGTGGTGATAATTCTATAGAGACAAAAGTGAGTAGAGAGACGGCGAAGTAAAAGGTTGAATATTGACACTGATTACTTGACTTGGTAATTATAGAATGAGAAAATGGATAGAGAGATGAAGGAGTCAAAAGTTGAATGCTGATACCGATTACAGTAAAATCTCTCTAAAGTCATATCCTTGGGAACATAAAAAAAATACTCCTAAATGGAGGTTATTCCTAAATAGAGTTTTAAGAAGTTTTTTTTTTTAATTTTAAAGTGCATGTATAATATATAAATATTATAATTAGTAGATACATGTATGTAATATGTTGTAAACTTAGGAATTAGGCAAGAAAATTGTTTATGCTTTAACCGGTGAAGAAATCATTGAAGGAATTAGGCAAGAAAATGAGCAAAATAATCCTAGGATGATAAAGCATAAGACAAAAATTTCATGTGAAGAAGCTTTAAGCTTACTCGATAAGTTGGAAATATTTTGGGTTCAACAAGAAGGTGGTCATTTGGACGAGCTAATGGACACACACAAGTTGAAGGTTATGGTTACAACATAAAAGATTAAATCTTTGTCACAATCAACCTTGAACAAGTATTTTAAATCAACTTAAATCTATTATAAAAATTATATATATATATATATATGTGTGTGTGTGTGTATTTTATTATGATTTGTTCCTAAATGGAGGTGTATTTCCTTATGTTGAGATTTGAAAATATATGAATTATGACAATATGGAGTTTATTCCAAATTATAACTAGTCCCAAGTTGGGACCATAAATTTTTATTCCTAAATAGAGTTTATTCCTTAATAGAGTATTCTTTTTTAGAGGTTTTACTGTACTTGGGATTGCAATTATAGAGTAGCAAGTAGGAAGAGAGATATGTGAGTAAAAAACTGAATATTGGTACCGATCACTTGTGGTGATAATTTTAGAGAGAGAAAGAGGATAGAGAGATGATGAGTAAAAGGTTGAATGTTGGTACCGATTAATTGAGTTGGTAATCCTAGAGTAAGAAAATAGGTAGAAAGATAAAGAGTAAAAACCTGAATTTACTTGAGGCGGTGATTGTTAAGGAGTAATTTGGTCTTGGTAGATAAATTTGAGTTAGTGGTAAGAAAAGATCACTCAAGTTAATTGTCAATTTTCAATATATGTTTATCATTATCCCTTTTTTTAATCTAATAACCAAATATTTTGTAAAGAACTTTGTTTGGGTAACAATCCAATTATAGAAATTTATTTTACTATTGGTTGGTTGAATATTTATTTTTATTTTTTAATCTTCTGGATAAAATATATTTGTGATATTTCAAAATATTTTTTTTATTAGAACGACATGTTTATCCCTCAAAAACTTACATTTGTATTTAATAATTCATATTTTTATTAATTCATAATATTATTTTATTAATTTATATAT
Organism: Orobanche coerulescens; assembly: GCA_033398695.1. Classification (NCBI taxonomy): domain Eukaryota; kingdom Viridiplantae; phylum Streptophyta; class Magnoliopsida; order Lamiales; family Orobanchaceae; genus Orobanche; species Orobanche coerulescens. Next base: position 750,614 of record JAWKAU010000026.1, read on the forward strand.
TTTATCATGTATGAAAGAAAATTATTTATTCTAACTCTGATAGGAAATCATGATAAATGAGGTAACCATTAGATTAAGTCAATTAACAGTAAATCTAACTTAGTACTCTCTCTCTCTCTCTCAAAGTTTGATAGATAATGTATATTTGGTACTCTCTTCATCGACTATATAACTTTCTAAATTTCATTTTGGAATATCCACAAAATAACTCCCCCTTTTATTTTTGGACTATACCCATCATTAATAATACCATATTTATCCTTATTTTTTCATCTCTTTACTAAAACACACACAAATAACACTATTTTTTCCCGCTCTCAATACACTCAACAACTTCGCCTTAAAACTCATGCCGCTTCTTCCTAGAAAGTTTTATGGTGGACGGTAGGGGTGGACTCAGTTCCATTCGGTTCGATTTTTGACCGAAATCGAGAATCGAACCAAATATTCGGTTTCGGTTTGGTTCGGTTCTTTTTGAAGTTCGGTTCGTTTAAGTTCGGTTTTATAAATATTCGGTTCGGTTTCGATTTGGTTTGATGTTTTTTCGGTTTTTCACAATATAAATTCAAATATTATGTGCAATAGAATAAGTTATATATAACAACAAGCCAACAAGAGTTATATATATGTTCAAGATAAAAGCTAGAGTTGCATAACAATTTCCAAATATCTCAAAACATATAACAATCGTAAATCACAATAGCTCATTCTCTCAACCTAAATTAAAGATCTCAACAAATAGAATAACATGGAAAAAACAAAAATTAAAAAATTTAATTTTATATCTCAAAATTACCCTCCAATTATGGAGGGTAAGTTCACCCTCTTTTGAGGAGGGTGAATAAAATCACACTTTAATCACAAATTACATGAGCATATTATCGGTCCACCTTGGACCCATGAGAGTCGTACAAAAGGAAACAAATTATACTAAAATTCGAAACACACCAAAATCTCAAAAACAATGTCATTTTAGTATGTTGAAATTTGACTTCGGTCCATTTCGGTCCCGTTCAGTTCCACCCGACCCCTGTCTATGTTTAAATTCTGTATTTTTGTTTTTCGGTTCGGTCTTCTTTGGTTTCGATTTTTTGATTCCTTTTTCGGATTTTTTCGGTTCGGTTTTTGATTTTCGGTTCCGAAATGCCACCCCTAGTGGACGGGGAGAGTATTTAGATAATTATTGGTATAATTAATGATTATAAATATGTGGTGGAGACTAAAAAACAAAAAATATTGATGATGAACGTACGATGGAGATTAAAAAAAATGATTGTTTAATTTAATTGTACATGATACATATAATTTGAAAAAAAAAAGAATAAGCGTAAAAATTTGAACAATAACTTATATTAGACATACATAATTCTCCTAATAGGAAAAACTACCCCTTTTTAAAAGGGAGATGAACAAATTGCCCTCTTTAAAAAATGAGATGTAGAAATTGCTCTTTTAGTTATTTTAATGTATTTGAGGATCCACTGTTTATATTTAAAAACATCTTTAAAATTGCCCTCTACATTATTTTGCTGATTTGGAGGCTTTTTTTCTTGTCCTTTTATGAGTGGGGCCTATTTTTATAATATTATTTTATATGCTTAATACTTAATACTCCCTCCTTCCACGATCTTTCTTTACATTTTGTTATTTTTGTCCGTCCATAACCTTTCTTTACACTCCACTTTTGCTAAATAAGGAAACTTTTTAATTCCACCTTTATCCTTACACATCAACATCATTACTTTTTTAATTCCACATTTATCTTCACACATCATTATCTACACTAAATAAACATACACCCAAGTGGGACACAAATTTCACTCACTACATATCTCTACTCAAAGTCAATAAGCGTTATTAAAACCGTGTCGGGTCAAACTGTAAAGGAAGATCGTGGACGGAGGGAGTAGTATTTTGAACATTACATTTATTAAATGCATATTAGTTCCAGATTATTATAAATATTAATCCCATAACTTGGGACACGTGGGTCCGGTGTGACCTAGCTCATTGCAGTGCAGACATCTACGACGAGGACGACCTCGAAGATTACCTCTTTCGCCTCTGCCTCTGATTCTTGATTCCTTTGGCCTTCCTGGTAGACATTTCGGAATCGGGGGTAGGACTTCTAATTGCCTGTAACACTCCGGCACTATCCAATGATGTTTTCTTTGGAACATTGTGAATTGGCACGCTGAAACACGCTTTGTACGTTGTCCTTCTGTAAAATATCGAGACGTACGTCACCACATTCTCCCGATTCGCCCTACAATTAAAAAATTTAGTCCCTAAAATGTGTTGTAATATCGTGAATGTTTGTGAAAAATATAATTGCTAGATAAAAATTTAATTACCTAATTGCCGCGATCGCATGGGCACAAGGGAGACAATCAAACTGCCATTGATAGCATTCACACACGTCTTTGTAGGTCCACACCTCACTTCCCGCTTACACATCTTCACTTTATAATGAGCATTGTCAATCTGCGTGGCCTTGTAGGATGTCCCGTTCCAATTGCACTGCCAGTTTTCTTCTGGCCTCTTATGTGATTGGATGGTGGTCATTCCTACACTTTGCTCGTCGCTCATTGAACCATTCTGTGATGATGAGCCTTAAAACATCTAGACAAGCGCAGATAGGCAGACGTCGTGCCCATAGAAGGCTCTTATTGAAAGATTCTGCAGCGTTGGACGTCATATTGCTGAAACGTCTAGCAGGGCACATAGAGCGAGACCACTTTTCAAGTCCGATCTTCATCAATTTGTTGTAAGCCAACCTTCTAGTGGCACGGATCCCTGTCATGAATTTTGCGTGATCCGTCTGGTTGTACGTGTATGCATATTGTTGAAATTGTTCGCCAACATTCCTTCCGTATATAAGCAGATTTTTTGCAAGATGGTAGTAACAGAACCCGTGCCTAGCTTCAGGAAACACTACTTGGACTGCATGTATCATAGACAAGTGTTGATCGGAGACGAACAACATACTCTGCAATGGACCATATGCAATTCGGAGGCCTCGCATGAACCAAGTCCACGACTCGTGATCCTCAGTCGGCCATATTCCATACGCCAAAGGGAATAGTTGCTCGTTCGCGTCCTTCGCCACAGCTACGAACATTTAACCGTGGGCCATTCCCCTTGAGATGCGTGCCATCAACAACTATAACCGGCCTGATATATCCGTTTTCCCAAGCAAACCGCGTCGCACCTAGAGCAATGAATACTTGTTTGAATAGGCCGTCTGGGCTAATCTCGTGCTTAGTGATCGTCTTAGGATTCGTGATCCCCAACACGTGAAGGTAACTAAGAAGATCGTTGAAGGAATCCTTGTGTTTGCCGTATACCATCTCGATCGCGGCATTTCATCCCTTCAAGCACACATCATAGGTGGCATCGATGCCGAACTCAGATTTCAGCTCGTTCTGAATAATTCTCGGCTTTATTATCTGAGAATCACAGAGCAATCTTTTTGCGAAAATTGAACCAATCACCAGCGCATAGACCTTCCTCCGATGAACATTTGTTAGACCGAATTCGCTATAGGTGTGCTCCTCGTGAAAAATCGATATAGTCCAAGGCCCGCCCTCGCTACTGAGATATAATCTGAAGGGGCAGTCTGAGGATAATTTGCACTTCAATAGCATTTTTGTAGTATCTGATTTGCTGACCTTGTATTCTTTCCTCCTGTTTAAATGCCACAAACCGACTGCGATCCAGATTTCCTCCTTGGAGAAGAAAACTGAGTGAGGCGAGATCTCGTCGATATTCAGGAGATCCTCGTGATACACTGCTGAATCACGAGGCCAGACAGAGATTAATGGGACAAGCCAATTACTCATATGTTCGGAAATCTAGGTACATCATCCCTAATAGTTTCTGCATACCCCCTTCCTCGTATATCCAAGCGGTCCACCCTGCAAATAAGGCCTTGTTCATCTACCTACCACCAAGGTATAAATTGGACTCGCCCTCGCTCTCCGAGGTCTCCGAGCTATCTTTAGGTACCAGGATGTAATCTTCGTCATCTGTATGCGCCTCATCATCCTCCAGCGTCTGATTGAGGTCTGGAATTGTATTCGCTTGGACCATATTTTCATGATGAAACGGATCCCCACCTACGTTGCTATCGCCGAGATATACGCCCCCCATCCAGTTTGTTGAAGCAGTAACCCTCCCGATCTGTTCCAGCTCTGCCTGCCAATCAGTGCCCTGGTTGTAGCCCTCGTACGGCTGCGATTGATCGAAGGTAGGGACATATGAAGAGGATGCCCGACATATGAAGATGATGCCCCGGCATGTAAAGATGATGCTCCGTCTTTCGTCTTCACGAATACTGTTGGCGTAAAACCAGCATTACATAACTTAACTAATTGCTCGTCTCTTGTCAAACGTGATTTGACAATTCGTCCGCTCCGCGTCGTCTTCGTATAGAGAACATCAAATCGGAGCCTGTAAAGTTGCAATAATGAGATATGTTGTATCTCAAGTTGTAAATGGATATCCCATCGCGAGATAATGGAATATCTATCTCTTGGCCTCCTTCATAACTACAATTATCCCAGTTGCCCTCGTATTTAACTTTCACGTAGACCAAATCCATCCGCATTCAAATAATTAAATGTGAATTAATTTAATGAGAGTAAGAGTGAGAGCGAGAGTGAAAGAGGTAATATGAGGGTTTTAAAGTCTTTATAAATGAGGTAGGATTTGAATATTGTGAGGTAGGGTTTGTTCCGTTTAAATTATTTTGATTCGGTGGAATAAAAATAAATAGCTACACAACAAGGAGTGGAAAATAAGGTCGATGGACCCCACAAAAAAATGGATAAAAAAACAAAACCTCACAATATAAATACCAAGGCTCTCCATCTAATAATTTTCTATTAACATGTGGGGCCTCCACACATTAAAATACACAAGAAGGGCATTTTTTTCGTATTTTTTTTAGAGGGACACTCTCTTCATACATTTTTTCAAAAAGGGTAGCAAAACCCAGAGCACCCTACATAATTTAAATAGGGGAAAATCCAATTTTGGTCACTAAAGTTTTCCATTTTTCAATTTTGGTCACCGATGTTTAGTCACTTTCAAAATTGGTCACTCAAGTTCATTTCCCGTCTCAATCTTGGTCCTGCCATCAGTTGACCCGTCAATGACTGACGGAATCAACGAAAAATAGCGCGAATAAGTTATGAACAGATTTATGTTTTGAAGTATTTTATTGTATGAATGGTTGAACAATACTGTGTTCTAATTAATGTTTTATGTTTTTGTTGGGATGTTTTGAAATAAGATTGTGTTTTATTGTGGATGGTGGAACAACTTATGAACAAATTTATGTTTTGAAGTGTTTTATTGTATGAATGGTTGAACAAGACTCTGTTAGTCACCAATTCATTTCAGTTTATTACCATATTAGTTTGCATTCATCAATTCATTACAAAATCACCAATTCATTACACATTCATCAATTCACTACAAAATCACCAATTCATTCCACAATCATCAATTTATTACAAAATCATCAATTCATTACACATTCATCAATTCACTACAAAATCACCAATTCATTACTCATTCATCAATTCACTACAAAATCACCAATTCATTCCACAATCATCAATTCATTACAAAATCATCAATTCATTATAAATTTACATAAGGGCAAAAAACTCAAACTTCTTTTCTTTGCTGGATAAACGCATAAATGCTACAACTAACACAATCATCACAATAATGCCAATGGAGAACTTTTGATTCTTCATCTTGTTCATTTCCTTTATGTATTTGCTCTTCAATTCCACCATTTCCAAACTCAAAGATAACTCCGCGCCCCTAGCTCTTCTCAACTCCTCTTCAAGCTGTTTTTCTTTAATTTTGATATCTTTTATTTCTTCTTCAAGCCTATCAAGTTTTTTCAGGAATCGAGGGATTAACACTTTCGATCTAGCAGACATTTCAGGATCAAACCACCTAAAAAATCCACAATTACCACCTGACTATGAACAATACAAATAAAACATTAATTAGTGGAGAATTAGAATTCAAATTAGAAAACAACGTACTTTGAAAAAAAAAACAGAGCATTTGGATTACATTATAGTTTGGGCATGACCAAAATCGTCTTCCTGGATTTTGAGGAGTCCAAGAATTCTTCAGCTGTAGCTCAATACCATATTTACACAATACACGTTCAAATTGGAAATTAGAGTTTGTGGAGTCTACCGAATTGCTTGAACTTGAATGCATCTCCAGTTCGGTACAACAGACCCTAAATATAACAAATAACAGCTTTGAATGGCTTGAACTTGGATACATTCAAGTTTTTTCAGATTTTTCAGCTTTGAAAATGTGGAGTGTCAGGCCACAATAGTTTCTTCCCCCAATTTAAATTTCGTAGAATCTGAAACAATTACATCATACAATACACTTATAAACAATAAAACATACCTTTGATTGTAGATACAGAGCTTGATTGGGGAGAAATCGAAAAACTTTAGTTTCAGAGAGAGAGGGGAAATGAGCCGCCAAATTTGGGTACATTCTATGTAACCATAACCTTATTCGCGCTATTTTTCGTTGATTCCGTTAGTCATTGACGGGTCAACTGACGACAGGACCAAGATTGAGAGGGGAAATCAACTTGAATGACCAATTTTAGAAGTGACTAAACATGGATGACCAAAACTAAAAAATGAAAAACTCTAATAACCAAAATTGAATTTTTCCCTTTAAATGGGTTACTGTACATTTTTTTTTTCCGGTACATTAAAATCTTAATTAAATACACACCTAAATTATGGCTCTCAGGGAAGCGGCGGAGACCAAGCTGTCGGCCTGCTGCATATCGCACGAGTTCTACAAAGCCGTCTCTAAATGCCCCGATAAAATCGCCGTCATACACGCCTCCGGCTTTGCACGAGTCTCCCGTGATTGCTTCGCCAAGCCACCGCCTGCTGGTGATTGTGGCAAAATTGCATCGATAGACACGGTATCGTCTTCCAGACCCCCGGTCTATGATGGCGACGAGTGCTTCACTTTCTCCGATATTCTCTCCGCCGTTGAGAACCTCAGTTCTCGATTATGGGGCATTCTTCACGGCGGCGGCGATTCATGTCTAATTAAAACTGGGCCAGGTAGGAATTGGATGAAATGTGGGCTAGTGGTTTTACTCCTTGGACTTGGGAGTGTATCAGTGTATGTATCTCGTTTGGTTGGGCATTGAGTTTCATATGGTAGGTTTTGTAGTCAGATATGGTGTTTGAAGGAAAAAAAAACAAAAAAAACAAGAGGAATTTTGCAAGGAAATTGTGATAACATGATAGAAATTGGTTCTTATTCGTTTTTATTATTGATGCTGTTCTTATGAATTCAGTTGATGTACTATCCTGGTGGGTTTGTTCTGTTTTGAAACAAGAATTTATGGTGGTTTGTTTTTTGTTTTAAACTAGAGAAGGAAAACACAATGAGAAGAAGAAAGAGTTTTTGGGGAAAGAATGTATCAAAAAATCATAAAAACATGCTGCTAAATAATTTTGGATCCCAAGAAACTGCAGTTGAAATAAAAATTTTCACTTAGCTCTGTACTCTTAAAACCTGTATGTCGACCCGTATTGGAGAAAAATTTCAATATCAGTTTAGTAGCCTGTACACACACATGAGATCATGTTAAGCAGCATAAGTGGTCGAACAGTATGGTGAACAATAAATTTGAGGAAGGCAAAGTTCTAGTTGTCTTGAAGATTGAGACTGTTAGGCGGATGTGAGTTTTGATGCTGTTTCTTGGTGGCCATATTAAGTTGTCATGATTGGTGAAGACTTGTAGTAGCGTATATGTTTAACCAGGCATTTTATTATTTCCTTTCGCGGAGCTAAATTTTATTTTTGCAGTTGACATTTCTAGGGAAAAGTCCAAACATGTTTCTGAATCTTTGCAATATTCAAGTCAAATTGTACAGCAGTCTACCAAGTGTAGGACCCGAACTCCAAAAGTGGTCGGAATATATACAGAGCCATCTGTCGAATACATTGTGGCTGTCCTTTCTGTTTTAAGATGTGGGGAAGCATTCGTGCCTCTAGACCCCACATGGCCAAAAGCAAGGATATCATCACTTATATTCTCTTCGAAAGCTGATCTCATAGTTGGGATTGAATCATCAACCGAGGGGAATTGTTGTCACAAGCTTGATACATTAAATTGGCTTATTGATGAAGGAAGTTGTCCTGTTTTACATTTTTCTGTGAAGGAAACTATAAAGGAACAATCTCATCCATTACTTTTAGGTTGGCCTTGTGAAAGTGAAAGCTTAAGATCATTTTGTTACTTGATGTACACTTCAGGATCTAGCGGAAACCCTAAAGGTGTATGTGGCACTGAAATAGGTGAGTTCTCATGTCAGTTTCGTTACCATTAAGCATGAAGTTGCATTGTGTAGCCATGCTTTTGCATGTTCCACGTTCGTGACGGCGTTCTTATGCTAATATTGTAGGTCTTCTTAATCGTTTTCTGTGGATGCAAGAAATGTATCCTCTACATGAAGGAGATATAATGCTCTTCAAGACAGCAATAAGCTTCGTTGATCATATGCAAGAGTTTCTTGGAGCTGTACTTTCTACTTGTACGTTGGTGATACCCCCTTTCAACCAGCTAAAAGAAAATATTTTTTATATCGTAGATTTTTTACAGGTATATGACAAAGGATAACGTACGGAATGATTCTTAAAAAAATTAATTTTCATCTTATTATGAGAATTAGTTCAATTATCGACCATTTATTTATTCATGACTGAATGGCCAAAATACATCATGTTGATCCTTAGCAAAAATTCTAGTTTTTCTGCTTAGACACTGAACTTATTTGAAAAGGCATAAAGTTTCTAAGTCATTGCGAGATACCACCAATTTTTTTATTTTTTTGTGTCCCTCTGTCTTGTTGTAGTTGTTGTTTTTGGCCCGTTTGTAATGCTTACATTAAGTACTGAAAAGAAACTGTGAAGTGTGATTAAAGTGTTATCTGGTATTCCGAACTGTTAACACAATGGAAGTTCCAGAACATTGAATACTAAAGTAATTTGTTTCGCGTAGTTTATTAATCCCTAAAGGATGCCAGCACTAGTTTTCTTTATTGTTTGTAAATTCCCTTTTATGTGAATAGAGTCCACATTGGGTGGTTGAGATGTTGTAAGTTTATCTGGAATCTACATTATGTAGTTTTATGCATCGTTATCACTTATCACGACGCCAAGTCGAGCGAGTACCTTCAACAAGACTAGTCGACAAGTCGCCCCGACTAGTCGTGACCAGTCGAGGATCAATTCCATCACCTTCTCGTGCACCAGAGGCATCTCCTCCTGCTGCTCCAGAAGCTGCACTTTCATATACATACATTTTCTGGATTTAATTTATGACATAATTAAACATAATAATATAATTTCAAATTCGATAAAACTAACATGATACTAAGTTCAGCTGCACATTTTAGGATCTTTATCACGCCAATTATTTTCAGTATTAGAACCACTCTCCATTTTCGAAAAACTGCACATTTAAAATAAAAAATTAGTTAATGGTACTGAAATCAGATTTTTAAAATAAAATATTAATAATTGTATTAGTATGACAGATTTTTATTTAGTAAGACAGATTTGTATTTGTAATTTAAGTATTTTAAAATAAAATATTAATAATTACAATAATATTAAGTTTAACAGTATACTGAATTAATAATTACATACATACATATAATATATGTAATATGTTATATAATATATATATATACACACACATATACGTAATATGTTGCCGACCCGATGACCACAGCTCACCATTCGGATATACAGATATACTTATTCATATATAAATATAATATATAAACAGTACACTTACAGATACCGGAGGGAGACGAGAAGCCCGTGGAGAAAGAGAAGGATGCCGGACGGAAGACGATGACGACGATGCCGGACAGAAGACGAGGGCGATGATGCTGAACGGATCAGAAGTTCCGGATGGATCTGGAATCTTGATTCTGAATGCCGCTTAGAGGAGGGTTTCGAACGCTTTTTTTAAAATCCGGTCGGGACGATTTTAATTCAGTGTTTTATAATTCTCAATGTTTCTATTTTTTTAAGTAAACAACCGGGTGGTGCCGGATCGAAACCGGTTTTAACTCGGCAACGTCAAATTCAGAAAGTCGTTTCCCGACTTATTTCCTGGGGCGACTTGTCGACTAGTCGTGCAACGTGATAACCATGGTTTTATGGTTAATGCACTTCTTTTTTCATGCTTGTGATGCTAAAACAATGAGACCATTCATTTTCAATGTCTGGAGCATTTATAGGATTCTTAGCAAGTTAGCATATACCCTGTGACTATTTTTAGATCTTAAATGCTGGTAGCACCACAAAACCAGTTGAGCGCAACTGGTAAGAGGGAATGATTATTTATGCTGGAAATTAGAGGTCTCACCGTCTTGTGGCTGCTAAGCATTAGATTATATCACAACTATGCAATGTATTTATTTTAGTCAGAAGGGACTTTATCTGTCTTTTCTGATTTTTTTTTTCCAGGGATACTCTATTAACAGGTTTGTAGCTGTTCCCTCTCTGATGAGGGCAATCCTTCCATCCGTGCGAAGTCCATGTTCCAAAACTATTCAAGGTTCTTTGAGGTTATTAATTTTAAGTGGCGAAGTTTTACAACCTTCCTTGTGCATGATGCTTCTGGAGTTACTACCCCAGACCTCAATTTTGAATTTATATGGCAGCACTGAGGTTAGACCTAAATACTCAGTAGTTGTCTAAGCTTCCCGTTTGTTATTGGCAGCAATTTCTCCAGTTAGAAATTCTGATACTAGAGCTTTTAATCAGGACAATTAAATAATAAAAACTTTAATCCTCCACGTTCTAGAATAGATAAAAAGTTATATATTTACTTTTTACTTTTCCATGTAACTTGTGCCTCCATAAACATAGCCCTGAGAGAAACTAAATTGTCACACTCTTTGTTTTTTACTCTATGATTAGCACCATATATTTCGGAAAGTAGAGTATCTTGTGTTTGTCCATTTCTTATTCTACATTTTGAGATTATAATTTCAAGCATAACATCATCAAAGTCGAGTCACGAGTGTCACATCAAGGTGTTTAAAGCATTCTGTATTTTGCTATATTTTTATAATATATTAACCACAGAGCATCATGTTCTATATTGCTTTATACTCGAGAAAACATGTTTTTTTCTTCTTATTATTAGTACAGCTTCTGCATTGCGGGGTGAATGCTCGGTTAGCTTGTTTTGTTATCGTGTTCTCAGTCTCCCTGTCTAAGCTATAATAAATTATGGCAATGTTTTAATATGTTTTCTTATATGCTTTATTGTGTTAAGCCATGTTGCATAGTGTGGAGTACTTGTTTGAAACATTGTTTTTATAAAGGTGACAGGCGACTGCACATACTTTGACTGCAAGAGATTGCCACTGATTCTAGACAAGGAGGTAATAAGCAGCGTCCCGATTGGCTTGCCTGTGTCAAACTGTGACGTGGTGCTAGTTGGAGAAGATGCACCATATCAAGGGGAGGTATATGTGGGTGGACTATGTGTTGCGGCAGGTTACTTCAACTATCCTTATCTTATTCCTTTGGCAGAAGAAGAAATGTCTTCAGAACATGATATTAGTGGTCCCAATGGTGAGTGGAGATTTCAACATTACTTTAAAACTGGTGATTTTGCCAGAAGGCTATGGAGTGGTGATTTGATATTTCTTGGAAGAAAGGATCGTACAATAAAGGTTAATGGGCAGCGTTTCGCTCTTGAGGAGATTGAGGGAGCATTTCGTGATCATCCTGATGTGGTTGATGCTGCAGTTTTATCTTGTGAGGTTGACGGAGAAATTTTACTTCTTGAAGCTCATGTGGTGAAAGAGGAAACTTCTGAAGATGAAGAACTTCTTAAATGTTCTCTTAGAAATTGGGTACTGAGCAAGCTTCCACTTGTGATGATACCGAGTCGCATCTTGTTCACCAGATCATTACCTTCGACCTCTTCCGGAAAGGTTGATTACTTGTCCTTAGCTGCTTCAAGACCTTCAGACCAACAAGCCAGCATCAATATTGAAGAAATTCGTCAGGATCACCTCATTGAAGTTATCAAAAAGGTTCTCCATGCTAAGAAGTTTTAAGCATACTTTACTTCGAACATACTTGCACTCAAAGAATTTTCTACTTCATGCACGCGCAACCTGATATATTTTGTACCATCAGCAACTCATTCTGTCAATTTAAGTGTAGATCATCTTCCTTTATTACTAAATATTGGTGCTAAAACCAGTCTTAATATACCAGCTTTTTTAGTGCATGGATTTTTAGATATTAGAAGTGTAAGCCAAGAAAAAACTCTGATTCCTATCCAAGGTTATTTTCACATTATTGATCAGTGTAACACTAAACAATATTGAGTTGGTTCATCTTTCTTTGGATACAAAGTAAATGCTAATGCTCTACTATAAATGAAGTAACTTCCTCTAATCTCTAGATTCTAATTGCAAGTAGAAAATCAGCACAGCTTCAATACTTGTGTGAGATGAATAGTCATACATAAAATGAAACCAAAATGCAAGATTCTGCATTGGAGTTCAAAATGCATATTCTTTTTAAGGCTTAGGCATTTATATAGATAGTGATGTGTAAGAGACAAGCATAGTGAATCAATCTGTGCTTGTAAATTCAAAATGAAAAAAAAAAGATTTTTTGATCCTACTTCAATTAAGAAACAACTCTGAAATAACTCTTTAACTTTGATGCCTCCTTTTATCGATTTTTTACATCCAAGCCAAAATTTGGGTCAAAACTTTGTAGAGTTGACAAAATGAAGACGATCAAATTGACTCTCACTTTAGTTACTTAGACAAGGTACTTAACATATTTTTTCTCCTTCCAAAACTCTTTACCCTAAGTTTTTGTTGAATTCACTTCGTAGTAAGCTTTCTTTGATGCCTGTTTATACGTCTTGCTTACTGGAATTTTTTCAGTTATCACTTTGTACTTGCCCACCTAAACATAAATTTCTAGTGTTCTTAATTTCATACATCAATCTGTTGGATGTGTCAATAACAATATAAAGTTAATTTTACTCCACTTTTGTTGCACATCGAAGACAGTTTCACTAAAGAAATCTTATTGATTTTATTTGTTCAGGTATTTTCAGATGCGCTAATGGTTGATAAGATCTCCGTTGATGATGACTTTTTTGTGATGGGTGGTAATTCTGTAACTGCCGCCTATGTTTCTTTCAAGTTGGGTATCCATATGAAGTTGCTATACACTTTCCCTACTCCGTTAAAGCTCCAAAGAGCCCTTTTGTCATCCAGATCTTCAATAGGAACTGATGCTTTGTTGGGAGTGGATTTGAGAAAACCAGGAGGAATGCCTCTATCAAGGGAACCAAATATTCGAATTTTTCATGGAAGCAAGCCTCAAGAAAGGTTATCTGGGGCTGATATTAACAGGGACATTTATACTGCCAAAAAATTGAAGACCGAGTCAAATACCTGTGAAGGTCCTTCAGAGGAGCAAAATCATGGTGATATTTTATGGAATCCTAGTGTAGTGCACATAGAATGTTCTTTTAGTAGATGCAATAAAAGCACACACGGAGGGCAATGTGAGGGAAGTTATTCATGTGACACAGTCTGGTCAAACATTATGCCTAGAGATGGAAAAGGATTTATGCGAGAATTATGGAAAGTTGACTTGGACTCTTGTGTTGATGCATCACCTCTTGTGGTTTTGAAAGGAAGTGATGTGTATCTGTTCATTGGATCTCATTCACACAAATTTGTTTGTATACATGGCAGAAGGTAATGCTAGTTTTTCGCTTTAGCATCCATGTCTATCACCTGAATTCCGATATTTTTCTTATGTACTGGAGGATATATTATACTTTTTTTGTTTATTTGCTCCACTAAATTATTGAAGGAGTAGGAATTGCTGCTTTTGTTGTGTTTAGTTATTGGGTTGACGGTCATTACTTGTTTTGTTTCTGCTGCTATTTCTGTTTGAATTCCAGGTCTCAGGGCATTGATTATCTTTGTTTTGAGACATCTGTCGGCAGGGGGAAGAATCGCAATGCAGTGGTTTCCATTATATTGTCTGCTTTCAGAATAATATTCTCACATCTTGCATTTATTGCTTTTATTTCGCGATTAATTCGATCTTCATGAAAAATGTGTTTTGCATGCAAAACTGTTACTTGAAAATCAGTGTGGCCTTTCATATTTTGTAGCGGAGTTGTTCAGTGGGAGACCAAACTAGAAGGACGGGTAGAATGTTCGGCAGCAATTCTTGATGACTTCTCTCAGGTTATTTTGGCTACATGTTACCTTGTTCTTTTCAATTTATCTCAAGTTGACATGAGGATTTCGTAGGTTGTAGTTGGATGTTACCAGGGAAATATTTATTTCCTTCAATTTTCAAATGGCAGTGTCCGCTGGAGTTTTCAAACTAATGGTGAGGTATGCTAATGACAAACTTTTCTCCCTTATGTGAACTAAACTAATGGTGACTTTCCTAACCTGCACGGAACTTGGCGTCCATCAGTTAGGGCAGTTGTTCCAGTTATTTTTTGCCTTGTGCAGACGTGCATTCAATTGATCATGCAGTTGCCACAGTCTTACTGGTTATAATATTTGAAAACCTATAAGAATTTGGTTCTTGCACTCACAGTAATTTTCTGTTTACAACAAAGACAACAAAATCTGAGCCTTAATCCCAAAACGATTTGGGTTGGAGTAATTTTCTGTTTATTATCCTATTTTTTTTTCTTTTCTTTTTTTTTTTTAGTTTTTTCGTGTCTTTTCTGATGACAAGGATAGTAAAATTAAGATTTTGGAGTTTTTATCAACAATTTGCTTGTGTAGGTTTGGGTTTGAAAAGCTCATTTTCTTTATTTCCTATTGCAGTCAATTATAGCGTCACCTATGGTTTTATTGACATAATATTTTTATTCTCTTTTGGGATCTTTGAAGGTAAAGTCGCAACCAGTGGTTGACAAATGCAGACATTTGGTTTGGTAATTTTTCTCTCATTTTATTGGTTAACACGTGCACCTTAAAAATAATTTCCCCCCAAAAATTATTTTATTTGTTCCGAGCACCTGAGTCCAAGGTTCAAGTTTCCTGTGTTGCATCATTGTTGGTTCTGTTCAAGCATGCTTATTGTGTGATAAGCAGCTGTGCATCTTTTAAAAGGGTGTACAGACAGCTTTATTGTAAAAAAAAAAAGTTCTTTTGGCAACTGACACAACCAGACAGCTGTGCATCTTTTAAAAGGGTGTACAGACAGCTTTATTGTTAAAAAAAAGTTATTTTGGAATTTTTTTGCAAGCAATGCCGATAATTCAATTTCCTTGAATGCTTAATAAAGTGGATATAGAAATTATTCTCATTTTGATTTGTACGAGTATCCCATAAGTTCGTAGACTGAACCGTTAGACCGAGCATCATCCACAGCCTAGTTACCAGCTGCACTTTTGATGCCATCCACTTGTCAATAAACACAAAACCTCAGTTGTCTTGTAGACTTCGTGCTATGATTTTTCTGATGATATGGACTTGTCAGACAGTATCGTGAAGCGTCTCTGTTATCAATTCTTTAATCTCTAATCTGGTTTGTTTGTTATTTTACACTTTTTTCAGGTGCGGATCCTATGACCACAATCTATATGCCATTGATTATAGAAGTTACTGCTGTATTTATAAACTTCCATGCGGTGGCAGTATATTTGGTTCACCTGCTATCAATGAGGTGAGTTTTGCATGTCATCGTAACACGTCTGCATTAAAGGAGTCATAACTTTGTCTTCAGCGTGTCACCTTCTCCTTTAAACATACATAAAAGTATTCTGTAACTTGTGTTTGCTGACTTTTATCAACTGTGCAGTAAGGTTGTCTCTTGAAAGTTGACTTTAACTTCCGAATTTTATACCTTGAATGAGTTTGCATTGGTATACTCAAAAAGTTCAAGGAACTGAAGCCACAAACTTGGTGCGTACAACTTTTTACACTTGTAAATTACAAAAGTCCACTGATTTTTCTATAACTATAATGGATGAATAAGCAATTTGTAACGTACTTTTTTTACACTAAAGTGAAGTTCCAGATGATTTTTATTCAATAAATAAGTGCTAGAATAGCCGTTCTTGCTCCGGAGTACTCGTAATCTTATAATTTATCTTCCTTGCACCATCAAAAGATTCCCTCTGGTGGGAGACTGGGATGGGTTTTTCTTCAGGTCATGATGTTGCTTTTTATCTGTTTGTTCTCACTTTACATGTCCACAATGATGAAAGACTGATCGTTTCACCTCCTCTATTGTAAGAATTCTATTGTCAGTCGACACATCTATTAATGCACTGTAGTAGCCTCTGAAGGGCATCACGTCTATATTTCTTCCAGGCATTTATAGTGACATGGATATCATCTTAATGTTGTGTTCCTATTTTCTGTTGACACGCATTCTTATTTTGTATGTAAAATGAGATCAAATTCTTCTACAGCTTCTCAGCACAATATTTTCTCCTGTTTCTTTTGTATTACTACTTTCTTATCTTGTAACATATCTTTCGGATTTGCAGATGCAAGAAACGCTTTATGTGGCATCTACCAGTGGTCATGTTACAGCATTGGAAATTAAGGTTTCTGGATTTCTTTTCTTTTCTTTCTCCGTTTCTTTTCTTCTTGGATATGGGTCTTCTACCCTGATCATTAGATTTTATGAAACTATTTGAAATTAACCTTTAACCATGTTGGTTATAGATAGCTTATTGAGTTAGAGTGAAAAGAACCTCTACTTTCTTTTGCTTACTACATAAAGGATTTAAATTGATGTGGATGTACATGGCACATGGCTTGAGTATTAAAAGAAAGCAAATTAACATAATCATGCTTATAATTATTGAATAGTTGAATATTTTATTTCCCACAAATAAGTGATTCTGAATATTCTTTTTCATTGAACCAGGGTGGCACATAACTTCCGTAACAAGATGATATTGGTCTTTCTTTGGATTCTATTACAATCTGGCTACTGGAGAAACATTACAAAGCATAAATAATTGAATAATGAAGATAATTTTCTTTTTGTTTTTGTTTAGCACTACAATCTTATCTTTATTATTGTGATGTGCTCCTTTTGGATTAATATAATAGGCACATAAGGAAGAATTGAATGAGATAAAAGAATAAGGATTATGTCTACGTTCCTTAAAAGTATTAAGTGTGCAGTAGGAAGACATGTAAATGTTTTTCTGATTAAAATTAACCCTGTAAAATTACCAAGCTGCCTCATAGGATTTGACCTGCTAATATTTTATTGCTTTCAATGGACGGTTAACAGTGGAGTGGTATTTGTGTGCTCTTTCATCGCAAACTCGCAGGTGCTTATCCTCGGGAAATTGTAATTTACTTGATTGTTATATTTTGCCCTGATACATGATTTATATGTTCATGTAGACTCTGCCCTTTATGATATTATGGAAGGAAGATATGGGAGCACCTATTTTTGGGTCACCTTCACTCAATTATCCGGATGGAAATAGTATGGGTGCATTTCACTTAATCATATATATATACCTGTAGTTCTTATTGATATTTCTCGTCACTAATGAATTTTATCTTTCATCATCTCCTGATGGAAATAGTATGTGTTCTCTTAATCATATACCTGTAGTTCTTATTGATATTTTTCATGACTAATGGAATACATCTTTCATTTTCCTTGATATGATTTCTTATAGTTTCCTATATATCTGTATGCATACTGCAAGCACAACTTTATTATTTTCTACACTTGTATACAGCTTTTGTTGTCCGATATCTTGGAAGCATAAGCTTTTATGTTTTTCATCTCCTTACAACTTATTATCAAACCTCCCATGTTTATGCAAAGGTTATTGTTAGTGAAACTGTGCTTATACTATGCCATTGCATCTACTATATTTTAGTTCGTGATTTCTTCGTATTCATGGTGTGCAGTCATTTGCTGCTTGGTAGATGGGGCTGTTGTTGTCCTTAGTACCTGTGGCTCCATCGTTTGGAAGGTAGGCAACTACTTCTCTGTCTACTCATGCCATGTGTCGTTGATTTTAAATGAATTCTACACACTGTCAATTTTGTTTTGCATATTAGTGCTGGTATTTTAATTATGTTTTATCGAGACATTAGCGCACTTGGTTGTCCAGACTTGGATCATTGAATCTTCCTTGCCTAAGTCACATAGCTCATTTACCTCCAATCAGGGCTATAATAGGCACTATCCTCTTCCTGGCTTACAATGGTACAAATTGTTATTTCTCCTTGTTCTTCCAAGTTTTTTTTTTTTTTTTTTTTTGTGTGTGTGTGTCAACGCATTCTCGAATCTGGTGAGACTACGAATTCTGGTAAGTGGTAAGTTTCCCAGCATAACAATTTCTCCTGTGTTATGTTGGGATGGTTATTATGGCTTCTCTAATATTGTGCTTTGTTTCCTTCATTATTTATTTTAATCATATAACTAGTTATACGTTTCCTTTTTCTTTTTGCGCGTATGTGTCTGCATATGTGTATTTCTTCTTGTAACTTGCCAAAAAATAGGAGTTTTGCTAATTATATGCACTTCCTTTTTGGTGAATTATCCTTTTTCTTTTTGTGCACTTTTTCAGCTTAAGTTAGTGATGTTTATTTTCCTTGCCAAGTGTTAGGGATGTCAATCGGGCCGGCCAGTCGATTTTGACCAGCTCACTCAGTGCTTTTCAGTTCGGTCTAATCCAATTTAAATTTTTTATGGAATATAAATTTGTGGCCTTAACTCTAAACATTCGGTTTTCGGGCTAGCCTGTCAGGCCATCAAGTTTTACAATTTTGTATATGTACAAATTCCCTATTGATAACTCTCAGTTCTAGTTCCAACAAATTAATACTAAATACAAACATAAAAATGTTATTTAGCTCAACAATGCAATTTCATGCTCCAAATTCTAACTTAACAATATATAGTTCACCTCCCAATTAATCAAATAAACTGTTTAATTCCTGAAAATTAAAGAATATATTATCATGAAATGTTCAACCACATAAATCATATCATATCATAATTTAGTTCAAAGCTTCAAAAGTTTTAAAACACAACTGATGGGGAACGCAAGTGGAGATAATAGAAAATTTTGTATTTATTATTAATTAGTTTTAGTATTTCTAATGTAGATAGGATTAATGTATTTATTTATATGTTTTATATGTGGGGCTGGGTATTTATTAGATGTTTAATCAAGTTATTGATAATAAGCCCGGTTGTTTATGGGCCTTAGTCCATTAGGTCATATTATTAGGGTTTTTATTCTCTATATAACTGATGCAATCCCCACATATTAGAATAGACTTGACTCATTATTGAATTATTGATTTGAGTCTCTCTTAATGGGTTGCGATCCATCATCTTCTCTCCCTTCTGCGGTTGGGAAACTCTAGGGGTAGTGGTTCTTCTGCGGTTGAATCACCCTAGTTTGTATCTTTTTATTCTTTTCCATAAGTCCTTTGTTTCAGTTCTTGTTGTGCATCAACAACCATGGTTATCGCGATGCCAAGTTGCTCATGCACTGTCAGGACAACAAGACTACAAGTCGTCCGGCTAGTCGTGTTAAGTTGACAAGAAGTTCATATACATATATTAATTACTCCCTCCGTACGTGAAAAGTTGGCCCAAAGACGGTAGGGCACAGAGATTAAGAAAGCTGGTAAAGTGTAGTTGAGTGGGGTAAAGGTTGGAAAGTAGGGGTATTTTTGTTGAGAAATATTGGTGTAAAGTGTAGATCTTGTTGGTCCAAATGGCATTTGAGGGTAAATAAATCACACTTTTGAGGATAAATGGAGTAACTAGGCCAACTCTTTGCGTACGAAAAAAATGGGTAAGTAGGTCAACTTTTCACGTACGGAGGGAGTAGATCTTATACACAATATAACTAAACACACAACAATTCCATAGTTTACATAAAAAAATTAACAGAATATAAGTTCAAATTCAACAAATATCTATAATAGACCATAGTCGGACTACTGGACATGAAGACCCACGACCCACGACCCACCGCCCAGAGAGTGAGAGCAAGAGCAAGACGGCATAATTGGGTAGAATAGAACGAGACGGAAAAACGTGTATGCTTTAATATGCTTTAGCCATTTTTAATTTCTGATCTATTTTTCTGGTCGGATTTGGGGTAAAAATCCGTTTTTAGGTCGATTTTGGGTTATTGGCGTCTGAAATCAATAAGTCGTCCAGTGACTTTATACAAAATCTGACTGAATTACTAGTCATCGACAAGTCGACGACTTGATAACTATGAACACAGCCGTATGTGCACAAATAACTCACTCTTTCATAAAGGAGCATATTTTTGTATCTGGTGGTCAAAGTATGAGCTGCAATTAAAGGAAAATTTTGGTTTAAGGTTGTAAATCTTGTCGGGTTGTCGGGCTACTCAGTTCAGGCCATCTTATTTTCAGACTGAAAATCTTTGGCCAGAACCCTACCTTTTTTTCGGTCTGTTCGGGCCAGCCCACTTCATGCTGGATTGACATCCCTACTAAGGATGTGAAGCATGTTCACTTGTTGAGGAGAATTTTTTATACCGTTTCACTTTTCTAACCTTCCTATATTATCTCCACCCTCTGTTTGATTATTTATTTACATGTATAGAAGTTCGGAAAAAGAGTCATATTCCGTGATGTACATGTTGATTTTACAATATTAATCAAGTAATATGACATGACTATAACAATTATCTTGACCCAACACCATGTCATGATATTTTCCATGTAATTGGAGAAAAACTATAATGTTGATGGTTTTGGAATTTCATCTCATTTCTTCTTCGTATGAAGGTTGTGACAGGAAGGGCATCCGGCATAAAACTTTGCCACTTTGTTTTTTGCATTAATTGGCACTATAATCTTCATGCCACCGACCCAACATAGTTGGGGTTAAGGTGCAGTTGATGATGTAGAAGTTCGGAAAAAACTGATATGATCAAGATCAATTTCCTTTAAGATTTCAGTCCTCTATCCTTGGTCCACATCTTTTCTTCGTTGTTTGGTTGTGTAACAGGTGAGAACTGGTGGGCCAATTTTCGCTGGACCTTGCACATCTCCAGCTTTACCTTCTCAGGTCAGGTTCTCGTTCATAGATAATCAAGTAAAATTTGGCTTCGAGATTTGATATACTAAAGTAAACTCTGCTTACACTGTTAGGAAGGAACACACTTTTGTTCATAAATATATGTCCAGTAGTCATAAAAGGCCAGGTTGAATTAGCTTCGATCTTAGACTATATATGGTGTGAGCGAAAGTTTTGGAGAACTAAGATGGTTGTGGATGTAGAACTGTATAATTTACTACTATAGCAAATAAATCTACTTTTACCCTGTTTCCTTCGTCTTTCAATTTCCCCAACAAGCCAAAACAAACAAGAAAGAGACAATTTCCCCCAACCAACCAAACAAAACAAGAAGAAAAAGACCATCAACAAGATTTGTCATATACTGGTAAACATAGACCACTGTTGATCTTATACTGAATTATCCTTATTTTAATTATAATATTTCCACTTTTTTCTGATTTTAGTGGGTCGAGAATTTTCAATTAGCCGATTCTTAACTAAGCCACACATGTCAATATGATTTGATGTATTACAATCAACAAGATTCTTTATTAACTCTTAGGTATTTGTATAGAGGCAAATGGCATCAACTTGAACTGGAATCCACTCGTTATTCAAGTCCTTCATTAAACTATTTTATTTTTCTTTCTGCTATTTTGCATTAGATAATGCAACTTTGATTCAAATCACTTACATTCATGTCATGTTCTACACATACATGTTGATTTTACAATGTGAGTCCTCTAACGGGACATGACTATAGCACTTATCTCGAGATATTTTCCATTCAAGTGGAATTTTTTTGGAATTTCATCTCATTTCTCCTTTATATGAAGATTTCCATTCGAAATACTGCAGTCAAGTTTTAGAGTGGTGAGAATATTTATGGCTCGCAATTTATGGAGTGTTAGTACCATTAGTTGACATTGTAATCTTCATGCTACCGATCCTAAATAGTTAGGATTAAGGTGCAGTTAGTGATGATGATGATGATGCGTGACTTACATTCTCATGCAGGTACTTGTATGCTCCAGAGATGGAAACATCTATTCTTTTGGAGTGGTAAGATTATTTATAACTCGCAACTCATTTGCATATGTGATTATCCATAATCCATGTCCTTAACAATTTACGAATGTTACACTGTAACTAGCACTTAGTTTTACCGATCAAATTGGCATGATTATACCATCTCAAATGGTGTTACTCCCTCCGTCCCACATGGAGAGTAATTTCAGAACATGATTTTTGTCCCAATAGAAGAGACTCATCTCTACTTTTTTTTTTCTTTTTATCTCATGCCCTTATGATTATATGTGGTCTAAACAGTGTTCTAAAAATCGGCCTAGGCGTCGCCTAGGCGCTAGAAGGTGGCCCTCCGCCCCGACTACCCCCTAATCGGTTCTGCCAGGCGGCTAGGCGGATCTTAGGAGGGCTAGGCGGGTACTAGGCGGGCTAGGCGGGCTAGGCGGGTCCTAGGCAACTACCCCATCTGTCCAGATTTTTTTTCCTTTTCTATTTTATTTTTTAACGTTTTGTCCAAAAACGTGTTTTCCTTCGCTGGACCTTCAAACCCTAAGCACCGTTTTCCTTCTCCTGTATCTCCCGGTCCATTCGTTTCTTCCTTTTCACCTTCGCTGCGGAGACTATCATCTAATTCTCCATATGCCCGCGCACCAATCGGCAACTCACCTTCTTCTAGTCCAGTTTTTCCATTCCGGCCGTTTCATCATCTTCAGAGTTCCGGCGGTTCTTCCATCTTCTGGTCAGTGTTCTTCCCGCTCACCTTTGGGTTTTCTTTTTCTTTTTTTTTTTTTTTTTTAAAAAGCTGCTGTAGATGGAGAACCTATATTGGAGGAAGGATATGGAGATGAGGAAGACATGGAATTTTGACTTTAGTTTGTGACTTTTGCTATTTGAATGTTTTTTTTTCAAGACTATTGGAATGTTGTTTTTTTTCAAGACTATTTTTGAAAAGAATATTATTATGCATTTTGTATGCATATATAAAAATAAATAAAATATAAAATATATAAAAAAGCCGCCTAGCGCCTAGCCGCCTAGGCGCCGCCTCCAAGGCCTAGGCGCTAGAAGGTCCCCGTCCGCCCGCCTACCGCCTAGCGCCTTTTAGAACATTGGGTCTAAAATTCCTAACTAATAAATAAGGATATTTGGAAATAATGAAAAATAAAAAACTTATCTTGTATATCATACCTTGCAATCGATAAAAAGTTGTACATTCATTGATGTGGTCTCTTCAAGTGGGACGGAGGGACTATATACCAGACGTACTTTTATGAAGTCAAAAATGACCTTAGATGTTACTGTCCTCTTTAACATGTTCTTAACTATGAAGCCAACAGAATTCAATTTGTAAAGTGGTTTTTAGTTTTACAAATGATGTGAAATCAAATGTTTGGACAGATTATGAATTTTGTGGATAGATTTTAGAAAGCTAGAATAATAACTCCCATAAAGAATATTAACTAGAACAAGAACATGAACTTGGATCTTTGCTGTCCAGAACTCACAAAACAAAACAGAAATAAGAACCCACTACTCTAATCTCTAAAGGAAATGAATCCACCAAGATTAAAGGGAAAGGGAACACTTTACACCACCAAGATCAAAGATCTATAAAGAAAATGAAGATTTTGAAGAAAATAGAGGGTTAAACTCTCTCAATTTGTATTAATCAACTCTCTGCCCCTTACAATGGAGAACCTCTTTATATATATAGAGAGTTTTATACCTTTACTCCTAGACAAAAATAAATAAACAGCTGGAAATGTAAGGATAAAGTCAACAAATTTGATCTGCACCAGCTGGAACCACTTACTACACCACATGTGCATGTAATTAATTTATTGAAAGCATTTAAAGATAGAAAAGACTTTAGGCCAGCCTTTGGAGCAAGGTGAATCCTTTCTTATAATCAGGATCACCTAACAAACTTCCAAAGTATGATAAAGAAAGTAAGACCATCATGGCTTGGTTTGAATTCATTAGAATTTCTTTATCAACAGTTGGTGGTTTGTTGCCTTCGGGTACACCCGTATCATCCTCCTCCTCTAGATTGGGACTTGTCCTCAAGTCCTCAAGATAATCATCTTCAAAGTATGGCATTAGATCTCCAATATTAAAGGTGCTTGAAACAGAGACATTTCCCGGAAGTTCCACCTTGTAAGCACTATCACCAAACCGTTCCAACACCTTAAAAGGACCCTCGGCTCTTGGCATCAGCTTGTTCTTCCTTTTGGAGGGAAATCTTTCTTTTCTTAAGTGAACCCAAACTAAATCACCAGGTGCAAATGAGGGCTGCTTGCGATTCTTGTTTGCTTTAGCCTTATACATCTCATTTGCATTCTCAATTTTGGCTTTGACTTGTTCATGCAGCCTCTTGATCTCTCTTGCTTTAGTTTCAGCTTCAACACTTGCCTTAAGTTCAATAGAGAGAGGAATAAGATCAATAGGTGTGAGAGGGTTTACACCATAACAAATTTCAAATGGACTTTTTCCTGTTGAGTAATTTGGAGCTCGGTTGAATGCAAACTCAGCATGAGGAAGTTTGAGATCCCAATCTTTCAAAGTCTTCTTGATCAACGTTCTTAGGAGCATCCCGACGGTCCTATTAGTCACTTCTGTTTGCCCATCGGTTTGTGGGTGGTGGGAAGTGCTAAATAGAAGCCTTGTGCCTAAGAGCTTCCATAAAGTCTTCCAAAAGTAGCTCAAGAACTTTGTGTCTCGATCCGATACAATAGTTCTTGGAATCCCATGAAGACGTACTATCTCTTTGAAGAAGAGGGCTACTATGATGGATGCATCATTAGTCTTGGTGCATGGTATGGTATGAAATGTGCCATTTTTGAGAAACGGTCAACAACTACCATGATAGAATCCTTCCCCCTTTGAGTTCTTGGTAATGCTATAATGAAATCCATGCTTAAATCTTCCCAAGGCTGATTTGGAGTAGGAAGAGGAGTGTATACACCTTTGTGGCAATGTTTTAAAAAACGCGAGGCGAGTTTGAGGCGTTTTGGTTGGACGAGGCGAGGCGTAAGCCTCGAAGCGCATTGAGGCGTAAGCCTCAATTAAAAAAAAAACATATAAATCTCACTAAAATATCATATTATCCACGAAATTTATTAGAGAAGCAATAACAAACTCAAATCATCACATAAAACATTATTACATCAACATAGAAATCGATGGTCATCACACAAACATAACAAAGTCACCACATAAAAAAAGTCAGCAAGAAATAACAAAATTACTACATAAATAAGATAATAATAGTATTTTTATTTTGCTAGTAAATCAAGTGAATCCGTATTCAGTGGTCTAAAATACGGATCATATCCAGTGGCATCTCCATCATCATTGTCACTTCGAATCAAATCATTAGTAAATTGTAGATCTTCTTCTTCACCATAGTCCTCCTCATCTAACTCCTCATCAGATAATTGCAGTCCTTTTCCTTTTTCTGTGACATGAAGTGTTAATATTAATAAAAAACATCTAGTGAATTACTATACGAATAGCAGCTGTTGACACTAACCTAAAACCGCTATCTTTCTCTTTTGGCCACATACACGTCCACGTCCACGCGTAATCTGGGAGCCGCGGCCACGCCCAAAATCACCATCTTCACTACCTTCATTACCATCCACATCATCTCCAAATTCAACATCCACTGTATCATCAAGATTGACAGTCAACCCCGATGATCCACTAACATCTGATGAATCTTCGTCAACAATCCATTCATCATCGGATGGCAAATGATCAAGAAGTAGTGGGTCGTCATCCTCCTTAAGTGACGCTTTCTTCAATCACCTTAACTTCAATCTTTTGTTGTACAATACATAAACTAACTTATTCAGCTTTATCGTAGACAAACGGTTCCGTTTCTTCATATGTATCTACATTTATATTTGCAAAAACTAGTCATTATTATCCAATTATAAAATAATTTTGTACACCTAGACTAGTAAATTAATTTAAAATCTAAGTAAGATATCAACATATACCTGATTAAAGGTACTCCAGTTACGTTCACAAGCTGACAATGAACATGTGAGACTCAAAATTCTAACCGCAAAGCCTTGAAGTTCTGGTGTTTCGTCTCCATATTGAAGCCACCAATCAACTAAGGAATTTAGGAAAGTAAACAATAATCAGAAAAAAAAGAGGGTGACATTTAATAAAGTAAAGAACTGCAAGATTAAGGGAAGTACCGGGACTGCGTTTTTTACATGTTCTTTTTGCTGCTTCGAAGCCAAATAATCCTTTTCTACGCCGAAAAGCATCCATTTGAAGATCAATTTTTTCTTGAACTCGTGGGTCTGGATAAAATTTTGTCATACAAGTTAAAAGGCCAACCTTTACTTTCGGATGTGTCGAAAAGTCGTCATCATACTGATAGTAGGGATTAAGAAAGTACGCAGCCGCATGCAAGTGTCGATGCATCTGAAAGTCCCACTTGGCATCAATGATACTCCAAATCTCTTTGTAAGCTCCTTCCTCACCTCCTAAATTTTTGGCTATTTCCTCTTTTGCCTTATCCATGCACCATATAAAAATCCCATCCTGGGCATTTTTTCTGAATCGGCCATTCTCAATACACCAACCAGAGGCTTCGTCGACTTGATTGCATATGTCAAGCTCCCCCAGAAGTTTTTGTCCCTCAAAATGATGTTCTTCACATTTTTCCCTTCTTGATTTTTAGCCCAACTAGACCTACCCATTCTGGAGAGGTGAACATTCGCTCTAAAGATTCCCTTGAAATAGACATACTTTCCAATGTTAAATAAGCCGTAGCAAATCTCGTGGCCGCGGGCCGAACAAGCTCTCTATTAACATATTTTCGCATTAATGCCAATACCCATCCGTGATTATATATAAAATGACACCTAAAAATATTTGAAAAATAGTTAAAACTCAAAGTAAACTAGATTATTCTAACGACAGTAATATACTATGAAATTATACCTTTGATTTTGTCAACGCATTTTTATGTTGCGGCAAGTCTCCTATTTTCTCAAGCATCAAATCTATGCAGTGGGCGGCACATGGTGTCCACCACAGACGTGGCCTCTTCTCCATTAGTAAGTCTCCTGCTGCCTTATAATTTGCTGCATTATCTGTCACCACTTGAATTACAATATCCTCTCCAACCTCCATCACAACCTCATCAAGAAGTTCACACAACATTTTCGCATCTTTAACTGCATCAGATGCATCGACGGATTTCAAGAAAACACTGCCATGTGGGTTGTTAACAATAAAATTTATTAATTGTCTCCCTCTTATATCCTTCCACCCATCCGATAAAATTGATACCCCTGTCTGAGATCACGTTTTTTTGACTTTATCGACAATAGTTTGTGTGGTCTTTACCTCTTCGTCCAGTATCCACGTGCTAAGTTCATAAGCTGTAGGTGGTTTAAAACCACGACCAAAATTCCCAAGGGAACGACACATATTAATAAACGATGGACTACTCACGACGTTAAAAGGAATGCCATTCTCAAAAAAACATCTATCGATGTCCAACTTCACTTGTTTAATAGCTTCCTTCTCATTTCCCGATTTTGCGTTACGTGCGTAACCATCACCATCCAAATCCACAACAAACCTATCCATTGGACCCCTGACTCCCCGTGTAACACTACCAGTACTTGAAGTTCCTAAAGATGGTTTCTGATAGTAGGCGCCATGATCAATTATTTCTTCTCTATTTCTCTGTGTATCCATCTTAGTTTTTTCAAACTTTTGCAAATACTCTATAATTTCTTTTTTCACTTCACCCGACACTTTAACGCACGGGGCTACGCCTTTATGATTGCCCGCAAGGTGATTTTTCATTCTAATAACCCCCCCTTTAATTGGTTTTTGACAAAAGTCGCAAGTTACATACTTGTACGATTTCCCATCCATTCCTTCCGACACTTCAGTACAATACTTCCAAGCAGGATCCTTTCGAGCAGCCATAAAGCACAAATCACTACGATTAAAAACAGCATTCAGAACAATATTCAATAAATATTGTGATAACTAAAAAAAAGATGAACAAAAAAAAAATTGACAAACTGGACTATCTACACCAAAAAATTGAAACACTAAAAATAATAGTGCGACAATCTGGTTCTGGTTTAGCGGCAAAAAAAAAAAAAAAAAAAACTAAAAAGAAAAAAATCAGTCAGAACTCCTGTGCGCGGAAAAAAAAAACTGAAAATAAAAAATGAGTCAAAAACTAATTTTACCTGACCGTCAGCCGGAACTCTCGTGGCGCGGAAATTCTCTGCGTGGTCGGAAATTCGCCGCTTTCTCTACTGATATTTGTTTTCTTTTAGGTGCTGAAGGTTAGGTTAGGTTAGGCGTGAGGTTTTTTTTTGGTGGGTGAGGTTTCTTTTAGGCTGTTTATTAAACAGCCCGTAAAAAAAAAAAAAGAAAAAAGGCCGCGCCTCTTGCGCCTCAAACGCACGCTTCGAAGCGTGCGTTTCTTCCGCCGCCTCGATCGACTGAGGCGGTCGCCTCTCCAGTGGCCTGAATTACAACGCCCCGAGGCGTTTTTGCCGCGCCTCGCCTTGAGGCGCGCCTCGAGGCGTACGCCTTTGGCGTTTTTTAAAACATTGCTTTGTGGAATGTAGACTTGGCATCTTTTATCATACAAGGCTAATAAAAGTGCTCATTCAAGATCTCCAAAGTCTTAGTATTACCAAAGTGACCTGCCAAACCACCACCATGAGCTTCTCTAATCAGCAAGTCTCGAATAGAGCCTTTGGAATGCACAACTTGCCACTTTTGAAAAGAAACCCCTCTTGAGCAATATAAGGCCCTTTAGATGTATTTGGAGTAGAACACATAATAAGAGCAAAATCAGGGTCAGCTTCATATAACTCCTTGATAAGAGCAAAATCAGGGTCAGCTTCATATAACTCCTTGATAAACGAGAATCCAAGGACTCTAGCTTCCAAAATGGACAACATAGAGTGTCTCCTAGATAGAGCATCCGCCACCACATTTGAGGAACCAACCTTGTGTTTAGATACAAAGGAGTACATATGTAGAAATTCCACCCACTTTGTATGCCTCAGGTTGAGCTTGTGCTGGCCATTAATGTACTTGAGACCCTCGTGATCAGAAAATAGAACAAATTGCCTCGGTTTGAGGTAATGAGACCACTGATCGATAGCACGCACAATCACATAGAACTCTTTATCATAAGTGCTGTAATTAAGCTTGGATCCGGTGAGTTTCTCACTAAAATAGGCTACTGGACGCTTTTCTTGAATGAGGACAGCCCCAATACCGACACCACTTGCATCACATTCAAGCTCAAAAAGCATATCAAAGTTAGGTAAAGCAAAGTATAGGTGCTGAACTAAGCTTTTCTTTCAGAGATTCAAAAGCTTTTTGGGCAGATTTAGGCCAATCAAAAGTTTCCTTTTTAAGACAATCTGTGATAGGAGCAACAAGTGTAGAGAAATTTTTGATGAACCTTGTATAAAAAGAAGCTAAGCCATGAAAACTTCGTACCTCCGTGATGGAAGAGGGAGTAGGCCATGACTTAATTGCCTCCACCTTGGAAGGATCCATAGAGATTCCTTCTTTAGAAACCACAACCAAGAAACACAACATTAGGCACCATGAAATCACATTTCTCTAACTTCCCATAGAGTTTGTGCTTCCTTAACAGCTCAAACATCTTTCTCAAATGATCAAGATGCTCTTCTTGGGACTTAGTAAACAAGGATGTCATCAAAGTAGACCACAACAAATCTCCCAATAAGAGGTCTTAGGACTTCATTCATCAACCTCATGAAAGTACTTGGAGCATTAGACAAACCAAATGGCTTAACAAGCTGTTCATAAAGACCTCCCTTGATTGTAAAGGCTGTTTTCCACCCATCTCCATCCTTCATTCTGATTTGATGGTACCCACTACGAAGATCTATCTTGGAAAACACACAAGAACCATGTAATTCATCCAACATATCATCCAATCTAGGAATAAGATACCTATATTTGATGGTAATGTTGTTAATGGCTCTACTATCAACACACATGCGCATAGAACCATCCTTTTTAGGAACCAAAAGGGCTGGAACACAACAAGGGCTCATGCTAGCTCTCACATAGCCCTTAGCAATCAGCTCATCTACTTGTTTTTGTAATTCTTTAGCTTCATTAGGGGAGTAAACCGGGTGGTAATTAGGGGTGGTATACCGTACCGTACCGATTTTTTTTGTCGATACCGTATACCATACCGAAAGTTTCGGTACAACAAAATTCATACCGATACTGTACCGAAATTTCGTTATACCGATTTTTATTTTGGTATCGGTGTATACCGAACTTATCAAAATACCGAATTATCAAAATATCGAAAAAATCTTGATACACCGATATATATCGAAATACCGAATAAAAAAAATACCGAAAATATCGATATACCGATATATATATATATTGAAATACCGAATTTTTTGGGTATCTCGGTATATACCGAAATACCGAAAATAAAAAAATTTCATACTGTTACCGTACCGAAAATTTTCGGTATGGCACCATACCGTACTGAAAATTCGGTATACCGAAATTTTCGGCAATTTCGGTAATTTTTCGGTACGATGAATTCGGTATTTCGGCATTTCGGTATATTTTGCCACCCCCTAGTGGTAATTCATTAGGGAATACATCAACAAACTCGGTTAATAAAGGTTTCACCAAGATAGGCACTTTATCACACTCTTGCTTCTTCATGTTCAAGGATCAGCAAAGCAAGAATATTAGCACCATTATTTAATTCCTTTTCAGCTTCAGTTTGATTCATGAACAAAGCCCTCTCACTCTTAGCCTTCATTTCAACTGTAGACACTTCATTCGGCTTTAAAGGAGCAAGTGTGTTTTCTTGCCTTTTACATAAAGTGAGTATGTGTTTAAGTGCCCATTATGATGGACATTTTTATCAAATAACCAAGGTCTACCTAAGAGCAAATGGCAAGCATCCATAGGAACAACGTCACATGTAATCTCATCATGGTAAACCGTACCAATGGAAAAAGGAACAATTATTTGGCGAGTAACCTTTACCTCATTTCCTTGGCTAAGCCATTGGAGTTTGTATGGATATGGATGCTTTGTTGTGGAGAGCCCAAGTTTTTCCACCATGTAAGTTGAGGCTGCATTTGCACAGCTTCCTCCATCAATTATCAAGCTACACACCTTGCCTTTGATGGTGCATCTTGAATGAAAAATGTCCTCCCTTTGAGCTTTGTCTTTAGGGGCTTCTACCGTGTGCATAGCTCTTCTAATCACCAACATGTCACCACAATCAGCTGCTACCATCTCCTCTTCATTAGACTCATCATAGATAGGCTCTTCCTCTTCGGTTTCAACATCTTCTTGCATTTCTTCAGTTTCTTTCAATGTAAGAGCTCTTTGGTTGGGACATTGAGCTTGGAAATGGCCAATACCATGACATTTGAAACATTTCTTCCCCTTGGGATCCTTAGACCGTTCTCCGATCTTTTCCTTTCCTTTAAGAGACTTGGAGGCAGATTTGGTTTCCTTAAAAGTGGTGTTCTTCAAAGGAAACATAGGCTTAGAATAAGGCTTGTAAGGAGTCTTCTTCTTAGCTTGTTTCTCCACCTTTATAGCCATCTTGCAAGCATCTTCAAACGTCCATAGGGGCTGCAACTCAACCTTTTCAGCAATAGTGGAATTTAGACCCTCGATAAACCTTGCAATGGTGTGTTCTTCAGCCTCTCTCACATTAGTACGGATTTTGAGTTATTCAAACTCTCTTATGTACTCCATAACCTCTTTAGATCCCTGCTTTAAGTTGTTCATTTGGATGTAAAGTTCTTGCTTATAAGCATGTGGAACAAACCTTCTTTTCATGCATTCTTTGAGCTTGGACCAAGTCTTGATCTTCTTCTTCCCTTCAAGCTGCCTCTCATGCTTCATATTATCATACCACAAAGAAGCATACTTCTTAAGCTTGATCACAGCTACCCTTAGGGCTTTCTTCTCATCATAGCCTTTTACTTCTATGATCCTATCCATGGTTCGATTCGAACCCACTCAAGATAGTCATCAGGGTTTGAGGAACCTTCAAAATCTGGTGGATCAACTTTGTTATCTCTTGAATCATCTCTTTGCTTCCCATTATGTCTTGTTGGTCCCAAGAAATGATGAAGACTATCCTCACTGTACCAACACGAGTCTTTTCTAGCGCGCTTTGTCCTCACTCACGCGCACCTGGGAAACTTCCCAGGTGGTCACCCATCACATAACTACTTCAGGCCAAGCACGCTTAACTTTGGAGTTTCTATGAGATGACTACAAGAAAAGAAGATGCATCTTGTTGGTATGAGTAGTCCAAATCAATTCATTTAACCACTTTCTAGTGCAGATCTCACAGGTCGAATCGCAAGCCGCGCCTCGCGCATTTTTAAGCTCATGCAGGCAGGATGCTGGACCGAAGCCCAACAATCCCTCCCAAGATTCGCCAAAGATTTCAGCCCCATAGTCTGGAAACCTCCGCGAACTAGATTTGATCACACAGCCCTCTAGCGGCTAGATTCATTCACACAGTCCTCCAACACTTGACATCAGCATATGTTCCACCTTCGTTTACTTCCGCTGCACCAGTATCTCAGTTCCAACATACTAGATTTGATCACATAGCCCTCCAGCACCTGACAACCTCCACTGCACCAGCATCTCAGTTCCGGCCAAGTGGCAACATCTGCTGCATGCCCGCCTCTCAGTTCCAACACTCTGGCAGCCTCTATTTTAGGATACTCCGAGGGAATCCGCACCCGTGACCTGCTCCGATACCAATTGTTGGTCCCAAGAAATGATGAAGACTATCCTCACTGTACCAACACGAGTCTTTTCTAGCGCGCTTTGTCCTCACTCACGCGCACCGCAGGGGGTCACCCATCACATAACTACTCCAGGCCAAGCATGCTTAACTTTGGAGTTTCTATGAGATGGCTAGCAGAAAAGAAGATGCATCTTGTTGGTATGAGTAGTCCAAATCAATTCATTTAACCACTTTCTAGTGCAGATCTCACAGGTCGAATCGCAAGCCGCGCCTCACGCATTTTTAAGCTCATGCAGGCAGGATGCTGGACCGAAGCCCAACATGTCTCCTTCTTGGTGAGAAAACATCATAATCACTTGAGGATGTGCTGCTATCATTAGAGTCTTCACTTGAGCCATGGTTCTCTCCATTACCACCTTTCCTTCTATTTCTTCTTGCTTCTCCTTCGTCTAACATTTGAAGAACCCTACCCATTTGCTCTTGGAGAGCCTCAATTTGCCTATCTCGATGTTCATTCTGAGCTTCTTCAAGAGTCCGATTTCTGGGTATTGCCATTTTCAAAGTACCAGGACTGTAATTTGCTTAGAAATAAAGAAGATAAAGGTAAAACAGGGCAGAACTCAGAGGGCTCCGGAAATGAATGAACCTGGTGCTCCGGTACCAAAATTTGATGTGAAATCAAATGTCTTGACAGATTATGAATTTTGTGGATAGATTTTAGAAGGCTAGAATAATAACTCCCATAAAGAATATTAACTAGAACAAGAACATGAACTTGGATCAGCAAAGTTTGCTGTCCAGAACTCACAAAACAAAACAGAAATAAGAACCCACTACTCTAATCTCTAAAGGAAATGAATCCACCAAGATTAAAGGGAAAGGGAACACTTCACACCACCAAGATCAAAGATCTATAAAGGAAATGAAGATTTTGAAGAAAATAGAGGGTTAAACTCTCTCAATTTGTATTAATCAACTCTTTGCCCCTTACAGTGGAGAACCTCTCAATATATATAGAGAGTTTTACACCTTTACCCCTAGACAAAAATAAATAAACAGCTGGAAATGTAAGGATAAAGTCAACAAATCTGATCTGCACCAGCTGGAGCCACTTACTACACCACACCATTTGTCTTTTTCTAAAAAACTGATTTTGATCTTTGTTACTCAAATCTGGTAGGAGCAGATATGCCTGTGCATGTAATTAATTTATTGAAAGCATTTAAAGAGAGAAAAGACTTTAGGCCAGCCTTTGGAGCAAGGTGAATCCTTTCTTGTAATTAGGATCACCTAACAAACTTCCAAAGTATGATAAAGAAGGTACCATCATGGCTTGGTTTGAATTCATTAGAATTTCTTTATCAACAGTTGGTGGTTTGTTGCCTTCGGGTACACCCGTATCAACAAAGCTGCCTCCACTTTCCATTTTTTTTTGTCCTTCAAAATTTCCTACATTTTTTCCGGGTAAAATATATATATTGAGATTAACCATAACCATAATGTTATATGTTAATTCCAGGAAACTGGTAGTTTTATCTGGAAGCACACAGTTGGACATCCAATTACTGCATCTCCTTATGTAGATGAGATCTCCCAATTGTCGTCTAATATCTCTGATTTGTCTGACAGGTAATGATTTGCAGTCTTAAAAGTGTACTTTCATCAGCTTGTACTGATAAATTTCTTCTAAGCATAATTCCTTATCCTTCTCAGGTTGGTCTGTGTCTGTGACAGTCGTGGTAGTATTTATGTGTTGAGAGTTCCTTCAAATGCTATTGAAGGTGTAAATCGACAAAATATGGAAGATACTACTGTACACGAAATTGCTCGATTTGACCTAGAAGGCGACATTTTCTCTTCTCCAGTGATGATTGGAGGAACGATTTTCGTGGGTTGTAGAGATAACCATGTACACTGTATTCAGCTTTATGTCGAATAGCTTTAAAGCTGAGGTCAAAGTCTTGCGGAAACATCACTTGCATGAGACCTTTTGGCGCTCCGTTATAGACACCAAAAAGCATCTTTGCCCCTAGGCATAAAGCCGTGGAGGTTTGTGTTTGTTTTACAAATCATACCTCACTTGATATATTTGCAAGTTGTCGAACGAGAAACATAATGTGTCGGGGGTGGTTTGTAATTTAAAAAAACAAGTCGTTTCTTCTGGTAATGAAGGGTGTTTATAATTATCCGGTAATTGATGAATGGTTCCATGGAAATGAAGGCGGACACTAGTCACACCAAGGCTTGTAAATGATGATGATGCTCGGGAAGCAAGTAAGTTGCATTTGCTCGACTCTGACTTCTAGATGTATGTCTGTTTCATGTATGTTCTTGATCGATCGTTCCATCTAGTGTAAGTATATTGAAAAGGTACATGGAGTATTCTGTAGATCGATTACCAGACATTTGTAAGGTTTTGCCTTTCATTAAGGTTATCAAGATAAACCTAGCCAAATGGGACAGATGTTTCTCATGCTTATGAATATGATAATCATAATCTATTTTAAACAAATCACCATTATTTAGCATACACAAAAACATCAGCCCAGTAATCCACATGAGTAAATCTATGAAGAGTGAACTGCAGTAGTATTATCTAAACATATGGTTTGAATGTACTATATCTGTTTCTTTTGCATTAGTTATGTACTGATTTTTCGTCATATTTTTTCCTACTAATATAAAATAAAATGTTAGTGTGTCAAATGTTGGATTTGTTTCTATATTATATTTATAAAATATTATTTATTTTCATAATTTTTGTTAATATATAATTTATGATATTAATGATGAAAATTATACATGTGCGATTTGAGTGCAGGTATGTAAAATTGGAGGTTAGTACAAAATATTTTTGAAATAATTTGGATTAATCAAATATAACTGGCACACGTAAGATCTATTACTTCATTCATTTCATATTGGTTGAAACAAAGAAAACAATGACGTTCAATGTGACCATTAGTATCTTTTACAAAAAAAATAATATATTAAAATTTTACGTTGAGGCCTTTGATATTAATATTTATTTTTATATTAATAGAAAAAGTGTGATCTTTGATATTCATCTGAGACCTTTTTTTATTTTATTTTCTTGGGCCTGCGATTTTCTTACATGGGGGGTTATTTTTATATTAATAGAAAAAGTGTGATTGAAATTTCGTATATAAAATAGTCCGAAATAGTAAAGTATTACAAATAAAAAGAAAAAAACGAAGCATACAATACTTCCTCTAAAAAATCCAATATACAATATAAGTTAAAATAAAGGCAAATTCACCAAAAAAAAAAAAACGAGTTAAAATGTTTTTAATATATATTAAAAGATTACCAATTAAATAAAAAATTTACAATTTTTTAGCTATTTATTCTTTTAACTCATTTTTAGTACAAATCGACCTTCGTGCAAATTTTCACCCGAAGCAACAATTGTTGGTAATCGGCTATGAATCAGATTACCTCAACATCATAAAAAAAAAAAAAAATTCAAAAGTGACTTGAGGAACAAATTTTATTAGCATTTGTTCAGAGTTTTCACTGCATAGAAAGAGCGCATATTTGAATACTATATATTTGGTATGTCGTGGATGTGGTTTTCATTGCAAAGACTTCTTTGTTTAATTTCTAGTGGATGAATTTCTAGTGTATGTTATCATTGTTTGTTTAAGCACTATTGTTCAATCGGGTTTTGATTACCACAACAAGTCGCATGGGATCGCATCAGTATTAGAGCATGGGGTACGTGGTGCCAATGGCTCGTGCCAAAGGAAAAACGCGAGAAACATGGTTGGCTCACTGCAGTGGTTGGTCTTAAAGTGTGGTTTGGTCCCTAACACCAACGCCAAACCTTTTTTTTTTTTTTTGGTGTGTGTGTGTGTTGTATTTGTGTATTTAGTGGGGTATGTGGGCCCTACACTTGCTTTTCATGGCACCACATTTGTATGAGGGAGGGGGCTTTTTGGTGCCGTTGAGGGTCTTGTGCCAAAGAGCTTTTTGCTGACGTGGCACCACTTTTTACCAACGGCACGAGGCCTTTGGCACGAGCGTACCCAATGCTCTTAGAAAGCGTAAATAGACCGTACACCGTAGAATTATCATTTTTCCAATTAGACTATTTTTCTATTTGATTGTTTTAATAAAGTAGTTTTTTACTTTTATCTGTTTGTGTGTTTTTCATGAATGCGAATTTTGTTAAATATTTTATTTTAAGATTCGATGACGAATCCTTTTGAGGATCGGAGAATGATGTGAATCAGAGTATCTATATTAAAAGAATTCCAAATTTACGGATTTCAAAGACTTGAGAAACGGATTTTATTTGCGCCTTTTCGAGTTTCCACAAACACATGGACGTAAAGCATAATGAATACCATATATTTAATATGTCACTGGATACAACTTCTATTGCAAAGACTCTGTGTGTTATGTAGAATTTGGAGCGTATATTGAATTGAAAAATATTTTATTTGAGTTGTAATAATTTTATAATCATATAAGTTGTATCACCATTTGTTGACTTGTAATAATCATTGTATCATTTAAGCTTTTGTGAGTCGTATGTTTGTATTTTATGTCGACTCCTTAGATGATATATATTAAGGACCTTAGGTTATTTTATATCGACAATTGTCAAAATAGTCTGATCATCCGAATATACCCCGAAGAATGAAACGTTGAAAACACAGAGAATTGTACATTAATGTACAACACGGCTCAAACACATGTTGCCGCATGAAACGGGTTATAAAAGATGTTGGAGATGGTGAGAACATCATTTACATGTCGTATAGAAGTGTAATACCCCACATTTCACCCTTATTATTACGGTAATATTATTGTAATATTGTTATGAATGTGATATTGAGTATATGATATTATGATGTCAGATGGTATTCTAATATCCCCGAATAATTGTTGGCAAGAATATGATGGTGATCAATATTATTCTCTGATAAATTGTTCAACGAAGATTAGAGAATTTTGTCGGATTAACCATCGGTGTTATGAATTTATGGTGCTTCTCATGTGGAATCTATTGCTAACTGTGCCGAGTCGAGTGTACCTTATATGTGGTTTCAGATAGATTCAGAACTATGGCTTGATTGTATTTGTAATTGGGTCATCGAAAAATGATTAGCTGGATGGTTAGAACTGGAGGTGCTAGACTCCCATCCAGCATAATACATCCATATAAAGTTTATGGTACCGGTATGTTTTGCGTGGTTATGTCCATAAAGCTTGTTGGTCACAACCGTAAAGCAAGAACGGGTACCGCTGTAAGTGGGTCCTCGCACGACTATAAGTATGGTAGTATAGTTTCAGTCTGGAAATGCCGAGATCTTGTTACATGCGTAACTTGCATGAAGTATGGCCATAAGTATGGAAATTACGTCTGTAAGGTCGAATAGATACGACCGTATGTAAAGTTTATTGATTTTCGGTTGGAAAATATGTGGGTTAATATGAGCGTAATGCACACGACGTACAGCCGTAGGACAATGAGATATGGTAGTGATGTAATGTTTTTAGAAATTATTATGACCATATTATGTGACGGATAGAAAGTTTCGAGGGAAACTGTTTAAGGATGATGTGTTATGATACCCATATTTTCACTCTTGTTATTATGATAATATTATTGTAATATTATTATCGATGTGATGTTGAGCATATGAGATTACGATGTGAGATGATATTTTCTAATATCCCTAAATAATTATTGATAATAATATGACGGTGGCCAACATTGCATTATGTGATGAATTGTTCAATGAAGATTAGAAGATTTATACTCGGACTAATTATAGGGCCTTATGGAGTTATGGTGTTTGCCATGTGGAATGCTGTGTGTGCTGAGCTAAGTTTATCGTATATGTGGTCTTGGACTGGTTTCGAACAATGTTTTGATATTATCTGTAATCGAGTCGTTTAAGAATGATAAGTCGGACTGCTGGCATCGGAGCTGCTGGAAACTTGTTCCATCTAGCATGATATGATCTTATGAAATGTAATATCCGTATTTTTCTAATTTTGATAATT
Organism: Orobanche coerulescens; assembly: GCA_033398695.1. Lineage (NCBI taxonomy): Eukaryota > Viridiplantae > Streptophyta > Magnoliopsida > Lamiales > Orobanchaceae > Orobanche > Orobanche coerulescens. Next base: position 789,675 of record JAWKAU010000026.1, read on the forward strand.
TTCGTTTTTGGTATTGTTCCGCCTTTGACGACTCACTTGTAATCGCATCGATATTTGAAAACTATCTTATTCTGCACTTTTTGTCATTTGAACGAGTTTCAGGGCCATTTTAGTCGAATCCGAGTAATGTTGTGATCATATCGTATTTTGGTCCTATTCTCGTAAATGTTGTTCTGAACTGTCGTTGAATTGACCCTATAAGTTCGTTCCATATATTTAGTCGCGTTGTGAGCATTAGTACTATTATTCGACTTTGAATCGTGAATTTCGGAGGTTTTGGGCCATTTTGTAATTTCACAAAGTCTTGGGCATATGATTTCATATTCGTCCTTCCGTACCTTCAGGTGGTCGGAATTGCATGTTTGTATAGCGCTTGAATCTATATTTTGATGCTTTTCATAAGCGCTTCGTGAATTAGTGTTAACCTTCGAGTTTTGCATCGTTCGAGCCGTTTCGGGCTGCTGGACTCGGGCTGAGATGCAAGAGCTTACGGATTAAGATATATAGTTACGGCCGTATGGTATACATGTTACGGCCGTAAGCCAATATATGTACGGCCATATGTTATGTTCGTCAAAAACCTGATAGTCTAGTAGCATAGTTACGACCATACTTCTTAGCGACTATGGCCGTAAGATTGGTTGTTACGCCCGTATGTCCCTAAAACTTACTGCCGTATGTTTATTTTGAGAAGGACCCCGTATTCCAGTAACATAGTTACGGCCGTATGATATATATGTTACGGCCATAACTCTAGTCAGAGTACATAAACGGGACAGTCGGGTTTTAAGCTCATTTCCTCATCTCTTCTCTTCCTCTCCGGTGATTTGGGGCGATTCCAAGGCGAAACTTGTTAAGAGATCATCAATCATCATTATTCTTGAGCTTCTAACGTGATTTAATCATCACTATCCATCTCTTCTCCTTCGAATCAAGGTAAATCTTCCTAGAACCTTACTATGGGTATTTTTGGATTTTTCGTAGATTTGTCCGTTTAATCCATTTTGAAGCTTGAAATCCTAGAGATTATGATGTATCTACTCCGTACCCGTTTTTTTCCTTATGAATTTATGAATGCTTTCGTGTATTACTCGGATTTAAGAGGGATTGGATGATTCCAACCTCTCGGTGAATATCCTTGAATTATTATGAATTGTAGGCGGGGTTTCAGGAGTTCCGTATTATGCATTGTGTATTGATTTTTTTATTATCATATTTCTTACGAAACGTTTAGGGCCGGAAGTGCATTCTTGGACCAACTGAGCTTGAATACCATTTCCTCTCGATTCTAATATCTCAAAGGCAAGTATATGTTTATGATTGTACGTTCTTGACTATGAAAGTGAAGTATATGTGTTGTGTTTGAGTATATGTTCACTCCGGGACGGGCCGAAGGGTCCTCTGAGGTCTCGTTTCTTATGGTGCGATCCATTGAATATTTTTGGGTTAACCACTTAGGGACGGTCCGACGGGGCCTCTGAGGGGTTGTTGCTTCTGGGCGATCCACGGTTAATCACGTATATATTTGAAATGTGATATGATATGAGATTTAGATATTCCAGAATACTAGTCTCGAGTTTGATGAAATGATGTTATGTTACTTTATCGTTCGATAGATATTATTTCATAATCTATATACCTGCACTAGCTATTCCATGGCTAACCCCATTAGGGAGAAGTACGTTTCATGTATTTCAGGTTCAAAGAGAGCAGATATATGGGTATCGAGCCGGCATGAAGATGATGGACAAGAGTGATGATGTGTCATGTCTTTGTCGGTATTATTATGTTTCGTCCATTCGTAAATGTTGAACTTTGAATGGATTAGTACTCGAGTACTACGAGATATTGTTCTTGTTGTTTCTACTTTCACCTCATGGGTTTAATCCCCTTGGACTCATGTCCATTGATTCTGAATGTTACTTTGGGCGTTTATTTGTATTACCTCCCGTTGGATTATGTATAGACCTTATCGGTCAAAGTTTATGATTATCTGTATGTATAGCCTTGTGGGTCCCACAGAGTGGATCATGGCACTGTAATATATCCTGAACATCTTGGGGGTGTTAGAGAATATGGTATCAGAGCTTAGGTTTATAGATACCTAGGCTGTCGGTCTTTTGGGTTGAATTGAGTCATCGACCGGCATTTCCATCATCTTAGTACGACCGGTACTCGTAAGTTATCCTTACCTATATTCTCTCTTCTTTTATGTATCATCTTCAAATTTGTACCTTTGGGAATCGGTCACCTTGATGGGGTGTAATCTGAACTGTACTCACGAATATTCTCATTGTTCCTTAGAATGTCCATGAGTAGAAGGAGCGGACACGAACACGGTCGCGGTCGTGGGCGTGGCACAGCCAGTGGGGCGGACATGTCATTCAGCCCTGACACTGGTTCGACTACTCATACGTTATCAAACTCAATGCATTCAAGTACAGACAACCATCAGGACCAGTCGGTCAGCCAAGTGAACAATGTGGATGCTGGTGTTGCGAACATTTTTCAGCAGGTGGCAAATCATACGACTCTCTTGACCCAGGCGATCCAACAGAATAATCCAACCCGACGGCTAGTATGGGTGCGAAAAAATGGCTCCAGGATGTAGTCCGTATGCATCCTCTGCAGTTTATGGGTGCTACTGATCCGGTCGGTTGGTAAAGCTAGCTTTTCGAGATGGAGAAAGTTTTTGAAGCAGTCGATTGTCCCGAGGCAAGGAGAGTACCCATGGATCAGTATTTCCTTTCCAAGAAGGTTGTGACTTGGTGATAAACAGTTAAGCCCCAAGATCAGGTTGCTTCTTGGGATGAGTTTAAGAACCCGATGAAGGCTGAATTTTACCCTTGGCCCGTTCAAGAGAGCAGAATACGAGCCTTTTTAGAGGCTAAGCCGCAAGATATCCCAATTTCACAGGTGATAGTCGAATACTAGGGGTGGGCACAAAAAATCGAAATCCCGATCCCGTCCCGGTCCCGTCCCAAAATTACCCGGGATGGGACGGGATCCAAAATTAAAAACACTGAGCCCGTCCCGTCCCATTAGAGTAACTACGGGATGGGACACGGGACAAAAAATCTGAGGCCCACAAGGCCCGTCCCGTCCCGCTAAGTTTTTAACTCTTTTTAAAACCATATATTTTTATTATTTGTAACCCTTTTTTAATTAATTTTTAATAATAAACTATTTTTATTTTTCTTATCTGTATAATTTAATTATACACAAACCTAATCAACCGATATAAAGTTAGTAACTGATATTTTTTTTTAAAAAAATGGATATGTTGTATTCAATGTTAATAATTGATATTTTAAAATTTTAATTTAGGCTATTAAATTAGTTTATTGGATATTTTTCCTGAATTTAGATGTATAAAATTATAGATTTTCTTACTTTTTTCTAATTTATAATTTGAATTTTTTTATGCGGGACTAAACCCGTCCCGGTCCGTTCTGTCCCGTCCCAACTGGGATAAGGCCCGCGCGGGATGAAATTTTGAAATCACCAATCCCGTCCCGTCCCGTCCTACTTGTTATAACACGGGACAGGGCATGAGATAACCCCAGGCCCGTCCCATGCCCACCCCTATCGAATACAACCAATAGCTAGTCCATGTGAAGAATCAGGTGCGTGATGAGCATGATCAGATCCGCCATTTCGATATGCGGATTAAGACGGAGATCTGGTGCTACATGTCCAGGTTCGTCTGTTCCACACTGAGAGAGTATCAAGATAAGGCACTGGCCTACGACTTGTTGAGTCTGGCAACTGAGGCATCTACCGAGCTGAAGAAAAGAAAACTACCAGGAACTATTCTGGTAACAAGGGTGATAATTTTCAGAAATGCCAGTCAGTTACTCGTCCTGTCGGGAAGCCATCACGCCCTTTTAGGGGCAGAAAGAGTTTTCATTATGCTCCGGCATCTTAACTCGCAAGGTGACATGCTCTAATTGCAACCGTACTGGTCACATCAACCTCGAGTGCCATTTCCCACCTCTGAGATGTAACAGTTGCGGCCAGATGGGTCACAAGGCGATTTACTACACTGGAGGGAATAAGACCTTTGACACTCAAGCTTATGCCCCAGTGCCCAGGGAGCCAATTGAGAATCAGCAGCAGTCATCTAGCCAGCCACAACAGAGTTCCTGTAGAGGCCGGGGACGGGGTCAGTTCGTTAGAGAGGGAGACTCTAGTGCTGGTTCGATATATCCACAAGTTTATGAGATACGCCGAGTGGATGATCTTAATGCGGCGCTGGCCTCAGGTACCATTCATATTCTATCTCTTCTAGTTCGAGTGCTATTTGATTCTGGTGCTACACATTCTTTCATATTCAATGTTAATGTTGGCGCAGCCACCATCCTTCAACAGTGGGTAACCCAGTTGGCACTGATGAATCAAACAGCTCACCAGAATGAACTCCCAGATGATAATGATGGAGCTAGTAAGTGGTTGCGTGACGTGATGAAAATGCACCCACCTCGTTTTGCGGTTTCCTCTGACTTGTTAGGTTGGGAGAACTGGCTCTTTCAGTTGGGAAGAATATTTGATGTTGTGGCATGTCCCGATGACAGAAAAGTACCTATTGCTCAGTACCTTCTCGACAAGGAAGCGACATACTGGTGGGAGGACGTAGCGCCTAAAGATCGTATAGCTACTTGGGCTGAGTCCAAGACGACCATGGAGGCTGAGTATTGTCCGCCGCCTGTTCGAGAGCGCAAGATCGTTGAGTTTTTCTCGGCTACGCCTCACGATGTGCCGATATCCCAAACGATAATTGATTATAATCAACAACTGAGTTATTTCTGTGATCAGGTGAAAAGTGAAGCGGACAAGATCCGATACTTCAATATGCGCATGCAACCCCGTATCCATGAGAGTATGACTCCACTCATGTGTACCACTTTGAAGGAGTATCAGGACGAGCCTTAGCCATCAAGATGGCTGTTTCTGTGACAGAAGCCAGTTCGGGGAGTAAGAGACAGAAGACCTCGGGTAGTGTTTCCAGAGGTCAGAGAAGCGAGTTCCGTGAGCCTATTATTTCACATTATCCTTCTATGAGCCCTATTCGTTTGGTCAGTCTAAGAATCCTACTCCAGTGGAGAGTAAGGTGAGCGTTGTAAGGACTTGCTTCAACTGTAGTCGTGTGGGCCATGTGAGGCAGAATTGTCGCTCGCCCCCAGTTGATTGTTTCAAGTGTGGTCAATTAGGATACCAAGCGGTGCATTGTGAGACCACTGCTAAAATGTTCGGGAAGCGGAATTCCGTTCCTGCACCTGGAGGGCCCAGCGGTGCCCAGTGATAGTATTTTATGTTTTGTTTTGTGGATTTTATCTTGTGTGTAGATTTGTTATGTGATGTTCGATGTATGGTGCTTGATGTATGATATTCTGATTGTTTTGTCGGCTCAATCCGTGTGGGTTGTAGAACCTACGGAGACACATGACAGGAGATCACGAGGTCACTTGATGTTTGAACGTTTGTGTTTTGTTTTGTAGCTCTGTGATGCTTTCGTTTTAAGTTTCGGGATGAAACTTATTTTTAGTAGGGTAGAATGTAATACCCGAGATTTTCTTTTCCAGTTCGTTTCTGGTTGGCGGTGAATTTTTCTACTGTTTAGTGGATTGTTTGTTGTTCGTGCCTATATGATTGTGTGTCATGCATTGACACATGTTGCTTGCGGTTCAGATTTCTGCGTGTTTATCGTTCCGTTAGGGAGTATCGTTGTTGTGATGAGTTTTTGTGCGATTCTACTGCCTGTGCAGTAGGAATAGCACACGCTATAGGCTAGAGATAGCGCTCACTACTTGGGATTGCTAGCGCACGCTAAGGCACCATTAGCGCACGCTAACGGAGGGTACATGGTTGAGGCAGAAGCTACTGCCTTCGACTGAGAGTTTGATAGCGCACGCTATGTAGCGGCGTAGCGCGCGCTAACGACCGGAGTTAGCGCGCACTATGGTAAGCATAACGCACACTAACTGATGGTCAGGTTCAGTCCAAAAGCCATTGGACTAGGTGGGAGGTCTCGTTAGCACACGCTAATATTTGTATATTAGCGCACGCTAGCTGTGTTGTTGGGCATAATATTGCTTCGATAGCGCATGCTAATTTTCATGATTAGCGCACGCTAGGCTTTCCAGTATATAAACTGGACAGCAGTTGTTTATTCTCATTTCTTCCTCATTTCTCCTTCTCTCCGCAGGTTTGAGACGAGGGCGATTAGGGTTCGAATTCTTGGCCGATTTCGCTCCATCCAAGAGTGTTTTGGGGAGTTCTAGGTGATTGTAACATCATCTAATCCATCAAGTTCGTTCGGATCGAAGGTAATTCTTGTAATCTCCTGGGGTTGACTTTTGGGTTTTCTTCTGGATTTCGTTGTTCATCCGATTTTAGTGGATCAGATGGTGTTGTTGAGCATTTCTAAACGTGTTTTGTGGATTGTATATCTATATTTTTGGTTCAGTCAACCCGATCCATGATTTTGGTGTTCTTGTAGGGTCTTGAACATTTAATGTTCGATTAAATGCTCGAATGAGTTTTCCTTCGATAGTTTGATGTGATTCCCGTTATTGTTGGTCGTGAACCTCATTGTAATCGTGTTTTCGTTGTTTTCTTCCGGAAGATTGTAGGTGTTCGATATTTTCGGGTTGTGTCATGTTCGTTGGAGATCCAGTAGCGATTCTTGAGGCAAGTATCTTATATATACGACTTGTAGCTTGTGATTAGAATCACGTGCAAGGATTGTAATGACTTGTTGCCTTCGTAAACATGGTCCGTGTGAAGTGATTATGTATTACGTGTTTTGAAGACTTGTGATGATTATGTTATCTTGGTATATGTACTGTGTGTTGTGTTATGTGTACAGGATTGTAATAACTGTGTTGGTTTGGTTGTGCATATGGTTGCAAAATATATATTGTATATTGATTATGAGTTACGCTAGAGTACGTGTCGTTCTTTCTTGGCGTATAGTAAAGACTGCTACCTGCCCGTATAGTCCGCACTTCGAGGTTGACTTAGCGATTAAGCAAATGAGTCTAACTACTCTAATGACAAACTAAACGTCACAGACACATCTCATACTGAACCCTCAAGTCAAAGGTCCATGTATACTATCACAACCTTTCGATTCGTCATCGACTCTCCATGAGTCAATACCGTGTGACTGAATCAAGTATGAGTCGTGTTCGAGTATACTGGTCCCACCAATATACTTATAACTATGCTATCAAGACATGCACACGCCCTAACATTAGTTATACAAGTCTTACTCAAAACTTAATGCCCAATTAAGTTTATCGACTTGCGAACGGTTTACGTAAATAAACTTTTCTCTTATCCGATAATGATAATGGAATGTTCGCTCTTATTTACATGGACTTCACTTCAATGTTTACCAAATCAAGAATGCATTTGAAATACAATAAACAGTGAATGAATCATTTTGCCTTTTATTGATAATTCCATAATTACAAGTACAATGCCCCTTGTCTCTCATCCCTGAGTGGCATTCGAGGGCATATTCCTAACATGGCTAACCCCTTTTGGGGCAAATACGTTTCATGTATTTCAGGTTCAAAGAGAGCAGATAGGCGGGTATCGGGCCGACATGAAGATGATGGACAAGAGTGATGCTGTGTCATGTCTTTGTCTATATTATTATGTTTCATCCATTCGAAAATATTGAACTTTGAATGGTTATTAGTACTCTAGTACTATGGGATATTGTTCTTGTTGTTTCTACTTTTGCCTCATGGGTTTAATCCCTGTTGACTCCTGAATGTTAATTTGGGGGATGATTTATATTACCTTCTGTTTGATTACGTCTAGACCTTATCGGTCAAAGTTTATGATTATGTGTACGTATAGCCTTGTGGGTCCCACGGAGGGGCTCACGGTGCTGTAACATACCCTGAATATCTTGGGGGTGTTACATGAAGTTAATGGTAAGGTCGTATATTTTGCATGGTTATGTTAGTAAAGCTTGTTAGTCATGGCCGAAAAGCAAGAACGGGTACGACCGTAAGTGGGTCCTGGTAGGACTGCAAGCCTGGTAGTATAGTTTCAGTCTGGAAATTGCAAGAGCTTGTTAGGGGTGTAATGTGCATGAAGTACGATCATTTATTAATGATGTGATTGTATATTAGTCGTGGTATGTGTGTTGGTTTGATTGTATACTTGGATGTGTATCGTGTAGTGTATTGATCGTGAAATATGGTGAATGTGCATCATTTGCAATGATGGTTGAAATATCGATATTGCGCTATATGCGTTGGATGTGTAAAGTTTGTGATGATCAATGTGATTGATTGATCGTGTACGTTGTTGGTGAAATGTGAATGCGAATGTTGTGTGCTGCTGCTAAGTTCACTCGTGTGGGTTCGATGGGACCTACGAGGATTCATGGTAGTGGACCATGGGATTGAAACTTAGTATGTGGTGCCGAGGTCCGATCGTGCGGGTCTGGTGAGGCCAAAACCAGGTGTCCACTTGAGGACACGCATCGGAAATCCGGTCATATACCAAATTTGGCGACTCCAAAGTCGAGTATAGTTTTCTTCACATGAGAGCCGGAACAAAACATGTTTGTGTTCTAGAAGGGAGACCAAGAAAGGGCCTTTGAGATTTAAGTTTCCCATTATGGATTTGAGAGTTTTCATGGAAACCATGTGAGAATTTCCCTACCAAAGCAAACCGAAAGGGGGCTGCTACTTTTTCAATTTCTATTTCTGAAAATGACAACTTTACGACCCTCAATTTCTAAAATCTGACCGAAGGTGTTAGTTCCTCCACCATCATGGAAGCTCCTGTTCAGGGGATGTTTTGAATCTTCACAGTGCATACACAGGTTGGGTGCTGCGCTTCTGTAATTAGACAGTTCAGGTCCCTTTTGCATTTTAACCACTGCCGCATAAGATAAGTTCGGAGGCTGCTGCTAATTTTCTGCTCGTTTGGGCTGCTGCAAGTTTTCAATTCCAGCATATGTTCAAGACCTGTTAAGAGCATCCTTCGGACACCTTATGTGCAGTGAATTGTGCAGACAAATTATAGCACCCCTGTAATGGTTTCCCACCCGCATCCAGGAGAAATGGAGGCTGAGGGTCCTCGTCCCTGCAAATGGACGATCCACCCTCAACCAATTTCTGACCGGGAGCAGCCGAATTAGGAATAGCCATAGTACCTTGATTATTTGGGATTGCAGATTTCGGACCTTTCATGGCTACGGGATTTGGCTTGTCATCCATTACCAGTAATTTCCTATTCTTTCCGGCGACCATAGGAGTTTGACACCCCACCGAGGAAGGCTATGGACGCGATGGTAAGTTCTGATGTGGGACGAAGCAGATGTTAGGAATTTCACTCACCGCAAATCTGGGCAGCTTGAAATATGCGAACCGGAAAAACAAGGAAGGGACGAGGCCCACCGCACAAGGCGGTGGACTAAGGGAAAGACGGAAACAATCAATTCCAACAAAGCTGAATCCTGCCGTCGGCTTAATTTGAGAGGCAGGAATCGCATTATCTAGAGAGAAGGCCGAGGTTTTTCGCTGGAGAGAGTCCATTTTTTTCCTCTTCTTTCTATAGGCAAGTCGATGAAACTTGATTGAGTGTTAAGTTTATGTGAAGACTTGTATGATGTGTTCTTTGACTTGGAGAGTTCATGTCGAATACTAACGGTTAGTGGGAGCACACGTTATAGGTATGCTAATGAGATTAGTATACGCGAACCGACTCACCCTCGATTCGTCACACGAATTTCACTCCGGGACAGTCAATGACGGAATCGAAAAGTTGTGATAGGTATTCATGAACCTTCGACTTGATGATTTAGTAGGGATGTACTTGTGACATTAAGATTTTCATTAGAGTAGTTCCACCCAGAAAATCGGAAGGTGGGGGTCAACCTCGACGTGCATCTTGACGAATAAGTAGCAGGTTCTACTAAATATCAAGATAAGATTCTTTCTCCTGTTAGTGAACAGGTATATGTCCTATGCGGTTATTGGCAGATGAGATCATAAGTCTTTGGCCAAAGCATTGGAGCAAGTTGTATTAGATACACGAGAGCTCAGTGATCTCCGACTTGCATTAATTCATGCATAGCGTCAAGTACAGATAGGGTTTGACTGACCGTGACCTTATAACTTGATCGGGACATTTGAGAGAATGGTTTATACGTTTACTGGTATTCACGACAGAATGGTTCTTGAATGATCCCTATCATTCGTTCTCAGTAAGGTTACAGTGTAGGCTGCCAGGCTGGCTAGGTAGTGCTATAATTCTTTGGTTCCTCCCATTGCTTACTGAGACGAACCTACCGAGTCGCGCATTAGGGAGACGACGGGTTAATTTGAGCTTATTATCTCTTGATTAAATTTTAGACATTAGATGTCTAATTTAATTTATTGGATAAATTATATCAGTTCGGTGAATTAAATAAATTACTGAGTAATTAATTTAATTCATAAATAATTATTTCTTGGAGAAATAATATTTTAATATAATTAATTAATTAGATTAATTAATTATATTTGAAACGTACGAAGGTGTAACTGTCGGACAAGATACACGACGATCCGTTTCACGGACCAAAATGAACCAACTCCATAATTCTTCTCTTCGCCCCCCCACCCCCACCCCCACTCACCTAACATGATGAATTATCATCATGTTCTTGGTCTTTGTCTTGTGATAAAGAAGTGATTAAATATACACTTGGTGTATATTTGAAGGGGTGTGACATGTGATGTATTTTGACTCTTTGTTGTATTAAAACAAAGTGAGAGAGCCATGAGTTATCAAGGAGGAAGAGGGGAGACTTTTTCTTCCTTTTGTGTTCTTCATTTTTCTTTATTTTCTTGGAGAAATTTGAGAGAGAAGAAAATTTTCAAACACTTAGAGTGCTTAGGAAAATCTTGAGAGAAAATTAATTAGTACACTTAGAGTGTATCGGATCATCGAGGACTTATCAAATCGGATTTGCGGTCACCGGGATCAACCTAAACATTCAATCAAAGGACTTCAAGGGTATGTTTTCATATCTTACTCTTGTTTTGTTTTATATTCGTATATACGTAGCTTGATAGATCCTCTTAAGGGATTCAGATCGAATTTATTTTTGAATATTGCTTCCGCTGCGCCTTCGTTTTAGGCATCGAATCCCAACAGAAACAAACCAAGCACTTAGGTGGAATCTTAGACTTGGTCATGTTGGTCAGACCAAGATTCATAAAATAGAGAAAGATGGACTTATGGGTCCATTGAGATCAAATCCCTATCTAACTTGTGAATCTTGCCTTCAAGGCAAAATGACTAACTCATCCTTCACATGGACTTTTGAAAGAGCTGCTGAAAAACTTGGATTAATTCATACCGACGTGTGTGGTACTTTTGAAGTAGCACGAGATGGATTTCAGTATTTCATTACATTCACTGATGACCATACTAGGTATGGATTCGTGTACTTAATGAAACATAAATCTGAAGCCTTAGAAAAATTCAAGGAATTTAAGGCCCTAGTTGAAAATCAAATGGGTCATCATATCAAAGCACTTAGGTCGGATCGAGGTGGCGAATATATGAGTACCGAGTTTGATTAGTTCCTAAAAGAACTGGGAATAGTATCACAATTCACTCCTCATATACTCAACAATTAAATAGTGTGTCAGAAAGAAAGAACCGAACCTTGTTGGACATGGTTCTCTCCATGCTTAACTATACTAATCTACTGATTTACCTATGGGGCTATGTGCTCCTTACTGCTGCACATATCTTAATTAGATGTTCTTTCAAATCCGTTCCTAAGACACCACATGAGATGTGGAAAGATAGGAAACCAAGTCTTAATCTTATTAGGATTTGGGGATGTCCTGCTTATGTCAAGAAGACTAAAGTAGAGAAATTGGAAGCTAGGTGTGTGAAGGGTCGTTCCATATGATATCCAGGGTTCCATGGAATATTTATTCTACATGCCTAAAGATCATAGGATCATCGTTGTTTTATAAAGCACACTTCCTTGAAGATAAATTTATTCAGGAAGGAGTAGACGTACCTGGGCTTCTCGGCCCGGCGGTTTTGGCCGGAACCGACCCAAAGTCAACGGTTTTAGCCCGGACCTGCCAGTCAACGAGCCTGAACCGGACTGGTATCGAGAAGCCCAAGCTGGGCTAGGGTCGGGGGAAATCAAACCGAGGACCGACAGCCAGGCCCGTCGGTCCTCAGAAGCCCGTCGGTTCGCAGCAGCCCGCCGAGTTGGGCCGGGCCCGATGGGCCCAACAGAAAAAAAAGAACAGCAGTCCAGTAGCCAGGCCTTCTCTGCCAACGGCTCTTTTCTGCAGCTAGCCGTTGGCAGCCTTCCCCCCACCCCAAACCTTCCCAATAGTCCCCCCTTTCCCCTACCATCCCCACTATAAATACTACATGTTTCTAACTCAAAATTCACCAAGAATCACACTCTAATTCTCTCTTAAATTTCAATCTCTACTCTCTCGTCTCTCTACATTCCATGTATACCTCAAAGAGCAACAACAACAAGGGCAAGGGCAAGGCCATTGAACTAGGCCAACGAAGTGGAGGAGGAAACTTTCAAACTCAAAGGCCTAGAAGGGCCGCATTGGCGGAGGAAATTTCTAGACAAGTCGCCGAACGACTTGAAGCCAAAGAAGATGCCCAATTTGAAGAGATGGTTCATACGATGGAGAGCACGGGATACGAATTTCAAGGCTCAACAAATGATGATGAAGAGGACGAAGAGCACGAAGAAGACGAATAAGACCAACCTCCTTCTCCGCCAACAAGTATGCCTCTCAAGTCCGAAATCTTTGTTAAACATTTTAAAAGAGAATTGGCTCCTATCAACGAAGGAGAACCTCATCGTGTGATTAGTTTCGATCATCTTTCATCAACCTTCATGCTGACCCTATATTATGCTCCCCGAAACCTGAATGCAATACAGACATCCACCCCCCGATTACTCGGGGGTTAGCAAAATTCCACTATTTTGCTAATGCAAGTACAAAGTGCAAAATACGAGTCATAAAATTCACATTACAAGAATAATAATAATCAGGAATCTTTAAAGATCCAAACATAACAAAGGGGTACTTACCGAGGCAATAGTTTGAGTAAAACTTTCCAAATTCGAAAGATCACAGATCACGAGAACAATTTGTAAAACGGTTTAAAATGCCCTCGTGAGTTTTAACGGAAAACAATTTAGGATTATCGAATCCTTCTCTTTCCAAAATCAGCAGGGGTCACAGCCCAAAGATTTGCTTTCTCAAATAAAAACCAACAACTCACAGGGTTCAAAACCCACGTCACGTCTCCTCGATGGACATAAAAATCAGCAGAATATAACCACCCAAGATACGAAATATCGGTCACACCCAAGGTACTTGACCTGGTCAATACATCCAAATCATATACATAACACCGTGAACACATGCCACGTCATCTCACGGTTGGATCAATCACTTGTTGTCTCCTGACCACATGATCGCATGTCATGTGTCACCGTAGGTTCCTTACACCACCGTGATCACTTGCCATGTCATCTCACGGTTGGATCAATCACTTGTTGTCTCCTGACCACATGATCACATGTCATGTGTCACCGTAGGTATCCCGAGGCTCTCACGGTTGGATCAATCTCTTGTTGCATCCTCACCACATGATCGCTTGTCATGTGTCACCGTACACCCCGCCCATATCCATACATTCACACACATTTCACAATACAACAAGGATATCCAAACAATTCACCCAGAGACATCAAACACTTAGCACGACACAACGTCAAACAACAACACACCAAAATGAGGCAATATATGTACACACGCATTATCAAGCACAACATCAGCACAAAACGTATCCATAGGACTCACATAGTCAATTTAGAAAAGACACACCAATCACAAAATACACACGAGTTTGAAAGGGGGCTTTTCACGAGGCTAAACCAAGTCCTTTGAAAATTCATTCCAAACAACCAAACAAACGTACCAAGACGATCACCAATCATCATATCCACAAAATAAGAAATGTATGAACAAGGTACTTGCCTCAAATAATCATAAACGTGGAGAATCGACCGAAGTGAGGAGACTCGAACCGTCTACGAACCCGCTGACTCCGCCGAACGACAACCCGCGACAATAAACTACGAACGACAACAATAACAATAAAAATGAATTCCAAAGCACGACCCAAAGCCGCCGAATTAAAGGAACAAATGATGAAAGTTCAAGGGTTTCCCCCAAAACGGCCAAGAACACGAATTAACCCGACAAAAACATGAAAATGGAATTTCAACCCGCGGGTTATGATCAATACGAATAGATAATGATAATAGAACCAACAATCTTGGATTGAAATCACGAAATCGAGACAAACCCAAAATATCTTAAATAGGGTTCTAAAACCTTACCTTGATTCGGAGAAGAAGGAAGGCTATATGATGATGAACACGAAGAAGACCCACCGAGATGATTACTACCATCAAAGACCGACGAAAGCTCGTCCAAATCCACCCCCAAATCGCCAAAAACACAGCAAGGGAGAAGGGAGGAAGTAAATGGCCCGAAATCGGTCAACTCTCAAATATATATACCCGCATGAGGCTAACGTACGTAAGCAATGAGGCTTAACGTACGTTAGTGAGGTTACGTACCTAAGGTACACGCCCTTACGTACGTAAGAGCCATCAAGACTCTACTGCCCGGAAACCTGAACAAAATAACGTACGTAACGAATGATGCATTACGTACGTAAGAGAGGCATCGATAGAGTACGCTACTCATGAACAATAGCGTGCGCTATTCATCTGGCAGTACAGAACAACTGCCAGATGTTGAAATCGAAAAGGATCGCGGAACGCGACGAACACGAATTACTACGGTCGAACAAGATGAGTACTACGACAATCAAAACACGAGCTTAAGTTTGAAACAAACACATGATCCCGACAACCCGGAGGTAGGTAAAAGCGAGTACGTCAACAAATGCCCACAACTAAGGATAATATTACAAAACGGCCCAAACATCCGAAAAATCACGATATGACAACGAATAACCAAACCGAAGCTCACAACACGTATAACAACGTTAAATGAACTTACGAGAAACCCGAAACAACAATTTCGAACGGGATTCGCAACAGTCGAACTCAAGCGCGAAAAAGTCGCCTAAGAACATGGAACTCAACAAAACGACACCGAAACGAACTCGGATGTCAAAAAGTGCAGAATTAATCATTCTCAGAATGAGGAAATGGTCACAAGCGAGTCGTCAAAACGGACTCCTGCTAAAAAAGAAAATTACCGCAAATCGAAATTGCGGATTTTACATACTACCCTCCTTAAAAGAAGTTTCGTCCCGAAACTTAAAACAAGTAGGGAGAAGCAATATCCCACCAGGAACATCTCAACGAGATACACAAGAACTGCGTAACTTACGCCCACTGGCGAAATGTTACAAGAAACGCAAGAAAACATACAGTGTGAAATCACGCTCAACGACAAACGTCACAATGCCAAAACTAGAGACATAATAAAACCATCAGGTGACGAGCATCATCAAACAGATAGTACAATCAAATCAATTATCCAAACAATCACAAAACGGGAGGTACCTAATACAAGAAAACATGCGTAGTCTAAGAAAATAGAAAATAAACACAAAACGATCCACAAGGGCAACCACAAACAGTTCGGACAGCGCCGAAATCCTCAAAAATCACACTAGGCATCTTCGTGTCCTTTTGGAGCAGAGACGCTACCTCGATCCCCAAATTTCTCAGCTACCGTCTCGCAATGCATGGCTCGGTGACCCACCTGACCACACTCGAAACAGTTGACTAACGGTGAACGACAATTCTTCGCGGTATTGCCCGCTCGACTACAGTTATAACATCTCTTCATGCTGCTCACATTACTCACTGCAGGGGTACTCCTCCTCCTCTGGTCATGCGATCGAGGAACCATCTTGGGATGACGACACGAAGTCTCAGCCTCAGAAGGCCCATTCCCTTGATTTCCTGAAAAGTTCCCAACCGTCTTCTGTTTCTTCAATTCAGACACATGTTCAGTCGATAATATGGATAGCTCATAGGCTAACGCCATATTCTGATACTCTCTCAACGAAGTACAAGTGAGACCCGCCATGTACTGACAAATCTCCGGTTTCATTCTCCTACTAAAATGACAGATCTTATCTTCTTATGTCCTTACATGATCCTGCACATAGCTGAGCTGTTTGCTAAAATCAATAATAGCTTGAGACAGCGATACATCTTGCGGTTTCGCCGAAAAGAATTCATTAATCCTCTGATTTCTGATCAGTTCCGGACAAAACTCATCTCTCATGAATCCCTGGAACTTTGCCCATGTGACAACACGATCTCGAGGCTTAACAGCCTCCCACTAGTTAGCGGCATCCTTGTCGAGAAGATAATGAGCGACCGGCACCTTACGTTCTTCTGGACAATCAAATACCTCGAATATCTTTTCCATCTGAAAAAACCAACCATCCCAACCCAATACATCTGCGACACCAGCAAAACGAGGGGGGTTCATGCGAACCACTTCTTAAAGCCACTGATTTGCGCCAATGTTCTGGGTCACATCTGTGTTACGATGAACTGCTTGAGTCAACTGAGTCATCTGTGCAGCTACCTGCTGCAAAATAGTAGCAACACCGATACCAACACCATCACCGGCAGCATGATCCCGATCACGCGTCCGGTCGCCACGACCACGACCTCTGCCCCTCGGCATACTGAATAAGCAACCACTCAGCACAACAGAAATCATAACACGCAACACATACAACGATTACCATCGTAAAGCAACACACATACAAACATCACAACAACGACGGTATCGTTCGGAGATCTCAACGGCCCGAACGATAACCAGCATATAATTACAAAACATCATGAAACAATCACACATGTACACGATCGTACGAAACCAAGCTCTAACAACTCGCACAAGTGCGATAACACGCAAATCACCACGAAGCGACAACATTCAATACCAACATTACACCTCTCACAGAGGGCTAACAAAACAACTGTGTGGCAAACGACTCAACGCTCACACCACCCATTCAATCACAACCCGGAGGGCCAACACCCTAATGATAATGCTAACATCGTACACACCTTTTCTGACTACAAACAGGAATTGATAGGTTTTAAAAACGAAAGTCACTTTTTGAAAATGATTTTGGAAACACCAGTTGATCTTGAGTATCACCTTTCAAAAAGTAGTACAAATATCGTTATCAAGACTTTGAAAACCATCTTGCGTTTGATAAAAATGAGGACACTTATCTTTTAGTGAAAAACTTTCAGAAATATTCGACCCTCGGGTCTAAGCAAAGCATTTTCAAATTACTGAGAATATATCAACTATTTTGGTCCTCAAAGTGGAATAATTTTGAAACATACTGTGGCACCTTGAAAGTACCGCAAGAAAATAATCTATTTTAAAAGTACGTCTCGAAATTTATTTCTTTAAGATACTCAAGCTTTTCAAAAATCCTATAGGCCAGAATGCCCAAAAGTCACACGTGTCGACATTCGCTTATACACAACATAGTACACGCATCAATTCGTTCAAAATAAAGACAATACATGTCTTTCTTCATGAGTAGTGACAACACTGCTCATATAAACAAAATATGAGAGTCAAATAAACACATATCACGAAATCAAAAATCTACATAAAGATCCCACCACTCAATGACTAATCATACAAGAGGCTCGTGCCACACGAGGCACAACACAAAGAAGGGATACTTACATCCACAGGTTGCACGAAGATGATGATCGCCCCACGACACTAATCACGACCAATAAATTCTGACGACGCGTCGCGACATAACTCAGTCAGACAAAATCAGACGAGACAAAACTCAACAGACACAACTTGACCCTACAGCCTAGGTTTCCACAACCTAAAGCTCCGATACCATTTATGTAACACCCCCAATCCGCTCAGGGATATTACACGCCGTAGAACCTTTCCTCAAGGATCTACCAGGCTGGTAACAACATCGAACATCACAACAATGCCTTTAAGGCTAAAGTGACTCGGTAGATCGATTTGGTATTTTAATGAATACATACAACTCAATCTCAATACATGACCACGCAGGGGTCAAATACAACATACTCCCATATAATGGGGAAAAACACTGCAGCGGAAATAAAGTACAACTGAACCAATACAACAATATATGGGTCCTCATGTGATTAGTGTCGATCATCTTTCATCAACCTTCATGCCGACCCTGTATTATGCTCCCCGAAACCTGAATTCAATACAGACATCCACTCCCCGATTACTCGGGGGTTAGCAAAATTCCACTATTTTGCTAGTGTAAGTACAAAGTGCAAAATACGAGTCATACAATTCACATTCCAAGAATAATAATAATCAGGAATCCTCAAAGATCCAAACATAACAAAGGGGTACTTCCCGAGGCAAGAGTTTGAGTAAAACTTCCAAATTCGAAAGATCACAAATAATGAGAACAATTTGTAAAACAGTTTAAAATGCCCTCGGGAGTTTTAACGGAAAACAATTTAGGATTATTGAATTCTTCTCTTTCCAAAATCCACAGGGGTCACAGCCCAAAGATTTGCTTTCTCGAATAAAAACCAACAACAATTCACAGGATTCAAAACTCATGTCACGTGTCCTCGACGGACATAAAAATCAGCAAAACATAACCACCCAAGATACGAAATCTCGGTCACACCCAAGGTACTTGTAATATCCGCTATTTTCATAATACAATATTATTAATTATAATAATATTATAATGCATTTCATGTTATTTAATCATGAACACATATTTCGACGTATCACAAGTCCTAGCCCGAATCATTTTTGTCAGGTATATTCTAGTAGTCATTTACTACTAATAATATTAATAATGCATTTTATTTCATTTCATTATCGAGTGAGTAATTGTTGTACAATTACTTTCACTACACATACAGGTCAACTTCATGCAATATCATTTAATAAGATCAGATATTTTCATGATATTTCTTATGTTCTAAACCCAATTCAATTTCTCAAGTTAATTTCAGAACATTTAATATTAGTCATTTTTAAGTATGATAATTGAAGGTATTATTATTATTATTAATAATAATAATATTTATAATAGAAACCATATTAATATTAACAGTATTAATATTTTTATCTTCATTATTTCTATATCATCATTTATATTACTCTCGATATTATTATTATTATCGACGTTATTAATATTATTACTACTGTTATTATTAATTTTATCATTAATATTATTGTCAATATTATTATTATTATTATTATTATTATTATTATTATTATTATTATTATTATTATTATTATTATTATTATTATTATTATTATTATTATCATCAAGGGCCCAAACATGTTGTGCTGACCCAGAATAATACTAAAGCCCAAAACTTAAACCCTAACCCTAATCCCATATGGTATAAATATACTATTACTGCAGTACAAATAGACAATACAATACACATAATACACTTCCTCTTCCCAGCCGTCATTCTTCATCGTTCAGCAACAAAAAAAAAAAAAAAAGAAAAAAAGAAAATTCAATACACAAGTGCCTCGGCAGTAATACAAGGAGGAGAAGAAAAATTACAATTCGGAAATCTGCTGCAATCTACGGAACAGAGAACGAGAGGATTCGATCCAATCCGCTGTCCGATCAATTTCCAGTCGCGCTACAACCGATTTCCATTCAATCTTCGAGGTAAAATAATCTTATATTCACGTGGTTCTTACGGTTCATATTAGATCCCTCTATATACAATCAAACACATACCAATCTACAAATTTTAATCACAGAACGGAAATCATAATTCTAACACACCGAATTCAGAAACCAAACCCTTCGTGACCGGAATCGGACTGTCACCGAGTTATCCGCCAGGAACCGCCGCCGCTGCACCCACCAGCATCAAACTCGGCCGAACTCATGGCTAATCCAGAAACATCTTCCAAATCCGAAACTTTCAACCCGATTCATTTCACCTCAAACCAGAAACCAAGAACCCAAATGATTCAAGCCTAATACCAAATCAAATTTAATACTTTTCAATTTCCGAGCAGTCACGAAATCGGGCCAAGCCCGAAAATCAACTTCAATCCGAACCCTAATTTTCTGGCTATGCTTGATTTAAAGAATCAAACCCGAACAAACCTTACCCGGACGGGGGACCGGAGAGCAAATTCGGAGTCATCATCTTCGATTCGCCGGAACTATTACTCGGTCGAAAGTCATCGCCGCTCGCCATGTTTTCCAGCCTGGACCATCGCCGCTGCCTTGCCGGGCATTTAGTGATTTGTATCCGGCCGTTCGTGTGTGTGTATGCATTCGATTTACTGTGTGTGTGTGATTTATTTTTGTTTCCGGCCGATGAAGGAGGAAGTGATTTTTCTTATCGGCCGAACTGGATTTGGAGATGAGGAGAGAATCGTTTCTCTACCAAATTTGTACCGACGGGAGCAGAACGGGAGAAAGAAAATGAGTTGGGTCGGCTAGGGTTAGATTTCAGGGTTTATATACCCGCAAATTTTTAGGACTTTTCAATTTAGTCCTCCCAATTTTCAGAAGTGTTCAATTTAGCCCCAACCAGTATAATTAATTTGATTGTTACCCATTAGCTTCTCAACTTTATAATTTGACCCCAGTCAACCTTCAGACTTCAATTCAAGCCTAATTTTGACCAAGACATTAAAAACATTGACTTTCAATTTATATTAATAATTAATCCGAATTATTGTCTGAATATTTTAATTTCAGTCATTAATAATGTTAACTCTTTGGTTAATATTAATAAGCAACTGTAATTTATTTTCAGTTATTATAGTGATATTTGTATCTTTTCATTTATAAATTATGATACACGTTGTAAATCAGGCTCAACTGTATTCGTGTAAGAGATTATCATGTTGTGTGGGGACACCTGCTCAACCCAATATTCACATATGTGGCATTGCGTGTATGTTTCATGTTATGTGGGGACACCTGCTCAACCCAGTATTCACATACGTGCTTGATTCATGTATATGTGGTATTGCGTGTATGTTTCATATTATTGCGGGGGCACCTGCGCAACCTCAATATTCGTGTTATGCGTGCTCGATTCATACTGTACGTAATATTGTGAGTATGCATTCAAGTTGAGGAAAGATATGATATAGTTTATTCATGTTATGTTTTCCATGAGATTGTATATTACTGTGATCAGTGAGATTTTTACAAGCTGAAGGAAGCTCACCCCCACATTTATTGATCCCGCATGTTGAACCGAGCCGGATGGACGAAGGAGCGAGCCGATGGAGCATATGAAAAAGAATTTATTAAATGTTGTTTTCTTTATGTCAACTGTTTTAAAACTTTTGGGGAAACTTTGACTAGAAATATTAAATTATGATTTATTTTCTTCCGCCACAAATTTTTACTTCATATTTATGATGAAATGTTACCTTATTTAAAGGTATTTATGTTTATGTCAGTGTAGCGACTCGACTTTGTAGGCGAGAATTTTTATATTCTCAAGAAAATTATTTTTCATCAAATTTACCTTTTATTTATTTTCCCCAATATTTACCCTAGAAAGTCGGGGCGACACATAGTGGTATCAGAGAGGGTTTTACCTTTCTGTAGACTCGCTAAAATGTAAAAGTATCATATGCTCTCAGCTTCGCCACTTCGTCACTCCGTCTGAGATACCGAATTTTAGTCATTAATCATGCATATGTCATTTCATTTTACTTATATAATTATTTATGTATGTACGAACTGTTAGAATGGCCAAACCTAGAATGACTCCACGTAAGAAGCTCCCAGCTACTTTTGACTCGCGACTCCTAGCACGTAAGGACTGGTGGGACGACCCTATTCTACCAGAAAATGCGCCACACTACGTCATTAATAGACTGAGTAAGTGGCTAAAATCTGGGAAACAAGGTTCCGTCACCCGCCAGCTAGAGCACTTGATGGAGAAATTATCCGAAGACTGGAGTTGCTGCATCTTCCGGCTTTGGAAAAGGGCCATCAAGAGATCGCTTGAAGAGCGAGAGGCTGCGGACGATTTCCAATTTGTCGCTGGGCGCCTATTGGATTTATATGCTCGAGAGGAGATTCCAACTGCAAATTGGGATGCCAACTCTACGGACGAGGAAGACCCAGGGGAGGATCCCGAAGAAGATCCAGAAGAAGATCCAGAGGAAGATCCAGAAGAAGTTTCCGATGAAAGCTCAAGGATGGACCTCGCCGAAAATATGAAGGACGTGTCGATGGAAGATATCGAGTCTAACGATGAAGTCACTTTGTGGATTGATCCGCGACCCCCTATTCCTATTATAGAGATTAT
The DNA here is from genome assembly GCA_033398695.1 of Orobanche coerulescens. Taxonomy (NCBI): domain Eukaryota; kingdom Viridiplantae; phylum Streptophyta; class Magnoliopsida; order Lamiales; family Orobanchaceae; genus Orobanche; species Orobanche coerulescens. The sequence continues at coordinate 812,092 of JAWKAU010000026.1, forward strand.
TAGCAGTGACAGGGGGAGTAGTGCGTGTAGACTCGATAACTAATGAGGCGAAGATAGAGATTAACGAACGTAGCTTCTTAGCCAACTTGCACATAGTGGAACTCAATGATTTTGATGTTATTTTGGGCATGGATTGGTTGGACAAACATAGAGCTGTAGTTGAATACTCCGAAAGGAGAGTAACTTTATGTCCGTCTATCGATGTCAAAACCGTATTCGAGGGAGTAAGACACTCTAGTACCCCGAATGTGATTTCAGCTATGAAAACGGTGAAGATGTTGAAGAAGCGTAGTTGCCAAGGATTCTTGGTGAATGTGGTGGGGAAAAAGACTTTGGAGAAGACGGTAGCTGATGTACTTATCGTCAAAGATTATCCAGATGTCTTTCCCGAAGACTTGCCCGGAGTTCCACCAAATCATTAAGTTGAGTTCTCGATTGATCTAGTGCCAGGAGCAGCACCAATATCAAAGGCTCCCTATAGGATGGCGCCTAAGGAATTGCAAGAGTTGAAGGTACAACTCCAGGAACTGCTCGACTCTGGATTCATCCGACCGATTGTTTTGCCATGGGGTGCGCCAATGCTCTTCGTGAAGAAAAAGGACGGAAGTTTGAGGATGTGCATTGACTATCGTGAACTTAATCGACTCACGATAAAGAATAAATATCCACTTCCTAGAATAGAGGACCTATTCGATCAACTTGGAGGATCAGGAGTATTTTCGAAGATAGATTTGAGATCCGGATATCACCAGCTGAGGATTAAGGGTGATGATAACGCATTTCGAACTCGTTATGGACACTATGAGTTTATAGTGATGCCATTTAGTTTGACTAATGTTCCAGCGGTATTCATGGACCTCATGAACCGTTTATTTCAACCTTATTTGGATAAGTTTGTCATTGTGTTCATAGATGACATACTTGTATATTCAAAAACCAAGGTTGAACATGAGCAGCATCTAAGAACAGTATTTGGAATACTACGCAAGGAGAAGTTGTATGCGAAGTTCAACAAGTGTGAATTCTGGCTTAACCGAGTTGCATTTTTGGGACAGGTGGTCACTTCAAAAGGAATTGAGGTTGATCCGATTAAAGTTGAGGCAGTCAATGATTGGAAAGTACCGAGTAATGCGAATGAAGTTCGCAGCTTCTTTGGATTAGCCGGTTATTATCGAAGATTTATCGATGGATTTTCGAAGATTGCTGCACCTATGACTTAGTTGACTAGAAAGGGAGAAGTTTTCTTATGGAATGAGAAATGCGAAAAGAGTTTCCAAGAACTTAAGCGAAGATTGACTGCTGCACCAGTTTTGACGATTCCCGATCCGACGAAAGAATTTGTCATATACAGTGATACATCCAAACAAGGTTTGGGATGTGTATTAATGTAGGAGGGCAAAGTAGTTGCATATGTTTCGAGACAGTTGAAACCGCACGAGCTGAACTACCCTACTCATGATTTGGAATTAGCAGCGGTAGTTCATGCCCTGAAGATTTGGAGACATTACCTTTATGGAGGTAAGCGTGAAATTTATACAGACCAAAAAAGTCTGAAATATATTTTCACACAGAAGGAATTGAATATGAGGCAGCGCAGATGGCTTGAATTGGTCAAAGACTACGATTGTACAATTCATTACCACCCCGGTAAGGCAAACGTAGTTGCTGATGCACTAAGCCGTAAGGCAAGAGGAGATCTGACTTGTTTGTTGACCAAGGAGGAACACTTGGTCAAGGAATTTGCAAGGATGAACCTTGAGGTGGCTACACCATTGAGACCAGCTGAGTCATTATTGGCTAGTTTGGTGGTACAACCAACCTTGAGGGAACAAATCAAAGAAGGTCAAGGACAGGACGACTTCTTGGTCAAGATGAAAGAACGTACTCTTTCAGGTGAGGATAAAGGTTTTAGCGTGTCCGATGATGGCACGATGTATTATGAAGGGAGTATTTGTGTGCCCAATGTTGTTAAGTTGAGAGAAGCTATATTGAAGGAGGCACATAGTACTCCGTATACAGCACACCCTCGGAGTACAATGATGTACCAAGATCTTAAGGGGATATTTTGGTGGGAAGGTTTGAAAAAAGATGTGGTAGAGTTTGTCAGAAAATGTATAGTTTGTCAACAAGTGAAGGCAGAACACCAACGCCCCTTTGGATTACGTAAGTCACTTCATATCCCAGAATGGAAATGGGAACACATTACGATGGACTTTGTGGTAGGTTTGCCTCGAATGGAAAGAGGAAACCACGCTATTTGGGTTGTTGTCGACCGACTCACAAAGTCAGCTCATTTTATCCCAGTTAAGATGAACTTTCGAATGGATCAGTATGCTCAACTTTATATCAGGGAGATTATTAAGTTGCATGGAGTGCCAGTCTCTATAATATCCGATAGGGATACCCGTTTCACATCGCATTTTGGGAGAGTTTGCAAGAAGCCTTGGGGACGCAGTTGAATTTTAGTACGTCCTATCATCCTCAAACTGATGGTCAGTCCGAGAGGACCATCCAGATCCTTGAGGATATGTTGCGAGCATGTGCGCTAGATATGGAAAATAATTGGGAACGACTGTTGCCTTTAGTAGAATTTGCTTACAACAATAGTTACCAGTCGACGATCGGTGTGGCACCATATGAAGCCCTATACGGTAGGAAGTGTCGATCACCACTATATTAATATCCGCTATTTTCATAATACAATATTATTAATTATAATAATATTATAATGCATTTCATGTTATTTAATCATGAACACATATTTCGACGTATCACAAGTCCTAACCCGAATCATTTTTGTCAGTTATATTCTAGTAGTCATTTACTACTAATAATATTAATAATGCATTTTATTTCATTTCATTATCGAGTGAGTAATTGTTGTACAATTACTTTCACTACACATACAGGTCAACTTCATGCAATATCATTTAATAAGATCAGATATTTTCATAATATCTCTTATGTTCTAAACCCAATTCAATTTCTCAAGTTAATTTCAGAACATTTAATATTAGTCATTTTAAGTATGATAATTGAAGGTATTATTATTATTATTATTAATAATATTTATAATAGAAACCATATTAATATTAACAGTATTAATATTTTTATCTTCATTGTTTCTATATCATCATTTATATTACTCTCGATATTATTATTATTATCGACGTTATTAATATTATTACTACTGTTATTATTAATTTTATCATTAATATTATTGTCATTATTATTATTACTATTATTATTATTATTATTATTATTATTTTTTTTTTTTATTAAAAACTCATAGGATTACAAAAAATTAGTGGGAAGCCTCGAAACTAACTGAGCCCCCACACCTCTAGCAATGGCAAATCCAATCCTATTAAAAATATGAACTGCTGCACGCGCACCAATGTCCTGAGTCATAGAGAATCGTCGAATGCGCTTAAGTAAGGTAACCCCATCTTTCTCAAGTTCTCCAAAAGAAGAAAAGGAGAAGGGGAGAAACTCATATCCAATATCCGCACATTTAGCATCGTACTTGACACGTTTACGCTGTGCAGCATCACTTATCGCACGCCCCGGTATAAAGTCAATCAACCGGATTGCGTCAAAGGCGACGAACCGTAAGATCAACACATACGTCACGTCCACCCTCCCAAGAGTAGAGTAATATGTCAGTAGGACGTAAGGATCTGTCCCCATATCCGAAAAGCCCAATATCCACCTCCTTACGGCGAAATCCACGGCCGAGAGCATATGTCAACAAGAACGTCACGCACAAGGTTATGCCGATGTTTAATGCCAACAATACCCGCACACGAAGCAGCGTGGTCCCCGTAGATATCTCCAGAAAAACCTTAGAGCAGCGAACACGGTACACGAGCGGTGAAAAGCGGAACACCCAGACGATAGCAGGTGCACAACGATAAGCCACGGCATTCATAGTTTGTCCCAATCCGGATATCGAGCCACCCTAAGCCAATCCAAGTATGATCCTCCTTTAGAGAACTCCATAACGCCATCCGCCGAGGGAAAGATGGAAAGTAGATTCAACAGTTTGGGAAACTCGACCAAATATATATCCGCCAATTTCTTCATAAGTTTGGGGGCGCGACCTCGGTAGGGTTACTCAAAAGGTCAATATCCATATTCGCATTGAAAGTACATAGAGCATCATCAAAAGAGGGACCAACGATTCTGATACTGTAACCATAAAGAAGCTTAGTCTGTAGGTCAGCTGATTGAAGTCTAGAAGCAAGGAAGGCATAGTTCAAGACATCACCTGCAGAATATAAACCAAGTCCCCCAAAAGCAAAAGGTAAGGTGGCGAGTCTCCACTGCCAGTCGCCAAAACCAGGCCCAGAAGCAGTGACAATACGCTCCAAAGAAGAACGAAGTGCCGCATCAAAAGAAACCTGAGCACACTCAAAGACCCGAGGAGAACATGTGCGCATAGAAAAATAGAGCTTAGAAATACCAGCACATGTACGGAGTAACAACAACTCGCATTGAGGGTCATTGAGTTTGGCAACTGCCTCCATAAGTTCAATAGTTTTAGCAACCCTTTTCAGGACCAACTTACTACCAAACTCAAAATCCACACTAACAGGTCCACCCAACATGTAGTGCTGACCCAGAATAATACTAAAGCCCAAAACTTAAACCCTAACCCTAATCCATACAGTATAAATATACTATTACTGTAGTACAAATAGACAATACAATACGCATAATACACTTCCTCTTCCCAGCCGTCATTCTTCATCGTTCAGCAACAAAAAAAAAAGAAAAAAAGAAAATTCAATATACAAGTGCCTCGGCAGTAATACAAGGAGGAGAAGAAAAATTACAATTCGGAAATCTGATGCAATCTACGGAACAGAGAACGAGAGGATCCGATCCAATCCGCTGTCCGATCAATTTTCAGTCGCGCTACAACCGATTTCCATTCAATCTTCGAGGTAAAATAATCTTATATTCACGTGGTTCTTACGGTTCATATTAGATCCCTCTATATACAATCAAACACATACCAATCTACAAATTTTAATCACAGAACGGAAATCATAATTCTAACACACCGAATTTAGAAACCAAACCCTTCCTGAATGGAATCGGACTGTCACCGAATTATCTGCCAGGAACCGCCGCCGCTGCGCCCACCAGCATCAAACTCGGCCGAACTCATGGCTAATCCAGAAACATCTTCCAAATCCAAAACTTTCAACCCGATTCATTTCACTGTTAGGCGTATTTTTATACGCTTATTTATCATTATTTTATATTCATTTGAAGTGTAAATCTGCATAAATGAGCTTTTAATGTACTATTCTTTTATGTTTTGCAGGAAATTGGAGTCCGGAAGCTCGAACGATGAAAAATGGACGAAAACGGCAATTTTTGGCCTGGGGCCGCGGCACAAGTAAAGCGGGCCGCGGCACACGAAGGTGGCCAAACAAGTGCCGAGCGAACTGTACCCTGAGCCGCGGCACAAGGATGCTGAGCCACGGCCCAGGAGGAAAAATGTGCGCCCAGGCATCTGCACTGAACAGGGTGAGCCGCGGCCCAGATTAAGTGAGCCGCGGCCCACGGGGCGGTTTTTGATGTTTTGGCCGCGGTTCTGGGCCGTTTTTGGAGCATGTTCCTAACCTAATTCCCGGACACGTTTTGGAGGCTGATGATAGTTATAAATAGGGGTTTAAGGGCTGAAAACAGGGGATCGAATGATCGAATCATCGGGAGGAGATCATCATCGAGGAAAAAAGCGCGGAAGCTAGAGAACGGAGGAATCCGAGTTCTTCGACTGCGTTTGATCTTTATGCTTTCTTTATTTATTCTTGTATTTTTATTTTCTAGCATGTCAGGCTAGAACCCTAGTCTAGGATTTTGATGAAACCGAAGTTTTGACGAATTTACTTTTGATTATCAATATAATTCCCTTTTCTATTGAGTTTTCCCCAATTGTTCTTAATGCTTTCAATTGTGTGGCCTATAATTGAATTGTTTTAATTACGCAACTTGAATCGGGAGAGGAGAGTTGGTAGGAATATTGGTGAGAATCGTTTTATCTTATGAGATAGGAATATACTCATAGGAACTACATGACCTGTCTGAAGATTCCGTGCTTTTTGCCTATTGTCGAATTAATCCACCTAGGAATAGAGTGTGTTATTCGCCTTAGAAAAATCTATTGACCTCGGGAGAGGCGGTAGAGTATTTTAGCAACCTTCGCCTTCAATAAATTTGGAAATCATTAAATTCATATAATCAAGAGTAATTTGGATAAACCGAGGTGGATTCACAATCTTAGATAATTTCCTTATTTGATTTTCTTTCTTCAACAATCGATTTTATTATTTTTTGCTTTTATTAATTTTCCTTAATTATTCTTGCATCTCCAATTCCGATAGTTCAGATAAAACTAGAATACTCATAAATCGGTAATTAGTAAGTCAGTCCTCGTGGGAACGATATCTTAATCATCATTTTATTACTTGTTACGACAACGTGCACTTGCGTTCAACGAAATCCGCAACAAGTTTTTGGCGCCGGCCGGGGATTGATTATTCTACTAATATCGATTTCAGTATTTCTAGTCTTAGTTTGAACATTTTTTTTTATTTTTGTGTAATTCTTATTATTTGTTTTCCTTTCAGGAATTTCTGGTTAGTGCATGAGAAAATTCGGTAACGAAGGCCTACTATCTTTGGATACCGAACTCGAGCGCACTCTTCGGAAAAGCAAGAAGGAGAAACGTGAGCTACCGACTAAAGACACCATGGCCGAGAACACGGAAAATCATGGAGGAGAAAATCCTATTCAACAAGCTCAACCGGCATTGGCACTCCGAGATTATGCCATGCCGCAAATCAATGCGAATTTTTCGGGGATTCGGTGTCCTACCATCCAAGCGAATAACTTTGAAATCAAGCCAGCGATTATTCATGTAATACCCCCGATATATTCAGGAATATTACATCGCCGTAAATCCTTTATATAAGGATTTACAAGGCTGAAGAATTGAACAAACATTAAAAGGTACTAACGAATGGAAATAGCGGAATTAAGATACAACAGTCCTGACCAAATACTGAAAGTACAATTTGTTCAACAGGAACTTAATAATACATCACCAAATTCAAATTCAGCATAAATGACTTCGTACTCGAGTACTTATTGAAATAACCAATAAACAACAGACAAATAAACCCGGTCGGGACATCACTCTGCACCCTCGTCGTCATGCAGCTCCAGTGGTTGTTTTCCCGCTCTCCTGGATCCTGAACATAAACAAAATGTTCACCCCCGAAGGGGTTAGCACAACGATGCTAGTACAAGTACCACAACATATTATTCAACATCACACGCAGAATAATAATAATAACGTAAATGATAAAATGTCAAACGAGTCTTCTCCTGCGAGAAACTCAAACATAACATACACAATTGATAATCACAACATGATATCATAACATACACATGGTAATTCCGTCGATCCAGCATTCACTACCTAGAACCCACGATGATCTCGTCAGACCAACCCGTGGTGGAAAACCCCGTCCAATGATCCAGCGCACGCTAGCATAGATCCCCCGATGATCCCGTCGGACCAACACGAGGTGGACATACAACAACGACATACATGCACGACAATATGTATAACATCAATACATAAAACAAATAAGGTACTTGCCTCGATTTGAAGACAAGAACAATACTTCCACGAAAACGAACACTCGAAGGTCGTCCTCCTCAATCAATCACGTAACAAGATCAAACCTTAACAAAAGAAATGATATAGGATTTATCTCACGTCGTACGAATGTTTAACAATTCGATTTACGGCCAAAAGTTCATAAAATGTAATCACTGAATCGCTTAGCGTCGCTAAGTACTGCGTAGTAGCGTGCGTTAAGTCCGCTCGATAGCACACGCAAACAACAAAGCTAGCGTCGCTAACTATGCATGGTCAAGACTTCACCGATCGATCGGTGACTTCGTCGATGGCCTAGCGTACGTTACGTACCAAACGTAGCGTACGCTAACTCGTGCTCGATAGTGCACGTTAATCTTTATAGCTTAGCGTGCGCTATCTGTGCATGGCAGTTTACTGCTGGGCAGTAAACTATTCTCATCATGATCAAAACAATGAAATCTTTCGTGATAATTCATGTTACCTCCATGAATATTATGTACATACGATTATGAATGATCTTACGGATTACAACAACTTCGGATTCAAGGATATGCATACCATTATAAAACCATATTCCATTTCGACTACAATTCTTCATATGATGATTCGAAAAGGCTTAACGGTTGATATCAACACCTTATATCCATCGAAATTATCATGCTGTAGTTGTTTAACATTCCATCTATACTAGATAAATCCTTCCATGATCAATCCCTTAGATTCATCTAACAATAATGATGTTAAAGTCAAGTCCATGATTGTTATGAAGTCATCTACTAGATTCGGATTACCAATGATAGAAGCTTCCTTTACTTGTTCAATGTAATAAGATTCGAATCATGATGATCATAATCAAGGTACTTAAGGCTTCTTCATCTCAATATTCCAAACATGATGTACTTTGGATAATTCACTTATGAAAATCAATATCTCGTTAACATGATCATCCAATTCTTTAGAATCCAACTCTAAGTCTGAAGATAGGTTGAACATACCTTAATATGATGAAAATCACTGAACCGTAAGATAGAATCCGACTCCGGTTGGTTGTATGCCACTCCAAGGTGCTATTCCACTTCAATGATTACTCTCAAGTGATAACCAATATACAAAGACCAACAAGATGTGTTCTAAGTGTGTAGAAGGATTATTACAGCTCTCTAGCCTCTCAAGAATGAAGAATGGACGAATGAAATGTAAGCCAAAATGGGTTGTTGTCCCATTTATAATATTCTGCATTTTAACAAGTTAGCACACGCTACAAGCTTTCCTTAGCGCGCGCTAATAAGAGTTGACTTCAGAACTGTCCAGGTTCATCCGTGGGAATCTTATTCGGACCCATGTCTCGGCTGGCGCATGTGCTAGTCGTCCCGCTCAATAATTGAGTTCTTAGCGCACGCAACTCCACATGCATAGCGTGCGCTAGTAGTAGCCTGATAGCGCGCGTTAAGCTACATTCTTAGCGTGCGCTATCACGAGTTTGCATGAGAAATTTTGCATGTTGTTATACTTTATGTACAAAGATATCAATGCAAGAAATATCATACTCCAATAATCAAAACCATAAATCCGAATAATACAGGGTTTGAATACAGATGAAATACACCGTAATAAATCCGGATATTACATACTCTCCTACTAAAAAGGAGTTTCGTCCCGAAACTCAAGACGAAAATAACTCGGGATATCTAGACTTCATATCGCCTTCCGTTTCCCGGTGGCTTCTTCCATTCCGTGACGTGACCATTGAACTTTGACCAAAAGCGATTGGTTTGTTCCTCACCGCTTAACTCGACTCTCGAGTATCTTGACCGTCTTTCATCAAGCGTCCCATCTGCGCGACTTCGATCTCGCCAAATCAATGATATGGTGGGATCTCGTATATACCTCGTGGCGGGATACGTGGAACATGTTATGAACATGGCACAATGACGGCGGCAATGCCAATCTGTATGCCAACTCCCCAACTCTCTCGAGGATCTCAAATGGTCCGATATATCTCGGACTCAGGTTTCCTTTCCTTCCGAAACGAAAGATTCCCCGAGTAGGAGATACCTTTAAAAGTACGTGGTCTCCCGTACTGAACTCCAAAGGGCGACGACGTACGTCTGCGTAAGATTTCTGGCGACTTTGGGCGGTTAACAGCCTTTCACGAATCAATGCTATCTTCTCTCGAGTCTGTACGATCAACTCTGGTTCTGTCCCGATCAAGTCTGATGAATCATCCCAACATAGGGGCGATCTACATCTCCTCCCGTATAATGCCTCAAACGGTGCCATCTTAATGGAAGCATGCCAACTATTATTGTAGGTAAATTCAATCAACGGTAGGTGAACTTCCCAATCAGTTGACCAATCTAAGGCACAAGCCCTCAGCATATCTTCCACTGTTTGAATAGTCCTCTCTGACTGTCCATCAGTCTGTGGGTGATAAGCTGTGCTGAAGTTCAATTCGGTCCCCAAGGCCTTATGAACTGCTTTCCAAAAGTGAGACACAAAACGGCCGTCTCGATCAGAAACAATGGTTTTCGGCGTACCATGCAATCGAACTATCTCCGAAATAAACACTCGCGCCAATTTCTCTGGTCCCCATGTGTCCTTAATGCCTAGGAAATGAGCTGATTTGGTTAAACGATCAACTATCACCCAAATCATGTTCATTCCCGTCTTGGTCCTCGGCATACTAGTGATAAAGTCCATCGATATGTCCTCCCACTTCCATTCAGGAATCGGGAGCGGCTTCAACATTCCGGCAGGCCGTTGATGCTCGATCTTAACCTGCTGACAAGTCAAGCATTTCAAAACATAGTCCGCTACATCTTTCTTCATGTTGCCCCACCAGAAATTTTGCTTCAAGTCTTTATACATCTTACTGGTGCCCAGGTGGATAGAATAGGGCGAACTGTGAGCTTCCTTCATAATCGTCTGTTTCAGAATATCGATATCAGGAACGCAGAGTCGGTTCTGGAATCTCAAAACTCCATCATCATGAATTAGGAATCCGGAGGCCTTTCCCTTAATTACTTCATCACGTAACCGAATCAACAGAGGATCATCCGCCTGTCTAGATTTGATTTCTTCGGTTAATGACGAAGTTAATTCCATCACGCACAGTTGTCCTTGGACTCTTTGTAACCACACTTCAATTCCTTCACGAATCATCTCTCGTTGAAGGCTAAGTTGGGAGGTCAGCGAGTCCAGCATCTGAATAGAAACAGGCTTGCGGCTAAGTGCATCGGCCACTACATTTGCTTTGCCTGGATGATACAAAATCTCCAAGTCATAGTCCTTGATCAGCTCTAACCATCTTCTTTGCCGCATGTTCAACTCTTTCTGACTGAATATGTACTTGAGACTCTTATGATCCGTAAAGATCTAACAGTGAGTCCCGTACAGATAATGCCTCCAGATCTTCAAAGCAAAAACTACTGCTGCTAGCTCTAAATCATGTGTTGGGTAATTCACTTCATAAGGTTTCAGCTGTCGTGAAGCATAAGCGATCACCTTATCATTCTGCATCAATACACATCCGAGTCCTTGGTTCGAAGCATCACTGTAAACTATGAATCCTCCAGTCCCTTGTGGAAGTGATAAAATTGGTGCTGTCGTCAATCTCTTCTTCAATTCATCAAAACTAGTCTGACACGACTCGTTCCACTCAAACTTTTGAGTTTTCTGCAGGAGTCGAGTAAGTGGGTGGGAGATTTTAGAAAACCCTTCCACGAATCGACGATAATATCCAGCAAGTCCTAAGAAGCTTCGGACTTCTTTCACGTTCGTTGGAGGCTTCCAATCCATAATTGCTTCGATCTTCTGAGGATCTACTCGGACTCCTTCAGCTGACACCACATGGCCGAGGAACATTAATTCTTTTAGCCAGAATTCACACTTAGAAAGTTTGGCATACAATTGCTCGCTTCTCAAAAGTTCTAATACAATCCGCAAATGTTGCGCATGTTCTTCCGGGCTCTTAGAATACACTAGAATGTCATCAATGAACACGACCACAAATTTATCCAAAAATTCAATGAACACTCTGTTCATCAATTGCATAAATACAGCAGGTGCATTAGTGAGACCAAACGGCATCACTACAAACTCATAATGTCCGTAGCGAGTTCTGAATGCTGACTTTGGAACATCAGATTCCTTAATTCTCAGCTGATGATACCCTGATCTCAGATCGATTTTAGAAAATACTGTTGCCCCTTGCAACTGGTCAAACAGATCATCAATCCGTGGCAACGGATACTTGTTCTTAATCGTCATCTTGTTCAGCTCTCGGTAGTCAATACACAGTCGGAGCGATCCATCCTTATTTCGGACAAAAAGAACTGGCGCTCCCGGGGTGGCAGCTTGGTGAATATAGCCCTTGTCCAAGAACTCCTCCACCGCTTCTTGATTCGTACATCTCGGTAGGTGCCATACGATACGGCGCCTTAGAAATTGGTGTAGCTCCGGTTCCAACTCAATGGTAAATTCTACATCCCTTCGTGGAGGTAGTCCAGTAACTCGTCAGAAATACATATGGAAATTCGTTCACAACAGAATGGATGAAAGTTCCACAATTTCATCTTCTTTCTTCATTGCATAACACCATTGCCGATACAACCCTATTTCAACAATTTGACACTTTCATCGCCTTGATCAATTTTCACAGCTTCCGGTTTCCACCCCTCGAACAATATTTCGAACCATCATCGTGATCGTGAGATATTCCTCCTTCGGTACTTTACAATTGCTCCATATCGATTAAGCCAATCGTCTCCGAGTATCAGGTCGTCTCCTTGTATTTCTATCACGATCAGATTTGAGAGCCACTCTCTGCCTCCAAATGATACAGGAAAATTTCTAGTTTCTAAGTTTCCGACAATCCTCTCTCCACTCGGTAAACCAACAACATAAGGTTCACAAGTATGGAAACCGGAAATATTCAAACGATTTACACAAGACAAAGATATAAAAGAATGCGTAGCTCCTGTATCGAATAAAACGCTAATTGGCTGGGAAAGGATCTGGGCCGATGCGATGCGGCAAGACATCTGATCGTCTGTCCTCCTCATCTCGTACAGACGTGGGGGAGCAGATCCGACACTCGATGTCCCCTTTCGGTCCCATTGTCCTCTGCCTCGTCCGCGGCCAAAATTCTGAGGCATCTGAACACTTTGCTGCGTCTATTGATATCTTGGCTTCCTTACGGATTGCCGTGGTGTACGGGCTCTAAAAGACTTTGCATCCTCTTCACAAAACACCGCCCAATGTCCCTCTCGTCCACAATCAAAACAAGTCACGGCGGGAAGGGGGTAATTCCGTCGATAGTGCCCCGTCTGCGCAGCTTAAAGCATTTCTGGTAACATCGGTAATAGTTGATGTCGCTCAGAAGTTCTTTCCGCTCCTAGCTGGGTGCGGAGGTTTCTTGAAAGAGTGAAAGGATGGTGGGCCTTACGGGGCCCGCTGTTCTTGTGCTCTATAAAAGTACCAGAGACTTTCTGTTTCTTGGATTCCAAAATTTCTCCATAGCCGCTTCCTTGATCTCATACGCCAACGCCTTATCCTGGTATTGACGGAGTGTGGTACATTCAAATCCGGCCATGTACCTCTGGATTTCTGGTTTCATCCTCATATCGAAATGGATCATCATTTACGCATGCATTACGACCGGATGTCGAACAAATGCCACTTTGGTTAACGTCTTAATTGCACAGGATACGGCACATCAGAAGGCTGAGCGGAGAAAAACTCCCGAATTTTAGCTTCCCTCACAGGACGAGGGCAATACTGAGCTTCCATCATCAATCTAAACTCTGTCCAATCGGCATCATGGTCTACAGGCCGGATGGCTTCCCACCATTCGGACGCTTCCCCTATCAGAAAATATTGAGCGATAGAGGCTCTCCGGTCGTCTGGGCAGTTAATTCCGGCAAAGATTTTCTCCAGTTCCTTCAACCAATGATCCCAGGTGGGAGTCTCAGAAATACCGTCGAATTTGGGTGGTTGCATCTTCGCCACCTCTTGCAGCCACCGGTCACCTCGATTTCCCATGTCTGGGATCCCTTGCTGTCTCTGTCCCTGCTGTAGTCCCACCGCCACTTGTATTCGGTCCACGACTTGGGCGAACTGAGTCATCTGGTTCACCACTTGATGAAGGATCTCTGGTACAGCAGGATCTGGTTCGTTATTAATAGATTGTTTCGGCTCGCCTGAGCTATGACTGGCCTGGTTAGAAGGCGACACTTCCCTTTCAGCATTTCTTCATCCGCGTCCACGACCGCGAGCACGTCCACGTCCGCCTCTCAACATACTGTAAGCATAAATACTCAATATACGGAAAACAACATCGTTCTAATATTCGAGTATAAAGAGACACAACATGTAAAGAACGAGATAGAGTTTAGGAACTTACAACCACCGTTCGCATGAAGACGTAGGCAGTGCAGTGATGTCATTCACGGCCGGTTACCTCAAAAGACATAAATGACCCCTATTTTAACCCAACGGCCAAGATATCCATAATCTTAGCTCCGATACCATATTCTGTAATACCCCCGATATATTCAGGAATATTACAGCGCCGTAAATCCTTTACATAAGGATTTACAAGGCTGAAGAATTGAACAAACATTAAAAGGTACTAACGAATGGAAATAACGGAATTAAGATACAACAGTCCTGACCAAATACTGAAAGTACAATTTGTTTAACAGGAACTTAATAATACATCACCAAATTCAAATTCAGCATAAATGACTTCGTACTCGAGTACTTATTGAAATAACCAATAAACAACAGACAAATAAACCCGGTCGGGACATCACTCTGCACCCTCGTCGTCATGCAGCTCCAGTGGTTGTTTTCCCGCTCTCCTGGATCCTGAACATAAACAAAATGTTCACCCCCGAAGGGGTTAGCACAACGATGCTAGTACAAGTACCACAACATATTATTCAACGTCACACGCAGAATAATAATAATAACGTAAATGATAAAATGTCAAACGAGTCTTCTCCTGCGAGAAACTCAAACATAACATACACAATTGATAATCACAACATGATATCATAACATACACATGGTAATTCCGTCGATCCAGCGTTCACTTCCTAGAACCCATGATGATCCCGTCAGACCAACCCGTGGTGGAAAAACCCGTCCAATGATCCAGCGCACGCTAGCATAGATCCCCCGATGATCCCGTCGGACCAACACGAGGTGGACATACAACAACGACATACATGCACGACAATATGTATAACATCAATACATAAAACAAATAAGGTACTTGCCTCGATTTGAAGACAAGAACAATACTTCCACGAAAACGAACACTCGAAGGTCGTCCTCCTCAATCAATCACGTAACAAGATCAAACCTTAACAAAAGAAATGATATAGGATTTATCTCACGTCGCATTTAAAGTTTAACAATTCGATTTACGGCGGAAGTTCATAAAATGTAATCTGCTGAATCGCTTAGCGTCGCTAAGTACTGCAGTAGCGTGCGTTAAGTCTGCTCGATAGCGCACGCAAACAACAAAGCCTAGCGTACGCTAACTATGCATGGTCAGTACTTCACTGATCAGTCGACTGACTCGTCTGATGGCCTAGCGTACGTTACGTACCAAACGTAGCGTATGCTAACTTGTGCTCGATAGCGCACGTTAATCTTTATAGCTTAGCGTGCGCTATCTGTGCATGGCAGTTTACTGCTGGGCAGTAAACTGTTCTCATCACTATCAAAAAAATGAAATCTTCCGTGATAATTCATGTTACCTCCATGAATATCATGTACATACGATTATGAATGATCTTACGGATAACAACAACTTCGGATTCAAGGATACGCATACCATTATAAAACCATATTCCATTTCGACTACAATTCTTCATATGACGATTCGAAAAGGCTTAACGGTTGATATCAACACCTTATATCCATCGAAATTATCATGCTGTAGTTGTTTAACATTCCATCTATACTAGATAAATCCTTCCATGATCAATCCCTTAGATTCATCTAACAATAATGATGTTAAAGTCAAGTCCATGATTGTTATGAAGTCATCTACTAGATTCGGATTACAAATGATAGAAGCTTCCTTTACTTGTTCAATGTAATAAGATTCGAATCATGATGATCATAATAAAGGTACTTAAGGCTTCTTCATCTCAATATTCCAAACATGATGTACTTTGGATAATTCACTTATGAAAATCAATATCTCGTTAACATGATCATCCAATTCTTTAGAATCCAACTCTAAGTCTGGAGATAGGTTGAACATACCTTAATATGATGAAAATCACTGAACCGTAAGATAGAATCCGACTCCGGTTGGTTGTATGCCACTCCAAGGTGCTATTCCACTTCAATGATTACTCCCAAGTGATAACCAATATACAAAGACCAAAAAGATGTGTTCTAAGTGTGTAGAAGGATTATTACAGCTCTCTGGCCTCTCAAGAATGAAGAATGGACGAATGAAATGTAAGCCAAAACGGGTTGTTGTCCCATTTATAATATTCTGCATTTTAACAAGTTAGCGCACGCTACAAGATTTCCTTAGCGCGCGCTAATAAGAGTTGACTTCAGAACTGTCCAGGTTCATCCGCGGGAATCTTATCCGGACCCATGTCCCGGCTGGCGCATGTGCTAGTCGTCCCGCTCAATAATTGAGTTCTTAGCGCACGCAACTCCACATGCATAGCGTGCGCTAGTAGTAGCCTGATAGCGCACGTTAAGCTACATTCTTAGCGTGCGCTATCACGAGTTTGCATGAGAAATTTTGCATGTTGTTATACTTTATGTACAAAGATATCAATGCAAGAAATATCATACTCCAATAATCAAAACCATAAATCCGAATAATACAGGGTTTGAATACAGATGAAATACACCGTAATAAATCCGGATATTACAATTCAGATGGTGCAAGCGAGCCAATTTTGTGGACTGGCGAACGACGACCCCAATGCACATATCGCTTCGTTCCTCAAGATTTGTGACACCTTCAAGAATAACGGTGTCACCGATGATGCTATCCGTTTGCGGCTTTTCCTTTTCTTTTTGAGGGACAAAGCCAAATTTTGGTTTAAATTCGTTGCCGCCGGGCTCTATCACAACTTGGGCAGAATTAGCACAAGCCTTTCTGGCTAAATTCTTTCCACCATCGAAGACGGCGAGATTAAGGAACGAGATTACTACTTTCGGGCAATTCGATATGGAGTCGCTTCACGAAGCTTGGGAGCGATACAAGGATTTATTACAGAGATGCCCACACCATGGCTTACCGGATTGGCTACAAATCCAAACCTTTTATAACGGATTGAGTGCTTCTGCACGCACTCTTGTTGATGCAGCCGCTGGAGGAGCATTAATGGGAAAAACGATGGCCGAAGCCCACTCTCTATTGGAAGCGATGGCCGCAAATGCTTATGAGTGGCCTTCCGAACGAGTGATCCCGAAGCGAGTAATGGAAATATCCAATAATGATCCAATATCGGCACTATCAGCACAAGTCGCAGCACTAACTCAGCAACTTCAAGCTTTTTCACATTCTCCGTCCCCCGTTACCACTGAATCATGCAATTGGTGCAACGGATATCACCCTAGTGCGGAGTGCCAAGTCGGAAACCCTTTCGAGCAACACCCGATGGAACAAGCCCAGTTTGTGGGGAATGGAAATCGGCAGAACAATCCGTACTCTAACACATACAATCAAGGGTGGCGAAATCACCCAAATTTTTCATGGAAAAACGGGCAAGCTTTAAAATCTCCGCAAGCTCAATTCGTGCAGCCCCCATAGCAGCCCCCTCAACCACCAAAGGTATCCTTGGAAGATGCTCTTGCTCAAATGGCGGCTAATACGAGCCAATTGATGACCCGCACTGAAACTACCTTACAAAATCATTCCGCCTCTATCTGAAACTTAGAAGTACAAATGGGACAGATTGAAAATCTATTGTCCTCCCGACCTCAAGGTGTGTTACCCAGTGCCACCGAAACAAACCCCAAGGAAAATGTCCAAGCAATCGAGCTACGAAGTGGAAAGGAGCTGAAAGTGCAGCCTACCAACAACAAGAAAAAAATCGACCACAGTGAGAAAGAAAAGGACGACGCGCCCAAGCCAAAAGAGGTGTCGACTACTCATCCCACTCCTCAAATTCCATTCCCACAACGTCTGCAAAAGCAAAAATTGGACAAGCAATTCTCCAAGTTTCTTGACGTCTTCAAGAAACTCCATATCAACATTCCATTTGCCGACGCCCTGGAACAAATGCCAAGTTACGTGAAATTCATGAAAGAAATCTTGTTAAACAAAAGAAAGCTCGAGGAGTATGAGACAGTCGCATTGGCGGAGGAGTGCAGTGCTATTTTACAAAAGAAGCTCCCACCTAAATTGAGGGATCCGGGAAGCTTTACTATTCCATGCACCATTGGGAATTCGTCCTTTGAAAGAGCCCTATGCGATCTCGGAGCTAGCATAAACCTTATGCCCCTTTCTATTTTTAAGAAGCTGGATATTGGGGAAGCCAAGCCGACGACGGTCTCTTTGCAATTAGCCGATAGATCTATCAAATATCCAAGGGGAGTGATAGAGGACGTCTTAGTCAAGGTCGATAAATTCATCTTTCCGACTGATTTCATCGTGCTCGACATGGAGGAGGATCACGACATCCCAATTATCTTGGGAAGACCATTTTTGGCAACCGACCGAACTTTGATCGATGTGGAAAAAGGGAAGCTTACACTATGAGTTCAAGAGGAGCAAGTAACGTTCAATATCTTTCGATCCTTAAAATATCCGAGTGATGCTGAAAATTGTTTCCAAGTTGACGTCATCGACTCGTGTGTAAGTAGAGCCTTTCGAGAGAATTATCCATCCAATCCACTGGAATCCGTTTTGATTGGGTCTGCTTCCGAATTAAATTCAGAACATGTAGCCTATGTACGACACATGGATGCTTCCCCACCATTTTTCACTCGTCGACCATGTGAGGAGCTCGGAAGTTCACCAACTCGACCCGTCCTATCAATCGAGAAACCTCCAAAGATGGAGCTCAAGCAGCTTCCGACTCATTTAAAATACACATTTTTGGGACCCGACGATTCCTTGCCAGTCATTCTTTCGGCCACTTTAGCGGGGGATCAAGAGGAGTAACTATTGAGAGTTTTGAGGGAATACAAATCTGCTCTTGGATGGTCTATTGCGGATATTAAGGGGATCATCCCGTCCATTTGCATGCACAAGATTTTGATGGAGGAAGACTACAAACCATCCGTGGAGCATCAACGCCGTTTAAATCCAAATATGAAGGAGGTGGTAAAAGTCGAGGTTTTAAAACTCCTCGACGCAGGTATGATCTTTCCTATTTCTGATAGCAAGTGGGTAAGTCCGGTCCAAGTTGTGTCTAAGAAGGGTGGGATAACGGTTATTCAAAATGATAATAATGAATTAATTCCCACTAGGATTGTCACGGGGCGGCGTATGTGCATAGATTATAGGAAATTAAATAAAGCCACTAGAAAAGACCATTTCCCTTTACCTTTCATTGATCAAATGTTAGATAGATTAGCCAGACACGATTTCTATTGCTTTCTTGATGGTTATTCTGGGTATAATCAGATTTATATAGCCCCAGAAGACCAAGAAAAAACGACGTTTACATGTCCTTACGGCATTTTCGCTTATAGGCGCATGCCTTTTGGTTTATGTAATGCGCCGGCTACTTTTCAACGGTGTATGATGGCTATTTTTTCTGACATGGTAGAGCATTGCATTGAGATTTTTATGGATGATTTTTCTGTTTTCGGTGACTCGTTTGATATGTGTTTGCAGAATTTGCAGAAAGTCTTAAAAAGATGCGAGGAAACAAACTTGGTCTTGAACTGGGAGAAGTACCATTTTATGGTCCAAGAGGGCATTGTACTTGGGCACCGAATATCCTCACATGGAATTGGAGTCGACCGGGTGAAAATTGAAACAATCGAGAAGATGCCCCCGCCTACTTCGGTGAAAGGGATAAGAAGCTTTTTGGGACACGCCGGTTTTTACCGCCGGTTCATTAAGGATTTTTCGAAAATTACGAAGCCGTTGTGCAATCTGCTCATGAAGGATGTTCCGTTTAATTTTGACGAGTCGTGTAAAGAAAGTTTCGATTTATTGAAGAAAGCTCTAAGCACTGCCCCGGTAATAGTCGCTCCAGACTGGGACCTTCCGTTCGAGTTAATGTGTGATGCTAGTGATTTTGCCATCGGGGCTGTTTTGGGACAGAGACGAGGGAAAGTGTTCCACGTCGTGTATTATGCAAGCCGAACACTTGACGACGCCCAAAGGAATTATGCTACAACGGAAAAAGAATTGTTGGCGGTGATCTTTGAATTTGATAAATTCCGGGCGTATTTATTGGGGACGAAAGTGGTAGTGTGGACCGACCATTCAGCAATAAAATACCTTTTGGAGAAGAAGGATGCTAAACCAAGGTTGATTAGGTGGGTGCTTCTCCTTCAAGAATTCAACTTGGAAATTCAGGACAAAAAGGGGACTGAGAATGTTATTGCCGATCACCTTTCACGGTTAGAGAGTCCCCTTGAGAAGGGATAAAGTCATCCACAAATCATGGAAACCTTTCCCGACGAGCATCTCTACAAGTTGGGTTCGCAACACGCGCCTTGGTATGCTGATCTAGTGAACTATTTGGCAAGCAAAATAATTCCGAATGACCTTGTAATACCCTCGCCTTTAATATTGTATTTCATGATTTAAGTTAAGTATTTCCGCACCATATCTGTGATGTTGTAGCAAGTACCGACGAATTATGTTAAATTGTATTCATGGTCATTCATACTATATTAGTTGTTGGGTGATATTGCGAGAATTCTATTTATGATTGTTATAGTACTTAACGTACGTTAACATGTATTCTTAACGTACGCTATGTAGGCCGCCTTACGTACGTAATATCAGTACGTTAACGTACGTAATGCGGAAGATCCTCCAGCAATCCGCCTTTCGGCGGGTGGGGTCGAGCAAGGGTAGGTGGTCGGGAGTCGATCGCGACAGCCCAGTCAACGGCTATTACGTACGTAATAGCTGCCTGGTTACGTACGTAATAGCTGCCTGGTTACGTACGTAACGAACTGCGTGTTTTTAGACAGGGAGATTTGATGAAATTGGTTACGTACGTAATGATCCTGAGATTACGTACGTAAAGGCTATAACGTACGTTAACCACGTTCGTTAACGTACGTAATGTCAAGTTCAGATTATAAATGTATGACTTGCCATTCACTTCCTACTCGACCTCTTTCAATCCCCCAACTTAGGAACGATTCCTTTCCCTTCCAACTTCATTTCTAAGCCTTCCTAACTTGTGTTGGAGCTTCAACACTTGATTGGTGACTTGGAGAGCTAGAGATTGAAGTGTATTCCTTGGAGTGTTGGTGTTGTTCTTCATTTTAAGGTTGGTCTTTCTTTAACTCATATCAATTCCATGCTTATGATGATGTTAGTAGATAAATACTTCACATAATGTTAGTTTAAACTAGTGTAAACATGATAAGTTAATTGAATCATACTCAAACCAAGTGAAGATTAACTTTGAAGGTATTAGTGTTACTTCTTGATGTAAATAACTTCATAATGTGATTGTGTTGATAATGATATACATAAAACCCGAGGTATAGCATGATAATCGGAAGTTGATTTTAGTCTCAACACTAGGAACATGTTAGGGATGATATCCTTAATGATTAAAAGTAAGAAATGTTAAATTGGTCTTGAACATTCTATTGATTCTTGAAGGTAGTATGGAACCATGATTTTGGCCTCTAAAACCTTTGTAATAAAATTGTTGGAAAGATGATATTAATCCTTTGTAGATGATCTTTGTTAGATGAATGAAGTTACTTCAAAATCTCAAGTATTCAATGATATAACTAGGCTTTTAATAAATTCTTCAAAGTAAAACAATGAATGTTGATAGAAGGAAGTTGTAATCTTCATATGTTCGAATCTATCGATTTCGTAAAGGGCGTTAATCGCTACATTGATAGGTTGATAATGTTCTTTAGAGAATTGTGATGATACAAATGCGGTAGATGAATAGCCGAATTCCATTTCATTAATCCATGCATGTCAAGAGGCGTAAATTAAGATGATGTTCTTAATTCACTAAAAACTTAAACTTATGTTTCATATAGTAATCAAGTTTTGAATGAAATCGTTGGTAAATAATGAAGAATGTAATTAAGCACAAGTTATATCGTAATTGGAAGTGTCGATGATTTGAAAAAGATATTTTCACGATATTGCATAAATAATAAACTAGACATCAAGAATTTGACATTAAGGTTAGAATATGTAATGATCATGATAAACATACGATGATTTGTAATAAGAACATTAAAATGATCGATAGGATAATCGATTTGTGAATATTGTTTATGCGATAATACCATTATCGTACGAATGTGTTGTTGAATGAATTATATTTCATTCAAGGTTGCTTGTTCACGTGAGTATTGTTAGACGAGGATACCGTTCGTTTGACCATTCGAGGAAGGATTATTCGTCTACGGAATTGAGGCAAGTTATCTTGCTTGGTTATAATGATGTGTGGATTCTTATGATGATTATGCATTTCGTGTATATGAAACACCTATAAACTTGTGTCTTGTGACTTGAGGTTGTTCTTGATGATGTCCCGTTTTCATCATGGGATTGTATACCCAAATTCGTACTTTTGGACCCTTGATATCGTTGAGCTTTGTTGACACTTCGGTGAGTTGTTCGATTCCTTGGAAAAAGTGTAATTCATTGAGTTTCGTTGTCATGTTGTATCGTGACATCTCTGGAGTCATATCTGCGCGCCGATTGGTTATGTGTAGGATTTTTAGCCGGGCACTTGATGATCATGCGTGGAGGTTTTTCCGCATTTAGATCGTGCACACGAGACGTAGTTCGTGAGGCTAATTAGGTACATTGTCCCACGTATATTCTGGATTCCATATACGGGGTGGACATGTGCACGGACACATTTCCGGATCGGGCGTACTGTGATGTCCGTCTTGAGCCATAGTATATGGTCGTTTGTATATTTGGTTATCTTCGACAGTTGGGACTGATTGTTTATACGCCTTCGGGGTATATTCAGTAGTCGGTGGATTTCTTTGAAATCAGTATATATGAATTGTATAATGTCATGAGAATTATTATCATGTATAGCTGACCCTGTGGTTTGGGGCGAAATACTTGTATTTCAGGGCGAGGAAAGGGCAAGGCACAGGAGGAGCACAATGGCGACGGAGGATTCTGATGTATGCTATTTCGGGGGCCCCGAGTCTTTTGGTTGTTCGGTTATGTTTTAAGCGTGACTTTCGTTTTATTTTTGTGTCGGATGAATGTACTAAAACTTGTTAGGTACTGCCCATCGTCATATGGTCTGTTTCGTGTTTGGATCCTGTGTATGTTTGCTTGTATTTAAAAAAATGAATAACTCATACTCCACACCGGGGTTTTGATAAATATTGTGGTACGGTGCCACGTTGTCAGATTTTAAGTGTATATTGTGATAATGCCTGGTGGGTCCCAGGAGGGATCCACGGCACTGTAATAGCCACTGCTGGGTCACATGTAAGATGGTATCGAGAGTGTGTTTTTATTTTGAGTCATTGTAGAATCGAAATAGCATCAAGAAAACTTCATGCCACGTGTAACTTTGTGCGCGCCAATTCGTCGAATACGGTATGTTCTCATGAACCATAATTTGATTACTGGCATGATATTGACGATGTATTGGTCTCCTTACTTATCTTGGCATCTTGCTACCATGAGGCAAAATTCATCTGTTTAAAGAGAACCTAAATTAATTATGTGATTGGAATTGTTTCGACTTAATGTTGATATGATATTGAGTGTGTAACACTTGTAGTGCCAGTGATTCTTTACAACTGCTTTGTTGGATAGGAAATTCCCTGTTGTTATTAACTTAGCATGAATTATGATTGATAAATCAAATCAGACTTGTGACTTGGTTCTTTCAAGATGGAAAGGAACCTTAGAGGCCGTGGGCAGAGGGGACGAGGCCGCGGAAGAGGCCGAATTCCGATACCACGAGCTAACAGACGCGCGAATGTGGAACGAGTTCCGCAGTGCTGATTCGCCTTCTCGGACCAATCGCACCACACCGGAGAGAATGCACGTGCCGATCCTTACACCGTGATGCGAGGCATGATGGCCCGAATGACCCAAATGGGTCGGCCGATGGAAACTATGCAAAGGAATACTACCGTCGCCAGCAGGACAATGCCTCCGCCTTTGGTGCTGGCGGGATCGTGAGCCGGATTATTAGCGACATATCACGTCGGCGACCTCCGACTTTTGAAGGCTCATCCGAGCCTCGCCGACATTGTACATCGGATAGAGCATTTCGAGAAACTGCTCGAGATGGTGGAGTGCCCAGAGGAAAATCGAGTTGCCGTGGCCGCTACTACCTCGGTAAGAGTGCCCATACTTGGTGGCTTTACGTGAGGCTCGCCGAAGGCGCGAGTACTTGGGAGGAATTCAAGAATCTTATGCTAGATCGTTACTATCCCGCACCCTCCGTGAAGCTAAACCGTCCGAATTACTAAACCCCACCCATCGGAAGACGAGGATGTGTTAGTAATTGTTGAAAAATTCCAAGCACTTCTCCCTTTGCTACGCGGTTGTCCGTTCGGAAGATGATAAAATCAAATATTTCCTCAAGAGGCTTAAACCCATAATGAGGATGCAATTACTCAATCACCACTGCATTTACCTTAGGAGTTTATTGAGAAGGCTTTGGAGTATGAACTTACCGCGAAGGAGATTTCTAAGGAGCAAACCTTAGTTTTCCAACAAGAGATCCAGAACTGCACTCCAAGGAGACAAAGAACCGGGGTATTCAAGAAACCCCACTGTACTAAATCCTTCCGAGCGGCCACCTATGGCACCGAAACCGGCAGAACGCACTCTCGGGCAATCGGCTCACCACTGCCGTGTGTTATAACCGTGGGGACCAGGGCATATCAGCTCAAGTGTCCGGCCGCCATTGCCTGTCACACTTGCGGGAAGAACGGCCATCGCACTCGCTATTGCCGGGTGGACTCGGCGTGCCCAGAAAGATCTCTTGCTCCAAGATGCCTTCTGCTCAGAACGTGCTCCTCCACCCGCTTCTTACCGGACTACCGGGCGAACAAAGGGATGGGCCGTGGGAATCAAGTTGGTACACTGCTTCCGGTTGCAAAACCCGAGTTTACGAGATGAAGAAAGCCGATGATCCCGGCCGACATGATTGCAGGTACTCGAGATCCACTCTCACCGTTTGTGTTCTTTTTGATACTGGTGCTTCACACTCCTTTTTGTCTAGTTCTTGTTTGAGTCGTTTGCATTTGAATCGTGTTATCAATTGTGAACCTTATGTAATTGGTCTACCCGATGGTAGAAGAATTATTGGGAGTCGTAAAGTACAGAACTGTCCGATTAGCATGAACAACCGTGAGTGGTTGTCTGACTTGATTATGGTGGATTTACCTAAAGATGATGTAATCTTGGGTATTGATCGGATGGATCGTCACGATGCCGCCCTTAGCGTCCGTAGCGAATGGTGACCGTCACATCGGATGATGGCGCGAGTGTATTTTTCGGGGTGATAATCCCAATCATTCAGGAGAGTCATCAGCGCTATGAAGGCTATGAGATTATTGAACCGAGGATGCATTGGTTATTGGTGTTACATGACTAAGACAAGTGACCGGCCACCAAATTGATTGATATTCCGGAGTTCGAGACTATCCTGATGTATTCCTGCACGAGCTTCCAGAATACCCCCACAGAGAGGTGGAATTCACCATTGAGGTGGAGCCAGGACGCCCCGCTTTGAAAGCACCGTCAGTATGGCCCCGACCGAGATGCAGAATTGAAAAGACAACTCGAAGAATTAATCGAGAAAGGATATGTTCGGCCCAGTGCATCCCCTTGGGGGCGCCGGTGTTATTCAGCGGAAGAAGGACGGATCGCTGCGTTTGTGTATCGACACGGAGCCGAACAAAGTAACAATTAAGAACAAGTATCCTTTACCTCGCATCGATGATCTATTGGATCACTCCAGGAGCCAGTATTTTCCAAGATCGACTTGAGGTCCAGGTACCACCAATTGCGGATTCGAGAGTCGACGTCCCGAAGACAGCTTTTCGCACTCGCTATGGGCATTATGAGTTCGTTGTCATGCCATTCGACCGACTAATGCACCTGCAGATTCATGGAATTGATGAATTGGGTTTTTATTAATTATCTGGATCATTTTGTAGTCGTTTTTATTGACGATATCTTGGTCTACTCTCGTGATCATGAGGAGCATGAGTGTCACCTCCGCCGTGTTCTCGATGCGTTAAGGCGAGAACAACTCTATGGAAAATTTTCTAAGTGTGAATTCTGGATGTCCAAGTTATTTTTCCGGGTCATGTGATATCGCAGAGGGAGTAAGAGTAGACCCACGTAAGACGGAAGCTATCCGAGACTGCTACCCCAAGAACGTGAAGGAAGTTCGTAGTTTTCTCGGGTCTAGCAGTGCTATTACAGCATTTATCGTGGAAGGATTTTCCAAAATTGCTCAACCGATGACTAACTGTTAAGAAAAGATAAGAAGTACTTGTGGTCGGAAGCATGTCGGCAAAGTTTTGATGAACTCAAAGGTCGATTAATTTCAGACTGCTTTAGTACTACCTAGAGGAACGGAAGGATTCGCGGTATACGATGCATCGAGGCAGGCCTTGGCCGCGTGTTAATGCGGGACGGGAAAGTGATCGCCTATGCGTCCGCATTGCGTCCTTACGAGGTCAACTACCCGACTCATGACTTGGAGTTAGCGGCAGTAGTGTTTGCTTTAAAATCAGCGCCACTATCTCGTATGGAGTTACTCGCGATTTTTACGGACCACAAGAGCCTCAAGTATATTTTTACCCAGAAGGAGTTGAATATGAGACAAAGGAGGTGGTTAGAGCTAATCAAAGACTATGATATCGAGATCCTTTATCATCCAGGCAAGGCAAACGTGGTTGCCGATGCCTTGAGCCGCAAAACGGTGCAGGAGCAGATGCTAGCTCGTTTGACCGCCCAGAGGGAGTTGCAATTAGAGTTCATGAGACCAGAGATTGAGGTCTGGATACAACGCATTCAGGGACAATTGTGCATGCTTGAGATTTCACCATCCATTGATGAGACGATCAGGACGAAACAGATGTCGGACCCATTCTTATCCAGAATTCGAGGAGAAATCGATCAGGGGAAGGCCCCTGGATTTGTGATTCACGAGGATGGACTGTTACGCTTTAAAAACCGAGTGTGTGTACCAGCAGACGAAGAATTGAGGAATACTATTCTGAAGGAGGCTCATGCTACCCCGTATTCCATACACCTGGGATCAAACAAAATGTATAAGGATTTGAAGCCGTATTATTGGTGGGGTAACATGAAACGGGAAGTTGCCGAATTGCTTGAAATGTCGACTGTCGAGGTCAAGATTGAGCATCAACGACCACCGGCATGATGAAACCGCTTCCGATTCCCGAGTGGAAGTGGGAAGACATATCGATGGACTTTATTACTAGTTTAATGACGAGCCGTCGAGGCATGAATACGATTTGGGTGGTTGTGGATCGATTGACTAAATCAGCCCACTTTTGGAGATCAAGGATACTTGGGGCCCCGAGAAATCGCCCAATTATTCATCAAAGAGATTGTGAGATCGCATGGCACCCCTAAGAGTATCAGATCGACGGACGGACGGTTCGTGTCGCACTTCGGAAGGCGGTTCATCGTGCTATGGGTACACAGTTGAACTTCAAGACGGCTTTTCATCCTCGAGACCGACTCGATCCGAGAGGACAATTCAAACTCTAGAGGATATGTTGAGGGCATGTGCTCTCGATTGGAAGCTTGATCGGGAAGCCCAACCCGTTGGTAGAATTCACATACAATAACAATGGCACGCCTCGATCATGATGGCACCTTATGAGGCATTATATGGTCGCTGTTGTAGGTCCCTTTGTCTTTGGGACGAATTATCTCGAATCCATTGGTACGGAACCCGATATGTTATTGGGTACCGCGAGAAGATTTCCCGATCAAGAGCCGTCATTAACGGCCCAAAGCCGCCGAAATCATATGCGATAATCGTCGACGACCACTCGAGTTTGAAGTTGGTGACCATGTCTTGGTCAAAGTATCTCCTACTAGAGGTGTTTTCCGATTCGGGAAGAGAGGCAAATTGAGCCCAAGGTATATTGTCCGTTTGAGATCCCGAACGAGTAGGCGACCTAGCCTATCGTTTAGCATTACCACCAGCTTTGAGTCGGATTCACAACGTATTCCATGTGTCTCAGTTAAGGAAGTATGTTGCTGATCCAAGTCACGTTATTCAATTCGACGAGGTCGAAATAGCCGACGACCATTCGTATGAGGAACAGCCTGTGCAGATACTCGAGAGAAGAATTAAACAGCTGAGGAACAAGACGATTCCCTTATTAAAAATTCAGTGGTCAAGACATGGAGTCGAGGAAGCTACGTGGGAGACTGAAGATAGCATGCGAGAGAGATACCCCGAACTGTTTACCCCTTAGTTTCGGGGACGGAACTCCTTTTAAGGGGGGGAGTATGTAATACCCTCGCCTTTAATATTGTATTTCATGATTTAAGTTAAGTATTTCCGCACCATATCTGTGATGTTGTAGCAAGTACCGACGAATTATGTTAAATTGGATTCATGGTCATTCATACTATATTAGTTGTTGGGTGATATTGCGAGAATTCTATTTATGATTGTTATAGTACTTAACGTACGTTAACATGTATTCTTAACGTACGCTATGTAGGCCGCCTTACGTACGTAATATCAGTACGTTAATGTACGTAATGCGGAAGATCCTCCAGCAATCCGCCTTTCGGCGGGTGGGGTCGAGCAAGGGTAGGTGGTCGGGAGTCGATCGCGACAAATTCAGCCAACGGCTATTACGTGCGTAATAGCCGCTGGTTACGTACGTAACGAATCGCGTGTTTTTAGGCAGGAGATTTGATGAAATTGGTTACGTACGTAATGATCCTGAGATTACGTACGTAAAGGCTATAACGTACGTTAACCACGTTCGTTAACGTACGTAATGTCAAGTTCAGATTATAAATGTATGACTTGCCATTCACTTCCTACTCGACCTCTTTCAATCCCCCAACTTAGGAACGATTCCTTTCCCGTCCAACTTCATTTCTAAGCCTTCCTAACTTGTGTTGGAGCTTCAACACTTGATTGGTGACTTGGAGAGCTAGAGATTGAAGTGTATTCCTTGGAGTGTTGGTGTTGTTCTTCATTTTAAGGTTGGTCTTTCTTTAACTCATATCAATTCCATGCTTATGATGATGTTAGTAGATAAATACTTCACATAATGTTAGTTTAAACTAGTGTAAACATGATAAGTTAATTGAATCATACTCAAACCAAGTGAAGATTAACTTTGAAGGTATTAGTGTTACTTCTTGATGTAAATAACTTCATAATGTGATTGTGTTGATAATGATATACATAAAACCTGAGGTATAGCATGATAATCGGAAGTTGATTTTAGTCTCAACACTAGGAACATGTTAGGGATGATATCCTTAATGATTAAAAGTAAGAAATGTTAAATTGGTCTTGAACATTCTATTGATTCTTGAAGGTAGTATGGAACCATGATTTTTGGCCTCTAAAACCTTTGTAATAAAATTGTTGGAAAGATGATATTAATCCTTTGTAGATGATCTTTGTTAGATGAATGAAGTTACTTCAAAAATCTCAAGTATTCAATGATATAACTAGGCTTTTAATAAATTTTTCAAAGTAAAACAATGAATGTTGATAGAAGGAAGTTGTAATCTTCATATGTTCGAATCTATCGATTTCGTTAAAGGGCGTTAATCGCTACATTGATAGGTTGATAATGTTCTTTAGAGAATTGTGATGATACAAATGCGGTAGATGAATAGCCGAATTCCATTTCATTAATCCATGCATGTCAAGAGGCGTAAATTAAGATGATGTTCTTAATTCACTAAAAACTTAAACTTATGTTTCATATAGTAATCAAGTTTTGAATGAAATCGTTGGTAAATAATGAAGAATGTAATTAAGCACAAGTTATATCGTAATTGGAAGTGTCGATGATTTGAAAAAGATATTTTCACGATATTGCATAAATAATAAACTAGACATCAAGAATTTGACATTAGGGTTAGAATATGTAATGATCATGATAAACATACGATGATTTGTAATAAGAACATTAAAATGATCGATAGGATAATCGATTTGTGAATATTGTTTATGCGATAATACCATTATCGCATTTAATGTGTTGTTGAATGAATTATATTTCATTCAAGGTTGCTTGTTCACGTGAGTATTGTTAGACGAGGATACCGTTCGTTTGACCATTCGAGGAAGGATTATTCGTCTACGGAATTGAGGCAAGTTATCTTGCTTGGTTATAATGATGTGTGGATTCTTATGATGATTATGCATTTCGTGTATATGAAACACCTATAAACTTGTGTCTTGTGACTTGAGGTTGTTCTTGATGATGTCCCGTTTTCATCATGGGATTGTATAGCCAAATTCGTACTTTTGGACCCTTGATATCGTTGAGCTTTGTTGACACTTCGGTGAGTTGTTCGATTCCTTGGAAAAAGTGTAATTCATTGAGTTTCGTTGTCATGTTGTATCGTGACATCTCTGGAGTCATATCTGCGCGCCGATTGGTTATGTGTAGGATTTTTAGCCGGGCACTTGATGATCATGCGTGGAGGTTTTTCCGCATTTAGATCGTGCACACGAGACGTAGTTCGTGAGGCTAATTAGGTACATTGTCCCACGTATATTCTGGATTCCGTATACGGGGTGGACATGTGCACGGACACATTTCCGGATCGGGCGTACTGTGACGTCCGTCTTGAGCCATAGTATATGGTCGTTCGTATATTTGGTTATCTTCGGATTGGGATCGATTATTTATACGCCTTGGGTATATTCGGTAGTCGGTGGATTTCTTTGAAATCGGTATATGAATTGTATAATGTCATGAGAATTATTATCATGTATAGTCGACTCGTGGTTTGGGGCGAAATACTTGTATTTCAGGGCGAGGAAAGGGCAAGGCACAGGAGGAGCACAATGGCGACGGAGGATTCTGATGTATGCTATTTCGGGGGCCCCGAGTCTTTTGGTTGTTCGGTTATGTTTTAAGCGTGACTTTCGTTTTATTTTTGTGTCGGATGAATGTACTAAAACTTGTTAGGTACTGCCCATCGTCATATTGTCTGTTCCGTGTTTGGATCCTGTGTATGTTTGCTTGTATTTAAAAAAATGAATAACTCATACTCCACACCGGGGTTTTGATAAATATTGTGGTTCGGTGCCACGTTGTCAGATTTTAAGTGTATATTGTGATAATGCCTGGTGGGTCCCAGGAGGGATCCACAGCACTGTAATAGCCACTGTTTTTGGGCTGTTACAGACCTCTCGCGCCATCAGAAGAAGAATCTGATTTCAGACGCTAAGCATTATTTGTGGGACGATCCTTTTCTGTTTAAAAGATGCCCTGATCAAATCATTCGCAGATGTGTTCCGGATGAGGAAATCCACAGTGTGCTGAATCATTGTCATGCATCACCCTACGGTGGGCATTTTAGTGGAAATAGAACAGCGACAAAGGTCTTACAATCGGGGCTCTATTGGCCGTCATTATTCAAAGATGCTCACTCCTTTGTGTCCACGTGTGATCGGTGTCAACGGACGGGAAACATCTCAAGACGACATGAATTGCCGCTGAACACCATACTTGAGGTTGAATTGTTCGACGTATGGGGGATCGACTTCATGGGTCCATTTCCTCCATCAAATAAGAATCTCTATATTTTGGTAGCCGTGGACTACGTCTCAAAGTGGGTCGAAGCGGTAGCACTACCAACAAATGGGTCCAATGTCGTAATCAAATTTATAAAAAAATATATTTTTGCGCATTTTGGGACTCCACGTGCTATTATCAATGATGGTGGTTCACACTTCGACAACAAATTCCTTGATGCGGTCTTGAGAAAATACGGAGTCACTCATCGTGTTGCTACAGCTTACCATCCCCAGACGAGCGGTCAAGTCGAGATATCAAATCAAGAGCTAAAGTGGATTTTAGAAAAAACAGTCAGCTCGTCTCGAAAAGATTGGTCCTTAAAACTCGATGATGCACTTTAGGCATACCGTACTGCACATAAAACACCTATCGGGATGTCGCCTTACAGATTGGTTTATGGTAAAAGTTGTCATTTGCCCGTAGAGATGGAACATCGTGCTTACTGGGCAATAAAGAAATTAAATTTTGATCTGAAATCTGCTGGTGAAAAGCGTTGTTTGCAGCTGAACGAGCTGGAGGAAATTCGCCACGATGCGTACGAAAATACGAAGCTTTATAAGGAGCGGACAAAGATTTGGCATGATAAGCACATCACACAGCGAGAGTTCGTCCCGGGTCAAGAGGTGTTATTGTTTAATTCTCGCTTAAGGTTATTCCCTGGGAAATTGCGTTCACGATAGTCGGGACGGTTTTCCGTAGTTCAAGTGTTCCCACACGGTGCAGTAGAAGTACAAAAAGATGACTGAAAATTCAAGGTTAATGGACAGTGGTTGAAGGCTTATTTGAGTAATCCAATAGACGCGCAGAACACGAGCATCGTCTTATCCACCGCCGGGTGAATGCTAGAAAAGTCCGGCTGAAGACTATAAACTTAGCGCTTCTCGGGAGGCAACCCGAGTATTAGTTGTAGATTTTATTTTTTTTCAGTGTTTTCATGCATTTTAGAGTCCTTATTTTTTGTCATTTTTGCTTTGATTTGCTTATCCCTCTCGTTCTTGATGTGTTCCTTTGAAAATTCTGTGCAGAAATCACCCCAGGGGAAAAATCAGCATTGGGCCGCGGCACAAGGATAGTGAGCCGCGGCACACACCAGTTGAAGGGAAAAGGCTAAACCTCCTGTACTCTGTGCCGCGGCACAACCTTACTGAGCCGCGGCACAACAGGTCCCTGAGCCGCGGCACATCTGCACTGAGCCACGGCACGCCAAGTGTCCAAGAAACGCCCAGGAGGCTGTACTCCGTGCCGCTGCTGAGCCGCGGCACCCGTATTCTGAGCCACGGCACATGGAGACATAGCATACACACCCAGACGGACTGTACTCTGGGCCGCGGCTCACTTAAGTTGTGCCGTGGCCCCCGTTCGGAAGTTCAAAGGCCCAGGTATCCTTTATAACCCGATCGGCCGGCACACAATGTAAACTTCCTTCATTTCTTTGCACTGCGATCGGCCGAACCTCTTCCCACTTCTTTTTCTTCTTGCATACTTCAATCAAAATCAGGTATCTCTTAATCCTTATTGATTCATGAATTGAAAAGTGAAGTATTTTTGTTCATTCGATGATGAATATGTAGTTAGTTTTTAAAAGTTCTATCAAGGTTAAGTGGGAATATGAAGTTTTTGGTTGAATTATTGATGGTATTTGTTGATCATGAATGAATTGGTGATATTATTTGTCGTTTTTCTCATGCCTATTGATTGAGGTTCTTATTTTTGGGGATTGAATTAAGCTATTGTCATGTTTGTTCTTCAATTCAACTCATGCGGTCAAGGTGTTTGATGAAATGCTTAAATGAAATTTTTTTAAACCAACGTTTTGAAACTATGTGCAACGAATTTGCTTATGGATTTAGATCATACCCCAACCCTTACGTCAAGTTTAAACGTGAAAGCTCAATTTTAATTTTCTCTCATGACGGTGCATGCTCGTTTAACTCTATATTCACGTTTTGCATATCTTTAGTCAAGTGGTGTTGTTTTCCTTATAGCTTAAGTAATTTCCGGTGTTTATCTTTTCAGGAACTCGCCATGGCTAGAAAGAGGAAGGTTAGCACAAGGGCTAGGACACAATCGTCCCCCACACGAGGGGAAACTTCACAAAGCCGAGCCGAGTTGGAGTCGCACTAATTCTCCGACCCGGAAATTCATAAAATATTCAATGAAAAGATCCGTCCTCGACATTTGATTCCGGAGCGGGGATTCACTCCAGCCCCCCAGGACAGTCACTATGATTGACGAGATGGGGTGGGCCCGTTTCGCTGCGCCTCCCGAGCCGGCTGTTATCTCCATAGTCCAGGAGTTTTATACTAGCGCTCTGTTGAAGCACATTCGGGCTGGGCAGGTGATGCCACAGTCAGATACTCGGACTCAGGTCGTCGTTTGAGGCATTACTGTGGATTTTTCAGTGGCCGCCATTCGGAGATTATTCGAGCTGCCAGTGGTGGACGATACAGCATATACGTGAGCTATGAGTGGCCTCACGAAGGAGGCCCTGCTCGAGGCACTCACACAGCCCGGCTCCGTCTGGGAGACTCGCGCCCCGGGTTCGTCAGCCTTCTATTTTAGGAGCTCGCGCCTCAGTCGGCTCGGGCGAGCCTGGTTTTATTTCCTCTGCGCACGTGTTGATCCCACCTCTCAGATTCGCTCAGTTTTATTCTCTCGTGCCCGTACATTATATGCTATCACTTCCGGGGTCAGATTTGATGTGGCACCTCTTCTGGTCCGATCTATCCTGCTGTGCATTCAAGGAGGGGCCAAGACGGGGCTGAAGCACCCCTCTCTCATCTGTGCTCTATGCCGCCAGTCGGGCTTGACTTGGTCGGATGATGAGCCGATGCTAGCACCCCAGGGTCCGATTGATCATCGCATCATTTCTCATTTTGACCAGTGGGGTGGATCACCGGCGCATGCTCGGGGACGAGGATTTCTTCTTGATGAGGCACATGAGCAGTCCCCCGAGCCTCTTCTTCTGACACATGGGCAGGCAGAGTCCAGCCCGCCGCCCGATAGAGAGCACCTGCAGGCGATGTTCGACGGCTTGAGAGAGGAGATGAGGAGAGAGAGAGAGCCACCTAGCTGCCCTGAGAGAGGAAATGCGCACGGAGAGAGAGAGAGCATCCTCGCTGCTATCCGGGAGGAAATGAGGGAGCAGGCCCGCCGGGCCAACCGACGTGAGACGAGGCGCCTGGCAGCGAGGGATGCTTACCACCAGGATTACCTTGCTGCGTGGACGAGCCATATTCTGCACCCGGACGGGACATTCATTCCACCAGCTAGGCCATCCACACCACCTTCCTCGCCGGACGAGGCCGACACCAGTTCATGAGCGGACATAGGGGAGTACTTGACCTTGTCTCTTATTGAATATTACTACTTTTGTCCATTGAGGTCAATGTACGTCCTAAGTTTGGGGGGGGGGGGGAGGGGGGGTTTACTTTTAGTCGCTTTTTACTTATTCGTTTGCATTTTTCGTTATATTCCGTTATGTTTGACGCTAGCCTTGCTTGTCGTGATATTATTTGCATTCGTGAATTTTTCGTGCTTCGTTGTGTAAAACTGATGTTATGATACTGATTTCTCTTGGAAGAAACGGTTGAGTTTTAATCGAGTTGCAGCCAACGATATCTGTTTCTGTTGAGTATGCATTTAAGTCTGATATTTTTCGTGATTGTAGAAATCTTAGCAGATAAGAAAGGAGACATACATGTTTTCAAATCACCGTCTATACGTTTGGTTACATTTTTCGTGTTGCTAGTTGTCCAGTAACAATAGTCTTGTTGGCACTTAAATTGAGTTTAGAGTCGGACAGTTTTTCCCAAAAAGTCGAGAATTTATACATGTTCTATGATGGGAAGTTTAGTAACCGGGGGTATTCACGTGACCCGTTGTTTACTCTCGCATAAAACGACAACCCTGAATAGACTAATGGTTTAGAGATACCGCATGTGCCGATGATGGGGAGCCTAGTAACCGGGGGTATTCGCGTGACCCGTTGTTTACTGACGCGTAAAACAGCGACCTTGAATCGGACGCGGGAATAGCTATTCGAGTTTTTTCTGCGCTGTGGAGGGGAACTTAGTAACTAGAAGCATCCATGTGCCCCATGAGTGTCTTTTACGTCAAACGGTTCCCCAATACATGAGAATGGAAATCCACCCTAGGGATATCCCGATGAAACATCCCGAGAGCCGGAACCTAGTAGTTAACTCGAATCATTTTATTGATCATACATAAGGGAATGCTGTCCGAGGGTTAAATTTGACGATGAAACTCTTGAAATTTTTGCCACTAGACTGTGGGACTGGGCGGCTTGGCTTGTTTATTCTAACCCTTCATATTGGCGGTCGATTAAATTCACGTTTGTTAATATTTAAGCTTGATTTTCTTCATGAACGATTAATTAGCACTGAAAATGGTTACTTTATGGAATCAGTATCCTGGATGTGACTCACTATTACGATACTTGTATTGTTCTTCGAGATTTTCAGGGTAGTATTGATTAAGTTGAGCACTATGGATTTGCACGATTATTCACGATAATTTTTGTTTGAAATTAATTTTTGCTTGAGGACGAGCAAAGGCTCAAGTTTGGGGTATTTGTTAGGCGTATTTTTATACGCTTATTTATCATTATTTTATATTCATTTGAAGTGTAAATCTGCATAAATGAGCTTTTAATGCACTATTCTTTTATGTTTTGCAGGAAATTGGAGTCCGGAAGCTCGAACGACGAAAAACGGGCGAAAATGGTAATTTTTGGCCTGGGGCCGCGACACAAGGAAAGCGAGCCGCGGCACACGAAGGTGGCCAAACAAGTGCCGAGCGAACTGTACCCTGAGCCGCGGCACAAGGATGCTGAGCCGCGGCCCAGGAGGAAAAACGCGTGCCCAGGCATCTGCGCTGAACAGGGTGAGCCGCGGCACAGATTAAGTGAGCCGCGGCCCACGGGGCGGTTTTTGATGTTTTGGCCGCGGTTCTGGGCCGTTTTTGGAGCCTGTTCCCAACCTAATTCCCGGACGCATTTTGGAGGCTGATGATAGTTATAAATAGGGCTTTAAGGGCTGAAAACAGGGGATCGAATGATCGAATCATCGGGAGGAGATCATCATCGAGGAAAAAAGCGCGGAAGCTAGAGAACGGAGGAATCCGAGTTCTTCGACTGCGTTTGATCTTTATGCTTTCTTTATTTATTCTTGTATTTTTATTTTCTAGCATGTCAGGCTAGAACCCTAGTCTAGGATTTTGATGAAACCGAAGTTTTGACGAATTTACTTTTGATTATCAATATAATTCCCTTTTCTATTGAGTTTTCCCCAATTGTTCTTAATGCTTTCAATTGTGTGGCCTATAATTGAATTGTTTTAATTACGCAACTCGAATCGGGAGAGGAGAGTTGGTAGGAATATTGGTGAGAACCGTTTTATCTTATGAGATAAGAATATACTCATAGAAACTACGTGGCCTGTCTGAAGATTCCGTGTCTTTTGCCTATTGTCGAATTAATCCACCTAGGAATAGAGTGTGTTATTCGCCTTAGAAAAATCTATTGACCTCGGGAGAGGCGGTAGAGTATTTTAGAAACCTTCGCCTTCAATAAATTGGGAAATCATTAAATTCATATAATCAAGAGTAATTCGGATAAACCGAGGTGGATTCACAATCCTAGATAATTTCCTTATTTGATTTTCTTTCTTCAACAATCGATTTTATTATTTTTTGCTTTTATTAATTTTCCTTAATTATTCTTGCATCTCCAATTCCGATAGTTCAGATAAAATTAGAATACTCATAAATCGGTAATTAGTAAGTCAGTCCTCGTGGGAACGATATCTTACTCATCATTTTATTACTTGTTACGACAACGTGCACTTGCGTTCAACGAAATACGCAACATTCACCTCAAACCAGGAACCAAGAACCCAAATTATTCAAGCCTAATACCAAATCAAATTTAATACTTTTCAATTTCCCAGCAGTCACGAGATTGGGCCAAGCCCGAAAATCAACTTCAATCCGAACCCTAATTTTATGGCTATGCTTGATTTAAAGAATCAAACCCAAACAAACCTTACTCGGATGGGGGACCCGAGAGCAAATTCGAGTCATCATCTTCGATTCGCCGGAACTATTACTCGGTCGAAAGTCATCGCCGCTCGCCATGTTTTCCAGCCTGGACCATCGCCGCTGCCTTGCCGGGCATTTAGTGATTTGTATCCGGCCGTTCGTGTGTGTGTATGATTCCTGTGTGTATGCGTTCGATTTACTGTGTGTGTGTGTATGATTTATTTTTGTTTCCGGTCGATGAAGGAGGAAGTGATTTTTCTCTTATCGGCCGAACTGGATTTGGAGATGAGGAGAGAATCGTTTCTCTGCCAATTTTGTACCGACGGGAGCAGAACGGGAGAAAGAAAATGAGTTGGGTCGGCTAGGGTTAGATTTCAGGGTTTATATACCCGCGAATTTTTAGGACTTTTCAATTTAGTCCTCCCAATTTTCAGAAGTGTTCAATTTAGCCCCAACCAGTATAATTAATTCGATTGTTACCCATTAGCTTCTCAACTTTATAATTTGACCCAGTCAACCTTCAAACTTCAATTCAAGCCTAATTTTGACCAAGACATTAAAAACATTGACTTTCAATTTATATTAATAATTAATCCGAATTATTGCCTGAATATTTTAATTTCAGTCATTAATAATGTTAACTCTTTGGTTAATATTAATAAGCAACTGTAATTTATTTTCAGTTATTATAGTGATATTTGTATCTTTTCATTTATTATATAAATAATAAATTGTAAGGATTATAATTATTATTATTATTACATGTAGACTTTATCGAGGATTTACGGGCTTAGAACTGTGAGTCGAGCACATTCATTTCAGTCAGACATCATCATTTATTCAGGTGGGAATTTTCACTATCACTTTAATTGCTTTAATTGGACTACATATGTGATATTCATTTCATGTTTATAAATTATGATACACGTTGTAAATCAGGCTCATCTGTATTCGTGTAAGAGGTTATCATATTGTGTGGGGACACCTGCTCAACCCAATATTCATATATGTGGTATTGCGTGTATGTTTCATGTTGTGTGGGGACACCTGATCAACCCAGTATTCACATACGTGCTTGATTCATGTATATGTGGCATTGCGTGTATGTTTCATGTTGTTGCGGGAGCACCTGCGCAACCTCAATATTCGTGTTATGCGTGCTCGATTCATGCTGTACGTAATATTGTGAGTATGCATTCAAGTTGAGGAAAGATAAGATATAGTTTATTCATGTTATGTTTTCCATGAGATTGTATATTAGTGTGATCAGTGAGATTTCCACGAGCTGAAGGAAGCTCACCCCCACCTTTATTGATCCCGCAGGTTGAATCGAGCCGGATGGGTGAAGGAGCGAGCCGAGGGAGCATATGAAAAAGAATTTATTAAATGTTGTTTTCTTTATGTCAACTGTTTTGAAACTTTTGGGGAAACTTTGACTAGAAATATTAAATTATGATTTATTTTCTTCCGCCACAAATTTTTACTTCATATTTATGATGAAATGTTACCTTATTTAAAGGTATTAATGTTTATGTCAGTGTAGCGACTCGACTTTGTAGGCGAGAATTTTTATATTCTCAAGAAAATTATTTTTCGTCAAATTTACCTTTTATTTATTTTTCCCAATATTTACCCTAGAAAGTCGGGGCGTTACAGTACTCGACCTGGTCAATACATCCAAATCATAAACATAACACCGTGAACACATGCCACATCATCTCACGGTTGGATCAATCACTTGTTGTCTCCTGACCACATGATCGCATGTCATGTGTCACCGTAGGTTCCTTACACCACCGTGATCACTTGCCACGTCAGCTTACGATCGGATCAATCACTTGTTGTCTCCTGACCACATGATCACATGTCATGTGTCACCGTAGGTAGCCCGAGGCTCTCACGGTTGGATCAATCTCTTGTTGTATCCTGACCACATGATCGCATGTCATGTGTCACCGTAGTCCCCGCCCATATCCATACATTCACACACATTTCACAATACAACAAGGATATCCAAACAATTCACATAGAGACATCAAACACTTAGCACGACACAACGTCAAACCACAACACGCCGAAATGAGGCAATATATGTACACACGCATTATCAAGCACAACATCAACACAAAACGTATCCATAGGACTCACATTGTTCATTTAGAAAAGACACACCAATCACAAAATACACACGAGTTTGAAAGGGGGCTTTTCACGAGGCTAAACCAAGTCCTTTGAAAATTCATTCCAAACAACCAAACAAACATACCAAAACGATCACCAATCATCATATCCACAAAACAAGAAATGTATGAACAAGGTACTTGCCTCAAATAATCACAAACGCGGAGAATCGATCGAAGTGAGGAGACTGGAACCGTCTACGAACCCGCCAACTCCGCCGAACGACAACCCACGACAATAAACTACGAACGACAACAATAACAATGAAAATGAATTCCAAAGTACGACCTAAAGCCGCCGAATTAAAGGAAAAAACGACGAAAGTTCAAGGGTTTCCCCCAAAACGGCTAAGAACACGAATTGACCCGACAAAAATATGAAAACGGAATTTCAATCCGTGGGTTATGATCAATACGAATAGATAACGACAATAGAACCAACAATCTCGGATTGAAATCACGAAATCGAGACAAACCCAAAATATCTCAAATAAGGTTTTAAAACCTTACCTTGATTCGGAGAAGAAGGAAGGCTAGATGATGATGAACACGAAGAAGATCCACCGAGATGATTACTACCATCAAAGGCCGACGAAAGCTCGTCCAAATCCGCCCCAAATCGCCAAAAACGCAGCAAGGGAGAAGGGAGGAAGGAAATGGCCCGAAATCGGTCAACTCTCAAATATATATACCCGCATGAGGCTAACGTACATAAGCAATGAGGCTTAACGTACGTTAGTGAGGTTACGTATGTAAGGTACACGCCCTTACATACGTAAGAGCCATCCACACTCTACTACCCGAAAACCTGAACAAAATAACGTACGTAACGAATGATTCATTACGTACGTAAGAGAGGCATCGATAGCATATGCTACTCATGAAGAATAGCGTGCGCTATTCACCTGGCAGTACAGAACAGCTTCCAGATGTTGAAATTGAAAAGGATCGCGGAACGCGACGAACACGAATTACTACGGTCGAATAAGAAGAGTAGTACGACAATCAAAACACGAGCTTAATTTTGCAACAAACACATGATCCTGACCACCCGGAGGTAGGTAAAAGCGAGTACGTCAACAAGTACCCACAACTATGGAAAAATTATAAAACGACCCAAACGTCCGAAAAATCACGATATGACAATGAATAACCAAACCGAAGCTCACACCATGTATAACAACGTTAAATTAACTTATGAGAAACCCGGAACAACAGTTTCAAACGAGATTCGCAAGAGTCGAACTCAAGCGTGGAAAAGTCGCCTAAGAACACGGAACTCAACAAAACGACACTGAAATGAACTCGGATGTCAAAAAGTGCAGAATTAATCATTCTCAGAATGACGAAACGGTCACAAGCGAGTTGTCAAAATGGACTCCTGCCAAAAAAGAAAATTACCAGAAATCGAAATTGCGGATTTTACAGATATCTGCAACAAGAGGAACTGGATCCTCATGAGATGACAAAAAATAGCCAAGAGAATGATACATCTACTTATGACCAAGCGATGGTAGATGTGGACTCCACGAAGTGGCAATAGGCTATGGAAGCTGAGATAGACTCTATGTATGCTAATCAGATCTGGAGTATAGTGGATCGTCCTAAGGGCATAGTGCCTATTGGGAATAAATGGATCTACAAGAGAAAGACTGATGAAGATGGAAAGGTTGATACCTGTAAGTCCAGGCTTGTGGCAAAGGGTTATTCACAAAGAGAGGGAATTGATTACTTCAAGACTTTTTTGCCTGTAGCCATGATAAAGTCTATTCGCGTAATGCTTGCCATATCAGCCCATTTTGATTATGAAATATGGCAAATAGATGTAAAAACGGCGTTCCTGAATGGATATCGCGAGGAGGAGATCTATATGGAATAGCCTAAGAGATTCATATCTGAGGCAAATATTCATAAAATATGCAAGCTTCAGCGTGCCATCTACGGACTGAAGCAGGCTTCGCAAAGTTGGAATCTTATTTTTGATGAGACATTCAAAGAGTTTGATTTTGTCATAAACGAAGAGGAGTCATGTATTTACAAGAAGGTTAGTGGGAGCAAAATTGCATTCTTGGTACTATATGTAGATGACATTCTACTTATAGGAAACGACTTAGGAATACTCAGTTCTGTGAAAGCTTGGCTTTCTAATAAGTTCTCATGAAATACTTGGGAGAAGCCACCTATATTCTAGGTATTCTTATCTACCAGGATAGAGCAAAGATAATGATAGGTTTTTCCCAAGCCCTCTACATAGAAAAGATCCTGAAGCGATTTAGGATGGAAAATTCTAAAATTGGGTTCCTACCTATGCGACATGGCGTAAAAGATTCCTTAGAAAGTGTCCCCAAAGTGAGAAAGACAGAAAGGAAATGAGCAAGGTACCCTATGCTTCAGCAGTGGGTAGCCTCATGTACGCTATGATTTGCACTAGATCGGACATTGCTTATGCTATGAGCGTAGTAAGTCGGTTTCTGTCAAATCCAAGGTAGGAATATTGGACTGCTGTAATGAACATTCTTAAGTACTCGAAGAGGACTAAAAACTTGGTTCTTACACACGGCGGTGGATAACTTAAATTGATGGGTTATACGGACTCATATTTTTCGAGAGACATGGATGCACAGATGTCCACATTAGGGTATATCTTTACTCTGAATGGTGGAGCAGTATCTTGGAGAAGTGCAAAGCAAAATACAACTGCGATCTCCACATGTCAACTCGAATATGAGGCAGCTACAGAGGCTGCTAAAGAGACATTTTGGATTAAGAAGTTCATTGAGGAACTTCAAGTGGTACCTGACTCAGATCAGCCCATTGCACTATTTTATGACAACAATGGAGTTGTTGCACATGCTAGGGAGCCTAATGCTCACCACAACACCAAACATATTGATAGAAAGTATCATTTTGTTAGAGAATTAGTTCAGAAAGGCAACATTACACTGCAGAAATAGACACAACAAATAACGTTGCTGGTCCGTTGACCAAGCCACTATCTCAGAAAGTCTTTGAGAGACATCTGGAGAGTATGGGTATTAGATACCATAGTTTGTGGCATTGAACGCAAGTGGGATATTTTTAGGAATATGCCCTTGAATGCCACTCAGAGGATGAGAGAGTGAGAGCATTGTATTGTAATTATGAATATTAAATTAAATAAGTCATTTATTATTTATATATTATTGTATATCATGGGTATTGTGATTTGGTATATACAATAATAATTCTTACATTTGAGAGAAAACATTCCACTCCTTATGGAGATAAGGAGATATACACTGGAAGTGTTTAGGGCTCGAATGCTTAGCTGGTTCGCAAGTCGATAAAACTTAATTGTGCAGTAAGTTTAGACAAGAGTTGTATAACGTGTACTTTGACTTGTAGAGTGCCTGTCTTTACTAAGGGTTAGTGGAAGCACACGTTATAGGTATGCTAATGGGATTAGTATACTCGAACACGACTACCTCGATTCGGTCACATGGATTTCACTCTAGGATTGTCAATGACTGTATAGGAAGGTTGTGATAGGTATACATGGACCTTTAAATTGAGGTTTCAGTATGAGATGTGCTTGTGACATTAAGTTAGTCATTAGAGTAGTTCAATCCAATCAGCGGTTGGTGGGGTCAACCTCAAAATGCAACTTTTTGGGCAAATAGCAGTCTCTACTGAATACCAAAATAGGATTCTTTCTCCTATAAGTGACCAAGTAAATGTCCTATGCGGTTAATGGCAAATGAGATCATAAGTCGTTGGCCAAAGCATTTAGAGCTAGTTGTATTTGATACACAAGAGCTCGTGATATTGGTTTGCATTAAAAAATGCATAGAGTCAAGTTACAATGGGGTTTGACTTTACCCTGACCCTAATACCTGACCAGGATATATGATTTAAGGGTTTATACATATACGGTATTCATGACATAATGGTTTTAGAATGATTTTATCATTCGTTCTCACTTGGGTTACGGTGCGGGCCACTAGACTGGCTAAGTGTTACCCGCACTCCTTGGTTCCTCCATTGCCGACCAAGACAGACCTATGGAGTAGCGCACAAGGATATTTAATAGATAAATATGAATTTATTATTTCTTCACTAATATTGGATATTAGATATCCAATATGATTTATTCTATAAATTGATGCGGTCTTATGGATTGAAATTAATTACTAGGTGATTAAATTAATTCATAAATAATTATTTCTCGGAGAAATATAATTATAATTTTGTATTTGATAAAATTAATTAATTGGATTAATTAATTAAGTATAAATACATTTGAGATAAAATGAAATGTACTTAACGGATTAGACACGTGTATATCCGGTACACAAACTGAGTGGCTCGGCTCGTTTTCTCACCAACCTATGGACGCCTCTCTCCTTGATTTTTATTTATTTGGTGTGGGGTGAGCTTTGATTTGTTTAAACATGTTAACAAAAGAAATCAAGATTATCATGATCTTGGTATCTTATCAAATCATGTTATAAAAACAAAACAATGCAGATACACATCTAAGGACAATTCGGCCAAAGTGAGAAGAGAAGGAGGAGAGAATTTTTTCCTAATTTTCTTGTTATCATAGAGAGAGAAAAAGGAAGAACATAAGAGAAGAAAAATACTATATCAACTCCTAGCCGTGTTCTTAGAGAACGAATTGATATATAATTTTTTCGATCATTATCCACTGCATGATAATGTAGAGACACTCAACATCTTTGGTGTTTGATCATTCATCAAACTTGAACGAATTAGATTAGTGTTAGTGTTGGTTGTACGAAAAGGAACGGAGGTTTACGTTGCTCGGGAACTAGTAAAGCTTGGCTCGCGTTTTTCCATCAAGATAATATTATCAAAGGACCACGAGGGTATGAATTCTTTAATTTTATCTTTGTCTATTTATATTCGTTTATACGATGCTTGA
The DNA here is from genome assembly GCA_033398695.1 of Orobanche coerulescens. Lineage (NCBI taxonomy): Eukaryota > Viridiplantae > Streptophyta > Magnoliopsida > Lamiales > Orobanchaceae > Orobanche > Orobanche coerulescens. Next base: position 856,892 of record JAWKAU010000026.1, read on the forward strand.
TCGATCCTCTTAGGGGTTCAGTTTTTATCCGGTTAGACCGATTTTATTTATCCGCTGTAACTCGTTTTTAATTACTGAGTCCCAACACATTATTCGATAGAATAGGAGAAAAGAATACAAATGACTAGATTGCAGAAATGGAGACAACATTTGACATGATCGGATGTCTAAAAGATCAAAAGGTTTCACTCGGACTTAATCAAGTCCGTGATAGTGCTACATTTCACACATAGTTCCGTCTGAGGATCAATGTATTTATCACTTAGCACTATATCGTGGAGGTATGCTGCGGGCTTTTATTGTACCACTCTGAGAGGTCATGAAGATGTTGTCATGGATTATGCTGGCCTGTATACCAATATTGATGCCAACCAGAGTCAAAAGAGGCAGAAGACGTATGGTCTATTGAGGAGTGGCTATAAGGAAAGCTCATGCCCAACCAGTCCTCTAAGACTTCTGTTTTGCACTCTTTTCACCGAAGATATTAGCTTGATGCTTCTTATAGTGGGAAATGCCACTGATTTAACTATGGGTACACATCCCATAACAAACCGGACTACTCGAGGACTCTGACCACTGGTTTCACTTGTGGAAGGGTCATTTTGCCTAATACTATTCTCAAGTCAAATCTACTTCAACAGCACTGCCCCAGTAGAGTCAGCAGAGTTCTGTTCAGTCATATAGAGCTCCGTCTACTCCGAGTTATCAACCTCGATGCATCAGACCCTGTAACAATCACACGACACTAGAATAGGCCGTGGGCGTGGTGGTGGTAATGCCACTCCTTCTTCTGGCACAACACCATCTCGTATTTTTGAGTTACATGCTACCGACCATAGAGTGCACCTGTTGTATCATTTACACTTCATGTATATTCCTGTTGGGATTTGGTGGCAAAAATGAAGTGCACATGGAAATATAAATAGATCAAAATGAATAAATCCGAACCCCTAAGAGGATCGATCAAGTATCGTATATACGAATATAAAATTATAGATTATGAATTAGAAATCATATCCTTGAAGTCCTTTGATTAAATGTTTAAGGAAAAATGAGCCAAGCTTTAGCAAAATCTCGAGCACCGAAAATATTGTGCCTCTATGTATCACGCATCGAAAGATGATCGAATTTTTTTCTACCCTTTAAGACTACGGCTAGAAGTAGATAAAATTAGCTTGCTTATATTTTATAAATACTCGAAGCATTTTACAAATATTATTTTTCTCTCAAAATACACTTAAAATACAAGTGTATGAAATAAGAAAATTCTCTCTATCCTCACAAAGCTCACGGCCAAAATTATAATTTTGGTGATGTTGTGTAGTCTTGATGTGTTGTAAACTTGATATATAAATCAAATGTGGGGTGAGGTGGCATGGCCAACATGAGATAAGAATATTGGTTCCTTTTGATTCGTGAAACGAACCATCATGCATCTAGCTGATAGATAAACCTTGGTACGTTTTAATATTAATACAATTAATTAATCCAATTAATTAATTTTATTAAAAATAAATTTTCTAAGAAATAATATGAATAAATTAATCACATAGAAATTTATTTAATTCACGAGACTAGTTTAATTTATACAATAAATTAAAATTAGACATCTAATGTCCAATATTAACCAATAGAGTATAAGCTAAATATAATTCATCATCAATTCCTGTGCTGCGACTTTGTAGGTTCGTCTGAGTTAGCATTGGGAGGATCCAATGAGTAATAACACCACCTAGCCAGTCCCGTGGCCTACACCGTAACCTCACTGAGAATGAATGATAGGGATCCAAAACCTTTACGTTATGAATACCTATTGTTGGCCACACAGTATACAGTAAACAGCTTAGAGGGGGGTTGAATAAGTTGTATCTTTTTCGAGGTTATTTGCGTAGTGGAAGTCTAATGTTAAGTTGCTGTAAATACAGCAACTATGTAATCTCCTGTTTGCTTGGTGCGTACGTGGTTTTTACAATATGTATACTTAAATCACACATGCAGATAGAAAACAGTAAATGACAGAATGTAAATATACACAGATTTAAGTGGTTAGAGGTAAACCCCTCTACGTCCACTAGTCCTCCACATAGGAGTAAGATGTTTATTAAAATCACGTACACAACTATGTGGCTTTAACTAAATGCGCCGCCATATCGTTCACATAGATTGATACAGCCGATAGTAGCTTGGATCGTTCACACAGATTGGCTTGGCTTCTTTGACTTGCTTCTTATCACAAAGATCGAAGCTTCATCTTCAATGTTATTCCTCCCACAAAGGTCGGAACTATCAAGGCTTAGTCCACACAGGACTAAGTTAATCTCAACGAAAGGTTTGGTAGAACAAGGCCATACAGCAGCTGTATGCTTGATGATCATTCACTGTAAGGTGTGCTGTTTGCATTGAGGACTCTGTATATTTATTCTCTTGATGAAGTTGTATGATCAAGGAAATATACTGCTCTTTATAAGCTTGATATTCAGATTGTCAGATGAAATGCATCAGATGTATTTCGCAAAGTAAAGTTTTTTTTCAATGTCCTCTTGCTTGGGGCTATTTATAACCTTGGAAATATATCTGTTATAAATATAGCCGTTGGCCAGTTGGTGAGATTGAGACTGCTCTGATTGTCAGGTTCAGAATGTTTAAATTAAAGACAATTCGCATTTAATGCCCCAGACATTCTTTTTTACTAGCATTAAATGCTCTTCAGACTGTAGTCTCTTCGGCCGCATTAAATGATGTCCTATCAGAATTAAATGTTACTTTAATCGTGAATACTTTGTGTAAATAATGTTTACTTTCACAACGGTTTAAAGTTTTCTTCAGTCCCGTTAGACATGTGTTGTACATTTCCTAAGTACAATACCTACAACATGTTCCTGTATCCAACGTCTTCATCTCTTGCTGTATATTGATGAATACGTTGAAGGAAAGGACTCTTGACTCAGTGTAAGATCTTTCACTGTATGGACAAGTTGTATGATGTTTCCTAACAGCTTCAATACTTAGACTGAAATGCTGACTTTGAAGAACTTGCTGTATGAGGCAATTATCAAAACACAGGGCAGATTTTTCCCAATAATTTCCCCCTTTTTGATAATGCCAAAACTTCCTTGATACGGAGAGACTGTCTTTAAGTCTTCTGTCGAAAGATCTGATCTTCAAGACTTAGTCTAAAAATTTGAACTGCTCGCAGGCAAGTTCTAAAATGATAAATCCTACGGGACTAAGTGTATTACAACTTAACTTATGATTGGCGCGCAGGCACAATCTTACAGGAAGAAAACCTAATTGAATACAACTTAATCTATGAATTTTTGGCAGACAAGTTCTTACAGCTTTGAGATTTTATTGATGTTTTGTACTCGGTAAATATTTCAGCATAAAATATAATCAAAGTAAAAGAATTAGATCACGAGCTATAATCTTTGGGAACAAATTTGATATTTTATTGATAATTGATTATAGTGCTGATAGAATTGAAAATACACTGGAAGCAGACAGGAAACATAAACATGCAGAAAGACAGAAGTGTTATCCCATGTATGACTGATGTCTCCAAGTTCTTCGGGAGGGTCATTTTTTATTCTCTTCCACCAGTTGATTAGAGCATCTCATCCTCGATCCCTATAGAGATTTCTACCTTCTTGGGATGTGTCAAAGGAAAGAATCCAGTCTTTTGAATGGGTTAGCCGTTCGCCCTTCATGACTTTGGATTTCAGTTTTATCTGAAGAGGGAGCTTTCCTTCTACAAGAAACCGCAAAAACTCTTTAACTGCATCCTACAACATCTTAAATTGGTTAAACATGGGAGATTCCCTGATGATAAGTATCTTATCAGTTCATTATTTTTCCATACCTTCAACTCATCGGCTGTTGGCTGTCTGTCTATTGGGAGTTTCATCTCTGCAGGCTTCTGCATACTGTTTTTCCACAGGAATTTAGGATCTTGGAACTCTGGACGAGATCGAGATACCCTATATCCCTTGTTTCCTTGTCCTGGCCCTGGTTCGGCTAGCCTTCCAATGGTAGATGCAACACTGTTATCTAGGATAGCCTCCATCTCCTTCTCTCTCTCCAGGCAACATTTTCTTGCAGTCTCTTGCGACTCTTCCCCCCTTTTGTCTGTACTGAGATTCGATACTTTGCCGTGAATGTCCCGAAGGAGTTCTATTGATTCAGAATGTTTGCTCTTGAGATCAGTGACACAATCTACCAGGCTCGCAACTATTGCAGTCAGGTCATTGATCTTTTGATCATGTGCAGTGAGTTTCGATCCTGTGAATTCAAGGGAGGTGGCAGTCTTAGCCTCAGCAACACGCAACTTTTCTTGCTCCTGTTTCAGGATTATCTCCTGATACTGCTTCATTTGGTTGAGGGCTTGCCATAATGTTGTGGGGATGAGGCGGAAAGCCTCTTCCACGTCCGTAATGGCCCTTTGCAGCTTTAGGAGCTTATCCTGAGCAGTTCTCATCCAGTCGAGTTCCTTCCTGATGTCCTACAGGGCCTTGACGGCATCTTGTAAGAAGATAGTTTGGCGACTGATGGCTTCAAGTTTTTCTATGCGTGCCTCTATGTGTGGAGAGTGGGGGTGCGTGATCTTGGCGTTCGAAGATTCTCCAAGTTGTTTGAGTACAATATTATGACGGGGCCTTTGGGGCGCGTCATCTGCAAATAGGAGACCTTCGTCCGATTTAGATGGGGATCTTAGATGGAGATGAGTGGGCACTTCTTGCGAAGTAGGAACCTCAGATGGTTCTGCTTGAGTCGATGGAGAAACAGAGGGGACTGATTCCTCCTGTCTCTGTATAGTATATCCTATGGTACAGGAAGGACTGGGTCCTCTTATTGTCTCTCAACATCCGCCTGTTCCTTAAGAGGGACTGATTCCTCTTATCGGACGGTGCGGGTCACATCATCTTCTGTCGGAGGGATTGAATCCACCTGGATGGGGGCTGATGGGGGTTGCTAAGAAAACGTTCCATGACCATTTGTAGCCTTTGACTAAGCAAATTCTTTCTCATGAGCCTCCTCACGGCTCAGCCTCAGACCTGTCTGAAGGTCATCATCGTCTTTGTCGGAGTCGATGTGGTGGCTTAGGCTTCTGGGCCTGTCAGCGGATGGAGACTTTCCTTTCAGTCTTGTCTTCTCCTTTTCCACAAATTATGAAGCTATAAGTTCTTGGAAGAAGTGATCATCCCAGTTGATCAAGACTTCGACATTTTGGGTGTCCGTCACTTCCAAAGCAAACTCTTCTTCCTTTCAGTCCTACCAGTTGTATAGGGTGTCGTAAGGGGCGACCCTGTACGATTTTCATACATTGAAGCGCTCATAGGATTCCTCTATCTGGACCTGAGGGAGATTGTTGTTAATAATATTAGTCGGGGAGGGACTTCAAACAGTAGTGGGTTTTGATTGTAACACCCCCAATCCACTCAGGGATATTACACGCCGTAGACTCTCTCCTCGAAGATCTACCAGGCTGGTAACAACATTTAACATCTCGACAATGCCTTCAAGGCTAAATGACTCAGTAGACCGATTTGGTCTTTCAATAAAAATATACAACTCAATTACAACATATACCTACGCAGGGGTCAAAATACAATAAACTCCGCATAACTGGGAAAAGATCTGCGGCGGAAAAGAAAATACAACTAGACCAATACGACATCAACGGATCCTCGTGTGATTAGTATCATTCATCTTTCATCATCCTTCGTGCCGACCCGTGTTATGCTCCAAAACACAGAATGCAAAATAGACATCCACCCCCCGAATACTCGGGGGTTAGCAAAACTCCACTGTTTTGCTAGTGCAAATACAAAGTGCAAATACGAGCCATACAATTCACATTTCACGAATAACAATAACCAGGAATCCTCAAAGATCCAAACAAAACGAAAAGTACTTCTCGAGGCAAGGGTTTGAGAAAACCTTTAAAAATCGAAATACCATAAATCAATGGAAATAATTTATAAGACGGTTTAGAATGCCATCGAGAGTTTTAATAGAAAACCATTTAGGATTATCAAATCCTACTTTTCAAAATCCACAAGACAAAAGGGGTCACCGCCCCAAAAGTTTACTTTCCGTAAAATCACATTTACCAAACCGTTGGGATTTTAGCCCCAAATCCGTAAAATGACTTTTACAAAAATGTTGGGATTTTAGCCCCAATCCATAAAATGACTTTTACAAAACCATTGGGATTTTAGCCCCAAATCTCATCAACTCACAGTACACAAGAACGACCACAAGGTTCGTCTCCCAACATCAAAATCCACAAATAAAGGATTTAAAACAAACAACAAAATACTCTAGAGCCATCCTAGCCAAGTAGGCCAAACGAACAACTTACCTCTTACACACTTAGTCAATGCATGCAATCATGAAAACCGTTCAAAAGCACTCATTTCCGGAAATGCCAATGATCAAACCACATTTGTAAAATGCACCACAATTAACCGCGGACCCACAGCTTCGTGGATCCCTGCCGAGACCCCGTCGGATCTAACCCACAGTGGTTAAAAGCAAGCTCGCGGTTCCACAGCTTCGTGGAGCCCTACCGAGACCCCGTCGGATCTAACCCGCAGTGAGCATACACACACACACGATACTCATGCAATACTAACATGCTAAGAATGTAAGTTCATTAAGAATACTCACTAGAGATGGCCATTAACTCGACACCATTATCAAACTCTTCAAAACACAATAACAAGATTAAATACGGAATACACGATTCCATAACTTTAAACAAGAGGAGTATCATCATCAAATCCTTCAACGTTCAAAATAATCAAATCATAATCAATTCCCAAAACACACCGTTCACAAAACACACACGCATTTGAAAGAAAGCCTTTAACGAGGCCAAACCGAAATCTTTTGAAACTTCGTTTCAAACAACCAAACAAACACACTAATACGATCACCGATCATCATATCCACAAAATAAGAAAAGTATGGGCAAGGTACTTGCCTCGAAACCACGATCGCAATAAGACGACGGATAGGACGTGGTCGAATAGCCCCGAACCCCCGAACAATATCAAGAACGCGATAGCACCACGAGTATTACGAGAATAACACCACACGAATCATCAATCACCAAACGGAATTCAACATCGGAATCCTTGAACACCTATAAACCTCCGGAAGTAACAATAACACATGGTTACGACGAGAATCAAGGCCAAAACAACGGAAATCCCAACAAACTATCGAAGGGAAACTCATTGGGACATTTAATCGAACACTAAATGTTCAATAATTCCCAAGAACACTCGAATCGTCGATCGAGTTAAACAAACTTGATATATGGATATACAACCCATAGAACATGATTAATAACATCATACTACACCAATCGATGTATCAAAATCGGATTAGAAACGAAATCAAGAACAATTTCTCCAAAAAGTCAACTTGAAGGATAATCAAGAAATATACCTTGATTTGGATGAAGGATTCAAGTAGAGGTCGAAAATCTTCAACAAGACTTGAGGAGGATGATCTCTACAAGTTTTGGAGCACTCAAATCGCCCAAAATCGCCATCAAATCGCCTAAGATGAAGGAGGAAGAAGAGAGGAGAAAAAATGAAGTTTTTCTCCTCGCAAATCTGCTAAAAAACGCAGAAAAAGCCCGTGTGCCGCGGCACAGGACAAGTGTGCCGCGGCCCGGGGCCACCAAAACGCCCAGAATCAGCTTAGTGCCGCGGCACAGCCTGAGTGTGCCGCGGCACACGGTACAGCCTCCTTCAACACCAAAAAGGCACACCGTGCAGTCTTCGCTATTTCAACCATAACTCCTTCGTATGGACTCCGATTGACTCACCGTTTGAACCATTGGAAATCTAACTTGATTCTCTATAACGTTGCAAAGATTCAGAATTTTTGGAGTTTCCAAGAATTAATGGTGACTTTACAAAGTCGAACTCCCACGTGAAAAAGTCGATTAAGGACACGGAACTCAACAAAACGACACCGAAACGAACTCGGATGACAAAAAGTGCAGAATTAATCATTCTCGGAATGACGAAACGGTCATGATAGAGTTGTCAAAACGAACTTCCTCCGAAAAAAGAAAATTACCGAAATTCGAAATTGCGGATATTACATTCTACCCTCCTTAAAAGAAGTTTCGTCCCGAAACTTAAAACAAGTAGGGGGAGCAATATACCCGCCAGGAAAACTCGATGAGATACACAAAAATAGAAAACTCGCCCAACGGAGAAACGCCGCAAGAAACGCAAAGAGACATACGACGTGAAAACACGCTCCACGACCAACACAACGTCACCGTTAGGGATATAATAAAACCAACAAATGACAAGCGTCATCAAGCGGATAATATAGCCAAGTCAATTATCCGACAATCGCAAAACACAACGAGCGAAAGTCGGTATGATTGACCAACCCAACGGTACATCAATCAAAACGCAAGCCAATCGGCCGAACAAATACGAATTCCACCGCCTGGGGTTGGAAGATCGAAAGCGAGACTAATTTCCGAAACTTAAGGGAATTAGGAAGGAGCCTGAATGCTCAACGATCACGAAACGAGGACAAAAACCGAACAAACAAACGGCCAACCACAACGGTCGAGACAACAAAAAGCGAACAATCATGTTCGAATCACGAAGAACAATAAAATTCAAACAACAACTCCAAGGTTCACATCTCGACTCGAGACAATATATGATCCGGTGAAAACAACAACGTATGCATTCACATAAGATCCACATGAAAGGGAATAGAAATTGAAAAGTCACAACGACAAACGAGTTATTCCGAAACAATACCGCACTTGTCCGATCAACAAAAGCAAGGGCGGGACAAGCTCGAGAAAATGTCAACGAACATAAACGAGTCGTGAGTCGAAAACACAAGAGTTCCAAATCCGATCCACTTCGAATAAAAGAATTAATAGAACCAGATGATGTCACTTCCGAACAAGGTCCACAAGAATCGAACCGAACTCGGAAAAGTCACAACGATAACCGGATCGACCCACAACAAGATCACAGTTCGTTCGGACGATGAAACCGAAATACAGAACAATTTCATAAAGTTTCAACGAACATGAGCGAATCGATAGACTGGAGAAAGAGAAAATACAGAAGTCAAAATAGTACGGACATTACCTCCGACCTCGTCCACGAAATTCACAAAAACGGGAGCAAGGTAACAAGACATTAAACAACCGACACATAACGGAACTATCACCGATACACACGGTCATACCAAACCAAGCTCTAACAGCCCGTACATGCGCGACAACGCAGAAATCACCACGAGGCGACAATATTCAACACCAACATCCCACCTCCCACAAGGGGCTAACACAACAAATGTGTGGAAAACGACTCAACGCTCACACCGCCAATTCGGTCATACTCGGGAGCAAACATCAAAATGACAACGCGAACATCATACATATATACCCAGCCCTCAAACGGGAATGGATAGGTTTTAAAAACGAAAACCTCATTTTGAAAATAATTTAGAAGAACACCGATTGATCTTGAGTATCACCTTTCAAAAAGTACAAACGTGGAACATCGTTATCGAGACTTTGGAGATCCGTTTCGCATTTGTTAAAAATGAGGACACTTTCTTTTAGTGAAAACTTTCAGAATATTCGACCCTCGGGTCTAAATAAAAATGTTTCTAAAACATTGAAAATATCTCAAAACATTTTGGTCCTCGAGGCAGAAAATTTTGAAATATATTGTGGCACCTGGATGTACCACAAGAAAATAACTCATTTGAAAAAAAATATGTCTCGAAATTTATTTCTAAGATACTCAAGTTTTCGAAAATAATTCAATGCCAAAAAGGACGATGCCAAAAAGGCTAGAATGCCCAATAATTTCGAGTAATCACACGGAACATCATAGCGTTGTGGGTCAGCGTCGGAACCCCAGGCTAAAAACCATTTACAAAAATGCCAAAAAGGCTGATGACGGTAATATTTCAAAAACTCACGAAAGCCATTTACAAAATACTAAATACCGTCATAAGAATTTCGCCAACGCGATCAAGGCCATAATGCCAAAAACTCGGTTAAGGGAAGCGGTTATCGAAATAAAACTCGGTCGGTAAAATACCGAAAGTCATTACAAAAGAACTCACGCAGCGGATAAAAGAAATACAGTTCAACATGCACAATCCAGCAACACTACTCCTCATAAGAACAAAATATTAAAGTCAAATAACCACATTCAGAACAAAACCACTGGCCCCATTCGAGGCCTCTAAAGACCCTACCGCACTGGCTAGTGAACAAGTCGAACGTGTATAAGCACAAAGCTTCCACAAGAGAACCTGTAAAACGCGCAAATCGATTCGAAAATCATCAGCAACGGACAAAAACAATAATAAAAAGACATCACAAGCGACGACACTCCTCGTATAAATCAAATACGAGAGTCGATTAAATACATATCGTGAAATCAAAATCCACATAAGGATTCCATCGCTTAACAAATAATCATAAAAATAGCTCGTGTCACACGAGGCACAACACAAAGAAGGGAGACTTACTTCCACAGGTCGCACGAAGATGATGATCGCCCCACGATACTAATCACGACCAACAAACCCAAACGACGCGTCGCGACACGACTCAGTCAGATAAAATCCGACGAAACAAGACTCAAACAACACGACTTGACCCGGCAGCCTAGGTTTTCCTCAACCTAAGCTCCGATACCATTTATGTAACACCCCCAATCCACTCAGGGATATTACACGCCGTAGACCCTCTCCTCGAAGATCTACCAGGCTGGTAACAACATTTAACATCTCGGCAATGCCTTCAAGGCTAAATGACTCAGTAGACCGATTTGGTCTTTCAATAAAAATATACAACTCAATTACAACATATACCTACGCAGGGGTCAAAATACAATAAACTCCCGTACAACGGGGAAAAGATACTGCAGCGGAAAAGAAAATACAACTAGACCAATACGACATCAACGGATCCTCGTGTGATTAGTATCATTCATCTTTCATCATCCTTCGTGCCGACCATGTGTTATGCTCCAAAACCTGAATGCAAAAATAGACATCCACCCCCCGAATACTCGGGGGTTAGCAAAACTCCACTGTTTTGCTAGTGCAAATACAAAGTGCAAATACGAGCCATACAATTCACATTTCACGAATAACAATAACCAGGAATCCTCAAAGATCCAAACAAAACGAAAAGTACTTCTCGAGGCAAGGGTTTGAGAAAACCTTTAAAAATCGAAATACCATAAATCAATGGAAATAATTTATAAGACGGTTTAGAATGCCATCGAGAGTTTTAATAGAAAACCATTTAGGATTATCAAATCCTACTTTTCAAAATCCACAAGACAAAAGGGGTCACCGCCCCAAAAGTTTACTTTCCGTAAAATCACCTTTACCAAACCGTTGGGATTTTAGCCCCAAATCCGTAAAATGACTTTTACAAAAATGTTGGGATTTTAGCCCCAATCCATAAAATGACTTTTACAAAACCATTGGGATTTTAGCCCCAAATCTCATCAACTCACAGTACACAAGAACGACCACAAGGTTCGTCTCCCAACATCAAAATCCACAAATAAAGGATTTAAAACAAACAACAAAATACTCTAGAGCCATCCTAGCCAAGTAGGCCAAACGAACAACTTACCTCTTACACACTTAGTCAATGCATGCAATCATGAAAACCGTTCAAAAGCACTCATTTAGAAATGCCAATGATCAAACCACATTTGTAAAATGCACCACAATTAACCGCGGACCCACTTCGTGGATCCCTGCCGAGACCCCGTCAGATCTAACCCACAGTGGTTAAAAGCAAGCTCGCGGTTCCACAGCTTCGTGGAGCCCTACCGAGACCCCGTCGGATCTAACCCGCAGTGAGCATACACACACACACGATACTCATGCAATACTAACATGCTAAGAATGTAAGTTCATTAAGAATACTCACTAGAGATGGCCATTAACTCGACACCATTATCAAACTCTTCAAAACACAATAACAAGATTAAATACGGAATACACGATTCCATAACTTTAAACAAGAGGAGTATCATCATCAAATCCTTCAACGTTCAAAATAATCAAATCATAATCAATTCCCAAAACACACCGTTCACAAAACACACACGCATTTGAAAGAAAGCCTTTAACGAGGCCAAACCGAAATCTTTTGAAACTTCGTTTCAAACAACCAAACAAACACACTAATACGATCACCGATCATCATATCCACAAAATAAGAAAAGTATGGGCAAGGTACTTGCCTCGAAACCACGATCGCAATAAGACGACGGATAGGATGTGGTCGAATAGCCCCGAACCCCCGAACAATATCAAGAACGCGATAGCACCACGAGTATTACGAGAATAACACCACACGAATCATCAATCACCAAACGGAATTCAACATCGGAATCCTTGAACACCTATAAACCTCCGGAAGTAACAATAACACATGGTTACGACGAGAATCAAGGCCAAAACAACGGAAATCCCAACAAACTATCGAAGGGAAACTCATTGGGACATTTAATCGAACACTAAATGTTCAATAATTCCCAAGAACACTCGAATCGTCGATCGAGTTAAACAAACTTGATATATGGATATACAACCCATAGAACATGATTAATATCATCATACGACACCAATCGATGTATCAAAATCGGATTAGAAACGAAATCAAGAACAATTTCTCCAAAAAGTCAACTTGAAGGATAATCAAGAAATATACCTTGATTTGGATGAAGGATTCAAGTAGAGGTCGAAAATCTTCAACAAGACTTGAGGAGGATGATCTCTACAAGTTTTGGAGCACTCAAATCGCCCAAAATCGCCATCAAATCGCCTAAGATGAAGGAGGAAGAAGAGAGGAGAAAAAATGAAGTTTTTCTCCTCGCAAATCTGCTAAAAAACGCAGAAAAAGCCCGTGTGCCGCGGCACAGGACAAGTGTGCCGCGGCCCAGGGCCACCAAAAACGCCCAGGAATCAGCTTAGTGCCGCGGCACAGCCTGAGTGTGCCGCGGCACACGGTACAGCCTCCTTCAACACCAAAAAGGCATACCGTGCAGTCTTCGCTATTTCGACCATAACTCCTTCGTATGGACTCCGATTGACTCACCGTTTGAACCATTGGAAAGCTAACTTGATTCTATATAAAGTTGAAAAGATTCAGAATTTTTGGAGTTTCCAAGAATTAATGGTGACTTTACAAAGTCGAACTCCCACGTGAAAAAGTCGATTAAGGACACGGAACTCAACAAAACGACACCGAAACGAACTCGGATGACAAAAAGTGCAGAATTAATCATTCTCGGAATGACGAAACGGTCATGATAGAGTTGTCAAAACGAACTTCCTCCGAAAAAAGAAAATTACCGAAATTCGAAATTGCGGATATTACATTGATGGTTTGTATTCTCGACAGGTAAGGGAACCTGTGGAGAAGTGGGATCCCTGATAGGGTGGGATGCCCTATCGGGAGAGGGACTCCCTACAGGGATGGGTGCCCTGTTTAGAGTGGTGATTGTCAGCTCCAAATGGGCAACCGATTCACCGGTTCCTTTAATCTTCATGAATGTCTGGTCATCTATCATAGCAGTAATGGGCTCAGGATCTGCTGTGGAGCATACAGAGTTCCTTCTAGAGGGTTTGTGCCCTGTGGAATTTCTATTGTGCCAGATGCAACATGCAAAACTGCCTAAGTAGCCGCTGTAGCCACCGGGGTTGCTGTGGGAACAGTTTCCGGTTTTGAAGACTTCTTGGTCTTCAGCTTCTTCTTTTTCTCGATAGCTGTAGGAGAGCTGCTGTCGTGAACACTTCTTTTCTTGCTGACAGCCTTCTTCTTGCTGCCAACAGATTTGGATTTTGAGGGAAGATCGGAAACATCACTGGGATCTTTAGATATTGGGAGGGAGAAATAATTGGGCCTATTGGCAAGAAGTGACTCCTTGTTGAAAACTGGTGCTTCGATCCACCAAGGAACTTCTTGGCAAGAATCTTCTTGGCATTTGCTGACTGCTGTATGCCACAACTAGTCAGGATATAGTTCAGTATGAGGCCAAAAGATTTTTTGGCAAATTCAGGCTTCGATGCTTCTTCATGAAGCCTTTTCAAGATGACCTGGCACCAATTCACATTTTCTCCAGTCATGATGGCCACCATCATCTTGAAACATAGGCTTTTGCACATCTCGAATGCACCCGTTCTATTCTAAACCACCCTACAGCAAAAATCGTGCAAATAAAGATAGGGCAGAGTGAGGTCTTCTTGTGACAAGACAAATGAACTTGAGAAGGTTGGGAGTTCCCAATGAACAGATCCCAATAAGCCTTCAAAAGCTCCTCAGACCCGAAACACTCCAGCTCTTCCAATGTTAACCATCAGAGGGAAGTCTATACAAATGTTCAAGGAGTTCCCGGTTAATGGTTCTCTCCTTTTCTTGGACGGTGCTAACAATGGCAGTGACGTCAGAACCCTTCTTGTTCGACGCATACTAAAACTCAGCGTTAACAAAGAACTATTCAACGATCTGCTCGTCGTAGCTATTGGGACGCAGGCTACCCAGATGTTAGAGGCCGGTTTGCTTTACAGGGGATACAACAAGGTTCATCCTGGCCATATCCTGATCCTCAGAAATAATGCGCTCCTGAAGAACTGAGCGAGCCAAGATCCTTCCATCTATTATCATGTCCTTCTTCTTAACTGAGAAATATGAAGTCTCTAAAGAAGACATTATTGCAGAAGTGGATTGAAAAAGAAGTAGAAAGATACAAAGTATGTAGGTTGTATGCTGTAGGTCGATAATATGAAAAAAGCGTAAAGAGTCTGCATATAAGCATACTAGACCTTTTATAGGGTGAAGGGTAGGTAGGCTACGATGAACGGTCGGATTTAAGGGATGGGAACCGTCTTTAAATGAACATACATGATAGATTCATATATAACTTGTACGTCTAATCCATCAGTTTTGAAACTAATGGGCGGTCCCAGTTATGACATAATTCATCTTCTGCAATTGCACGAGACGGCGGTTGAATTTTGAAATCACAGTTTTAAGGCATTAAAGTCCAGGTGTCCTTCCAGTATTAAAAGATAAATTGTTTTGAATTCAGACAATGCATGTGGATTTGAAACAATTTTTATGTTTAAAAGTATGAATTTAGATACGATTAAAATATTAATTGACATCCTATAGTGTATGTGTTGTATCCACGAAAGTACAGCATTCCCCCTTAAAAGGTACATACAGGATTCAATTTAATACTGTGTTGTGTCGAGAATTATTCGTCTCGACAGGCGATCGCCTCAGAGACCGGGCGACCGAGCCAGAGCCTAGCAGCCGAAGCTGATCGGTCGACCAAAGGTCCCAGGACAAGTCCCGGTGCCGAGCGATCGACATCTAAGGCGATCGTCTCTCGGTACTTGGTGACCGACCCCTGGTGACCGACCGATCGACCCCTGGTGACCAACCGATGATGACCGCCTAATGCCGCTCGAAGCCAACGATCGTCCAGTCGGCAAAGGCCTAAGCTCGGGGCAGCACCCATGTGCAGATCTGAGACAAGATTCGCATTTCACGGATCATTGACCACAGCCTGTCAGCATCTTTCCACCAACCGACAGACCCACCGAAAGGTGTCAGTGGGACCGCCGTGGCAAGAACTCGGGGCGCGTGCGGCTCCTCAACTGAACCGCCACAGTGTTGCCGGCCATGAATTTAAGCGAGCGCCCATGTGACATAAAGATGATCGCCCCATTATTATATTGCACGAAAGGCGATCGCCCACCAGAAAACAGGGCATCTCAGCCCCTATAAATAGAAGGCTGCCTGCACTTGGAAAACTCTCGGCCAACTCCCTGAACAATCGGTCTCTCATGGATTCAGCTCACAACTCGGCTTTCTTACTCTTGGCAATAGCTATCTCTCGGTTCTTTCTTCTCTCTCAGCACCACTTACACAGAAGACGGTCGGCAGAGAGCAAGAAACACCAAGGCTTCGCTCAAGAGCAGGATAATTAGGATCTTTTACACTCATTGTATTTAGATTCTTACATTAATACTTGTATCCACGAATATTTGTATTAATAACATCTCGCGAGAGCATTCAAGCCCGGACCTAACAAACCCGGTAAATCTTGTGTTTTTCCATTCCCTTGGACGTGCTCTCGCAATTTGCTGTTGCTCAACCATTCCAGTAATATTCATCTTCGGATAATATTTTGGGCAACAACAATTGGCGCTAGAAGAAGGGGATCTAACCCTCATTTTCTTACCTACCATCTCGAAGAACACTCACTGTTCTCCGGGGCATATACCTGAAGAAACACTCACTGTTCTTCAGAGAAAAGCTTTCAGAATCATGACTTCTGCCTCCTCATCGAAGAAAGCCGCCGGCCGATCCGTCAGACGCCTCATTCCATCTCAGTCCGAGCCACAGCCGATGGCGGAGGGTAGCCACCGCGGTCCGAGACGCTCGATCCCGCCCCTGAGGGACGGCCCAAGCCTCTCGCTCGATCAGTTCCAAACCACGGGACAGATCGAGGAGGCCATGTCTATCCTACAGGAGCGACGGAGTGCTCTCGACGCGCCGCCCGCTATAACCCCCTCGGTCGTCCGCCGCATGACCAAACGGAAGCTCAAGGCATTACTGACCGAGCGATCGCCAAGAGGCTCCCATTCGTAAGAAGAGGCACTCGCCAGCCGGGGCACCTCTGTTTTTGATCGCCTAGGCAGCGGCCCATCTTGGCGGTCGGGGAAGTCCGGCCCCAGCCACGAGACGACGGAGCTCGAGTCCGTCACCAGGAGTTCGGCGTATCTGATAAGTGTCAGTTTTGTACACTTATCCATGGTTTGTATCGATAAAATTCACCCATAATTGAGCTAGTCTACTCATTTTTTGCTTTTAATTTATTAGTTTTAATAATTTTATTTTTATCGGATGATGATCGGATTAAATAACTGAATTACTCAAGAAACAACATGTTTAATAAATATTCTCTTTATTGAATTTTGATATATTCATGTTTTAGGGATTTCCGAGACGAATTCGGCAGTCTTTCCGGATTCAAAATCAGAGTTATATATCAAAAGTTATCATCCGAAGAAGATATGGGGCAAAAACGCACGGTCTGAGAAATTCTGGGCTGAAAACGTAACTATCAAAGCTTAAAATGAGCAAATTTACAAAGCCACGTTACGGCCGTAACATTCGGGAGTTACGGCCGTAAGTCACCCTAGTTACGGCCGTAACTCCACAGATGTTACGGCCGTAACTCTTGACAGATTGCTATGATTTGTCTAATTTTTTATACTTTTTGTGTATTATTGAGGGGATGACTGACATTGATCCGATCTAATGTAATAATGCTGGAGTTTTGGAGCTATTAGATGACTTTAGGTGTATAAATAGACCCCTTAGATCCTTCATCATTCATCTTATAATTTTCCATTTTTTGTAAACTTTTCTTTTTGTGTGAAGAACACACTTGTGTTCTTGAGTGATCTTTGTAAGTGTGGTATAACATATGTTGTTCAGACAGTTTATTGTTTCTATCTCCTTTATCTACTAAGGGAGTTAGGATCAATTCTTTCTCTTGATTCAACTAATATTGACCACACAAGCTTGTAATATGTGTAATAAACCCTTCATGGGCTAAGTAACCTTTAGTTGGGATTATAAACAAGGTTAGTTATGTTGTTTATGTTTGTATAAAAGATCTATTATGAATTACTTATTATTGTGTGTGATTTTCATTGTTTTAACAATCTTTATTTATTTGGCCAATAAATGACGATATTTATGGTCTTCATATGTTTCGAAAGAAAATATGTTTGATTAGATCAAATGATCTTCACTCTAAGTTGTTCTAGGGGATAGAAATATACCCCTAGTCCTTAGATGATTCTTTGAGTTATTTTCATCAATCCTAATGCTATGTATTGAAGCCAATCAACATAGAAATATAGTGGATTGATTCAATATGTAAGGGGCGTTTTATAGTTCGAAAGAGAAACCGTCTTTTTAAGGAAAATGGAATCTACACAACATAATAAGTGAATTCATTTTATAATCTCCTATACATCTTTTATAACTAATGACGAACTAAGTCTGTAATCCCAACTATTTCATTTTATCGTTAATCAATTTATTATTATTGCAATCTTTTTATTTCCTTAAAATATTAGAACTATTATTGCATTTACTTTGCAACAATTAAACCAAACTCTTTAAATTGTGTGTTTCACTCATCTTAGTATCTATAAAAATAGACTAATTGTGTATAATTCAAACTATAACCAAACTTCCTTGTGGGATCGATAAACCGGACTCAAAAAGTCCACTTTACTACTTGATACGATATCGTGCACTTGCGATAGTTACACTAAAAGCGTGTCAGTATCCAACTCCCAGAAGGCAGGCCAGCCATCTGGCTCCCCCTCGCCAAAAAGCCGAGGTCGGCAGCAGCGGAGTCAGGAGATCGGTACACGATCGCCTCAGCTCCCGCTCCAAAAGCCGATCCACGAGCGACCAAGCTACAGCGATGGCCGCGATGCAGCACCAGCTCGACGACATGAGGACGCTCCTGGAATCTGGGGCAGGCGCCAAGAACAAGATCGTCGGGCGGAGCGAGCCACTCGCGGTCCACATCGAGCTCGCCCCCGTGCAGCATAAGATCGCTCCTCCCCAAACACCTCTGTACGAGAGGAGCTTAGACCCCGAAACTCACCTGAGCAAGTTCCACATCTACATGACCGGGTGTGGGGCATCATACGCGACCAGGTGCCGAATATTTCCTCTGACGCTGGACGACCTTGCCCACAGGTGGTACACCTCATTGCCGCCTCGATCCATCGGTTCCTTTAATCAGCTGGCGCACAACTTCACAGCGTCCTTCGCCACCAAGGTCGCTCGGCCAGAAGGTCCCCATCGCTTGATGCAGATCAGGCAAGGGGTAGAAGAGTCCGACTCGGACTACATCGACCGAGTAGACGAGATTATCCTCAATGGCAAGCCCATAAGCGATGAGATCGCCCTATACTCGGTCCTAGGAGGATTCCATGGTCTTTCGCCTATGCTCAGGCACCTTACGAAGGACCATCCCTCGACCTACGCGATCTTCCGCGCCAAAGACGCAGACTTTCTGGCTAGGCAAAGGTTTCTCCTCAACCTATGAGCAGCGCGATCGGCGCCCGAACGACGATCTCCCGTCTTCCAGCTCGATCGGCGGTATCAAGCTACATCGTCAAAACTGTGGGACTCGTTCGCCATCTTCAGTTCATCATTTAACATGGTGGACTTCGTCACGAGATCGCCTCCACCGCACAACGTACACCGTCGAAGGTCGGCATTTAACATGACGATCTGAGGTGGAAGAGTGCAGCCATGGTCCTGGTGGTCGATGGAACCGACTATTTAGGCCATGCAAGGTTCCTTTGGGCTGAGATCGCTCGCCCTTCGTTTAAATACGAGGCGGGCGTAGTCGAAGGACCCTCCAAGTTAATCAGTGGACATGGTCGCCCGCCCTCAAAGGTTCATCATCTAACATGGCGAACCCGGACAATGCGACGCGTCACTACCCCCGTCTCAACGTATACCGTCGAGGATTGCCATCTAACATGATGATCCGAGGTAGAAAAGAGCTAACTAGCCGCGGACGTGGAGTCGATTCATCCGACGACGCCCCGTGCAAGGACTCCTCTAGACCAAGACCGCACACCCTTCGTTTAAATACGAGGCGAGGCGCAGCCTAACAGAGGACCCTCACAATAAAATGAGTCACGAGACAGATAATGTCGCTCGCGCACAAGACATGGTCATGAAGTCGGTCCATCGAACTCCACGACTGTGCATGATTCCTCAACGACGAAACTATCAAGTTTCTAAGGGGGATCGGCCAAAATTGTTTATTGCAGGTACAAGACCGAAGATAGCTAGCCAATCGACCAGATCGCCCAAGTCCGAAACCAAAGTCCGCTCAACGGATCGCCCGTCTTCATCCTACATGATCGCCAGCAAGAACCACCTCACCCCATGTCTTCGACATCGGAGCAAGCTGGGGGGCAATTGTTGTGTCGAGAATTATTCGTCTCGACAGGCGATCGCCTCAGAGACCAGGCGACCGAGCCAGAGCCTAGCAGCCGAAGCTGATCGGCCGACCGAAGGTCCCAGGACAAGTCCCGATGCCGAGCAATCGACATCTAAGGCGATCGTCTCTCGGTACTTGGCGACCGACCCCTGGTGACCGACCGATCGACCCCTGGTGACCAACCGATGACGACTGCCTCATGCCGCTCGAAGCCAACGATCGTCCAGTCGGCAAAGGCCTAAGCTCGGGGCAGCACCCATGTGCTGATCTGAGACAAGATCCGCATTTCACGGATCATTGACCACAGCTTGTCAGCATCTTTCCACCAGCCGACAGACCCGCCGAAAGGTGTCAGTGGGACCGCCCGTGACAGCAACTCAGGATGCGTGCCGGCTCCTCACTGGACCACACAGCTGGCTGCCAGCAGCAGCAGCGGACTTTAGGCAGACAACCCATGTGACATAAAGACGATCGCCCCATTATTAGATTGCACGAAAGGCGATCACCCGCCAGAAAATAGGGCATCTCAGCCCCTATAAATAGAAGGCTGCCCGCACTTGGAAAACTCTCGGCCAACTCTATGAACAATAGGTCTCTCACGGATTCAGCTCACAACTCGTCTTTCTTACTCTTGGCAACAGCTATCTCTCGGTTGTTTCTTCTCTCTCAACACCACTTACACAGAAGATGGCCGGCAGAGAGCAAGAACACCAAGGCTTTGCTCAAGAGTAGGATAATTAGGATATTTTACACTCATTGTATTTAGATTCTTACATTAATACACTACAAAAAAAAAACAGTTTTTACCGACGCCATTTACCGACGCCAGCACCGCCGTTGTTAAACTTATAATTTACCGACGCCATTTACCGACGCCCGTACCCCCGTTGTTAAACTTATAATTTACCGACGCCATTTACCGACGCCCGTACCGCCGTTGTTAAACTTATAATTTACCGACGCCATTTACCGGCCTTGGATTCTAGCGCCATTGCCGACGACCGGTTCGCAGACTTATTTTTTTTACAATTAACGACGCCGTTTACCGACGCCATTTACCGACGCCATTACCGACGCCATTTTGGGGTTGGTAATTTTTTTTTTTTTTTTAAATTTGTCGGTAATTTTTTAACACAATCCCACATCGAAAAAACATCAATGTTTTTGGTGGTTTATAAACCAAAATCCTTGTCAACCATTTGAAATTGAATGGAGCCCGAACCTGATCCGCCCGGACCCGCACCCGACCCTCCCGGACCCCGACAGACTGGAGCCCTCACTTTGAGCCACTTTGAATCGGACTGACTTTTTTAATTTTTTTAATTTAACGACGCCAAAAATGGCGTCGGTAAATGTGGCGTCGAGAAAATGGCGTCGGTAAAAAATTACCGTCGAGCGTTTTTCCAACGGCGGGTTGTCGTCGGTAATGGCGTCGGTAATTTTTTTACCAACGCCATTTTCTGTTTTACCAACGCCATTTTGGCGTCGGTAAAAACTGTTTTTTTGTAGTGATACTTGTATCTACGAATATTTGTATTAATAACATCTTGCGAGAGCATTCAAGCCCGGGCCTAACAAACCCGGCAAATCTTGTGTTTTTCCATTCCCTCGGACGTGCTCTCGCAATTTGCTGTTGCTCGACCATTCCAGCAATATTCATCTTCGGATAATATTTTGGGCAACAACAAAAGACCCCTGTCTCAACGTATACCATCGAGGATTGCCATCTAACATGACGATCCGAGGTAGAAAAGAGCTAACTAGCCGCGGACGTGGAGTCGATTCATCCGACGACGCCCCGCGCAAGGACTCCTCTAGACCAAGACCGCACGCCTTTCGTTTAAATACGAGGCGAGGCGCAGCCTAACAGAGGACCCTCACAATAAAATGAGTCACGAGACAGACAATGTCGCTCGCGCACAAGACATGGTCATGAAGTCGGTCTATCAAACTCCGCGACTGTGCACGATTCCTCAACGACGAAACCATCAAGTTTCTAAGGGGGATCGGCCAAAATTGTTTATTGCAGGTACAAGACCGAAGATAGCTAGCCAATCGACCAGATCGCCCAAGTCCGAAACCAAAGTCCGCTCAACGGATCGCCCGTCTTCATCCTACACGATCGCCAGCAAGAACCACCTCACCCCATGTCTTCGACATCGGAGCAAGCTGGGGGGCAATTGTTGTGTCGAGAATTATTCGTCTCGACAAGCGATCGCCTCAGAGACCGGGCGACCGAGCCAGAGCCTAGCAGCCGAAGCTGATCGGCCGACCGAAGGTCCCAAGACAAGTCCCGGTGCCGAGCGATCGACATCTAAGGCGATCGTCTCTCGGTACTTGGCGACCGACCCCTGGTGACCGACAGATCGACCCCTGGTGACCAACCGATGACGACCGCCTCATGCCGCTCGAAGCCAACGATCGTCCAGTCGGCAAAGGCCTAAGCTCGGGGAAGCACCCATGTGCAGATCTGAGACAAGATCCGCATTTCACGGATCATTGACCACAGCCTGTCAGCATCTTTCCACCAGCCGACAGACCCGCCGAAAGGTGTCAGTGGGACCGCCCGTGACAGCAACTCAGGACGCGTACCGGCTCCTCACTGGACCGCACAGCTGGCTGCCAGCAGTAGCTGCGGACTTTAGGCACACAACCCATGTGACATAAAGACGATCGCCCCATTATTATATTGCACGAAAGGCGATCGCCCGCCAGAAAACAGGGCATCTCAGCCCCTATAAATAGAAGGCTGCCTGCACTTGGAAAACTCTCGGCCAACTCTCTGAACAATCGGTCTCTCATGGATTCAGCTCACAACTCGGCTTTCTTACTCTTGGAAACAGCTATCTGTCGGTTCTTTCTTCTCTCTCAGCACCACTTACACAGAAGACAGTCGGCAGAGAGCAAGAACACCAAGGCTTCGCTCAAGAGCAGGATAATTAGGATCTTTTACACTCATTGTATTTAGATTCTTACATTAATACTTGTATCCACGAATATTTGTATTAATAACATCTCGCGAGAGTATTCAAGCCCGGACCTAACAAACCCGGCAAATCTTGTGTTTTTCCATTCCCTCGGATGTGCTCTCGCAATTTGCTGTTGCTCGACCATTCCAGTAATATTCATCTTCGGATAATATTTTGGGCAACAAAAATTGGCGCTAGAAGAAGGGGATCTAACCCTCATTTTCATACCTACCGTCTCGAAGAACACTCACTGTTCTCCGGGGCATATACCTGAAGAAACACTCACTGTTCTTCAGAGAAAAGCTTTCAGAATCATGACTTCTGCCTCCTCATCGAAGAAAGCCACCGGCCGATCCATCAGACGCCTCATTCCGTCTCAGTCCGAGCCACAACCGATGGCGGAGGGTAGCCGCCGCGGTCCGAGACGCTCGATCCCGCCCCTGAGGGATGGCCCAAGCCTCTCGCTCGATCAGTTCCAAACCACGGGACAGATCGAGGAGGCCATGGCCATCCTACAGGAGCGACGGAGTGCTGTCGAAGCGCCGCCCGCTATAACCCCCTCGGCCGTTCGCCGCATGACCAAACGGAAGCTCAAGGCGTTACTGACCGACCGATCTCCAAGAGGCTCCCATTCTCAAGAAGAGGTGCTCGCCAGCCGGGGCACCTCTATTTTCGATCGCCTAGGCTGCGACCCATCTTGGCGGCCGAGGCAGTCCGGCCCCAGCCACGAGACGACGAAGCTCGAGTCCATCACCAGGAGTTCGGCGTATCCAACTCCCAGAAGGCAGGCCAGCCATCTTGCTCCCCCTCGCCAAAAAGCCGAGGTCGGCAGCAGCGGAGTCAGGAGATCGGTACACGATCGCCTCGGCTCCCGCTCCAAAAGCCGATCCACGAGCGACCAAGCTACAGCGATGGACGCGATGAAGCGCCAGCTCTACGACATGAGGGCGCTCCTGGAATCTGGGGCAGGCACCAAGAACAAGATCGCCGGGCCGAGCGAGCCACTCGCGGTCCACATCGAGCTCGCCCCTGTGCAGCATAAGATCGCTCCTCCCCAAACACCTCTGTACGAGGGGAGATCAGACCCCGAAACTCACCTGAGCAAGTTCCACGTCTACATGACCGGGTGTGGGGCATCAGACGTGACCAGGTGCCGAATGTTCCCTCTGACGCTGGACGACCTTGCCCACAGGTGGTACACCTCATTGCCGCCTCGATCCATCGGTTCCTTTAATCAGCTGGCGCACGACTTCACAGCGTACTTCGCCACCAAGGTCGCTCGGCCAGAAGGTCCCCATCGCTTGATGCAGATCAGGCAAGGGGAAGAAGAGTCCGACTCGCACTACATCGACTGAGTAGACGAGATTATCCTCAACGGCAAGCCCGTAAGCGATGAGATCGCCCTATACTCGGTCCTAGGAGTATTCCATGGTCTTTCGCCTATGTTCAGGCACCTTACGAAGGACCATCCCTCGACCTACACGATCTTCCGCGCCAAAGCCGCATACTTTCTGGCTAGGCAAAGGTTTCTCCTCAACCTATGAGCAGCGCGATCGGCGCCCGAACGACGATCTACAGTCTTCCAGCTCGATCGCCGGTATCAAGCAACATCGTCAAAACTGTGGGACTCGTTCGCCATCTTCAGTTCATCATTTAACATGGTGGACTACGACACGAGATCGCCTCCACCGCACAACGTACACCGTCGAAGGTCGGCATTTAACATGACGATCTGAGGTGGAAGAGTGCAACCATGGTCCTGGTGGTCGATGGAACCGACTGCTTAGGCCATGCAAGGTTCCTTTGGACTGAGATCGCTCGCCCTTCATTTAAATACGAGGCGGGCGTAGTCGAAGGACCCTCCAAGTTAATCAGTGGACATGATCGCCCGCCCTCAAAGGTTCATCATCTAACATGGCGAACCCGGACAATGCGACGCGTCACTACCCCTGTCTCAAGGTATACCATCGAGGATTGCCATCTAACATGATGATCCGAGGTAGAAAAGAGCTAACTAGCCGCGGACGTGGAGTCGATTCATCCGACGACGCCCCGTGCAAGGACTCCTCTAGACCAAGACCGCACACCCTTCGTTTAAATACGAGGCGAGGCGCAGCCTAACAGAGGACCCTCACAATAAAATGAGTCACGAGAGAGACAATGTCGCTCGCGCACAAGACATGGTCATGAAGTCGGTCCATCGAACTCCGCGACTGTGCATGATTCCTCAACGACGAAACTATCAAGTTTCTAAGGGGGATCGGCCAAAATTGTTTATTGCAGGTACAAGACCGAAGATAGCTAGCCAATCGACCAGATCGCCCAAGTCCGAAACCAAAGTCCGCTCAACGGATCGCCCGTCTTCATCCTACATGATCGCCAGCAAGAACCACCTCACCCCATGTCTTCGACATCGGAGCAAGCTGGGGGGCAATTTTTGTGTCGAGAATTGTTCATCTCGATAGGCGATCACCTCAGAGACCGGGCGACCGAGCCAGAGCCTAGCAGCCGAAGCTGATCGGCCGACCGAAGGTCCCAAGACAAGTCCCGGTGCCGAGCGATCGACATCTAAGGCGATCGTCTCTCGGTACTTGGCGACCGACCCCTGGTGACCGACCGATCGACCCCTGGTGACCAACCGATGACGACCGCCTCATGCCGCTCGAAGCCAACTATCGTCCAGTCGGCAAAGGCCTAAACTCGGGGCAGCACCCATGTGCTGATCTGAGATAAGATCCGCATTTCACGGATCATTGACCACAGCCTGTCAGCATCTTTCCACCAGCCGACCAACCCGCCGAAAGGTGTCAGTGGGACCGCCCGTGACAGCAACTCAGGACGCGTGCCGGCTCCTCCTGAACCGCCTGGCAGTGGCCGGCAATGCCATGAGACTTTCTGTGAGCAGACCCATGTGACATAAAGACGATCGCCCCATTATTATATTGCACGAAATGCGATCACCCGCCAGAAAACAGGGCATCTCAGCCCCTATAAATAGAAGGCTGCCTGCACTTGGAAAACTCTCGGCCAACTCTCTGAACAATCGGTCTCTCACGGATTCAGCTCACAACTCGTCTTTCTTACTCTTGGCAACAACTATCTCTCGGTTCTTTCTTCTCTCTCAGCACCACTTACACAGAAGATGGTCGGCAGAGAGCAAGAACACCAAGGCTTCGCTCAAGAGCAGGATAATTAGGATCTTTTACACTCATTGTATTTAGATTCTTACATTAATACTTGTATCCACGAATATTTGTATTAATAACATCTTGCGAGAGCATTCAAGCCCGGGCCTAACAAACCCGGCAAATCTTGTGTTTTTCCATTCCCTCGGACGTGCTCTCGCAATTTGCTGTTGCTCGACCATTCCAGCAATATTCATCTTCGGATAATATTTTGGGCAACAACAAAAGACCCCCGTCTCAACGTATACCGTCGAGGATTGCCATCTAACATGACGATCCGAGGTAGAAAAGAGCTAACTAGCCGTGGATGTGGAGTCGATTCATCCGACGACGCCCGCGCAAGGACTCCTCTAGACCAAGACCGCACGCCCTTCGTTTAAATACGAGGCGAGGCGCAGCCTAACAGAGGACCCTCACAATAAAATGAGTCACGAGACAGACAATGTCGCTCGCGCACAAGACATGGTCATGAAGTCGGTCCATCGAACTCCGCGACTGTGCACGATTCCTCAACGACGAAACTATCAAGTTTCTAAGGGGGATCGGCCAAAATTGTTTATTGCAGGTACAAGACCGAAGATAGCTAGCCAATCGACCAGATCGCCCAAGTCCGAAACCAAAGTCCGCTCAACGGATCGCCCTTCTTCATCCTACACGATCGCCAGCAAGAACCACCTCACCCCATGTCTTCGACATCGGAGCAAGCTGGGGGGCAATTGTTGTGTCGAGAATTATTTGTCTCGACAGGCGATCGCCTCAGAGACCGGGCGACCGAGCTAGAGCCTAGCAGCCGAAGCTGATCAGCCAACCGAAGGTTCCAAGACAAGTCCCGGTGCCGAGCGATCGACATCTAAGGCGATCGTCTCTCGGTACTTGGCCACCGACCCCTGGTGACTGACCGATCGACCCCTTGTGACCAACCGATGACGACCGCCTCATGCCGCTCGAAGCCAACGATCATCTAGTCGGCAAAGGCCTAAGCTCGGGGCAGCACCCATGTGCAGATCTGAGACAAGATCCGCATTTCACGGATCATTGACCACAGCCTGTCAGCATCTTTCCACCAGCCGACAGACCCGCCGAAAGGTGTCAGTGGGACCGCCCGTGACAGCAACTCAGGACGCGTGCCGGCTCCTCACTGGACCGCACAGCTGGCTGCCAGCAGCAGCCGCGGACTTTAGGCAGACAGCCCATGTGACATAAAGACGATCGCCCCATTATTATATTGCACGAAAGGTGATCGCCCGCCAGAAAACAGGGCATCTCAGCCCCTATAAATAGAAGGCTGCCTGCACTTGGAAAACTCTCGGCCAACTCTCTTAACAATCGGTCTCTCACGGATTCAGCTCACAACTCGGCTTTCTTACTCTTGGAAACAGCTATCTCTCGGTTCTTTCTTCTCTCTCAGCACCACTTACACAGAAGACGGTCGGCAGAGAGCAAGAACACCAAGGCTTCGCTCAAGAGTAGGATAATTAGGATCTTTTACACTCATTGTATTTAGATTCTTACATTAATACTTGTATCCACGAATATTTGTATTAATAACATCTCGCGAGAGTATTCAAGCCCGGACCTAACATACCCGACAAATCTTGTGTTTTTCCATTCCCTCGGACGTGCTCTCGCAATTTGCTGTTGCTCGACCATTCCAGTAATATTCATCTTCGGATAATATTTTGGGCAACAACAATTGGCGCTAGAAGAAGGGGATCTAACCCTCATTTTCATACCTACCGTCTCGAAGAACACTCACTGTTCTCCGGGACATATACCTGAAGAAACACTCACTGTTCTTCAGAGAAAAGCTTTCAGAATCATGACTTCTGCCTCCTCATCGAAGAAAGCCACCGGCCGATCCATCAGAAGCCTCATTCCGTCTCAGTCCGAGCCACAGCCGATGGTGGAGGGTAGCCGCCGCGGTCCGAGACGCTCGATCCCGCCCCTGAGGGACGGCCCAAGCCTCTCGCTCGATCAGTTCCAAACCACGGGACAGATCGAGGAGGCCATGGCCATCCTACAGGAGCGACGGAGTGCTCTCGACGCGCCATCCGCTATAACCCCCTTGGCCGTCCGCCGCATGACCAAATGGAAGCTCAAGGCGTTACTGACCGAGCGATCTCCAAGAGGCTCCCATTCGCAAGAAGAGGCGCTCGCCAGCCGGGGCACCTCTGTTTTCGATCGCCTAGGCAGCGACCCATCTTGGCGGCCGGGGCAGTCCGGCCCCAGCCACGAGACGACGGAGCTCGAGTCCGTCACCAGGATTTCGGCGTATCCAACTCCTAGAAGGCAGGCCAGCCATCTGGCTCCCCCTCGCCAAAAAGCCGAGGTCGGCAGCAGCAGAGTCAGGAGATCGGTACACGATCGCCTCGGCTCCTGCTCCAAAAGCCGATCCACGAGCGACCAAGCTACAGCGATGGCCGCGATGCAGCGCCAGCTCGACGACATGAGGGCGCTCCTGGAATATGGGGCAGGCGCCAAGAACAAGATCGCCGGGCCGAGCGAGCCACTCGCATTCCACATCGAGCTCGCCCCCGTGCAGCATAAGATCGCTCCTCCCCAAACACCTCTGTACGAGGGGAGATCAGACCCCGAAACTCACCTGAGCAAGTTCCACATCTACATGACCGGGTGTGGGGCATTAGACGCGACCAGGTGCCGAATGTTCCCTCTGACGCTGGACGACCTTGCCCACAGGTGGTACACCTCATTGCCGCCTCGATCCATCGGTTCCTTTAATCAGATGGCGCACGACTTCACAGCGTACTTCGCCACCAAGGTCGCTCGGCCAGAAGGTCCCCATCGCTTGATGCAGATCAGGCAAGGGGAAGAAGAGTCCGACTCGGACTACATCGACCGAGTAGACGAGATTATCCTCAATGGCAAGCCCATAAGCGATGAGATCGCCCTATACTCGGTCCTAGGAGGATTCCATGGTCTTTCGCCTATGTTCAGGCACCTTACGAAGGACCATCCCTCGACCTACGCGTTCTTTCGCGCCAAAGACGCAGACTTTCTGGCTAGGCAAAGGTTTCTCCTCAACCTATGAGCAGCGCGATCGGCGCCCGAACGACGATCTCCCGTCTTCCAGCTCGATTGCCGGTATCAAGCAACATCGTCAAAACTATGGGACTCGTTCTCCATCTTCAGTTCATCATTTAACATGGTGGACTACGGCACGAGATCGCCTCCACCGCACAACGTACACCGTCGAAGGTCGGCATTTAACATGACGATCTGAGGTGGAAGAGTGCAGCCATGGTCCTGGTGGTAGATGGAACCGACTGCTTAGGCCATGCAAGGTTCCTTTGGGCTGAGATCGCTCGCCCTTTGTTTAAATACGAGGCGGGCGTAGTCGAAGGACCCTCCAAGTTAATCAGTGGACATGATCGCCCGCCCTCAAAGGTTCATCATCTAACATGGCGAACCCGGACAATGCGACGCGTCACTACCCCCGTCTCAACGTATACCGTCGAGGATTGCCATCTAACAAGATGATCCGAGGTAGAAAAGAGCTAACTAGCCGCGGACGTGGAGTCGATTCATCCGACGATGCCCCGCGCAAGGACTCCTCTAGACCAAGACCGCACGCCCTTCGTTTAAATACGAGGCGAGGCGCAGCCTAACAGAGGACCCTCACAATAAAATGAGTCACGAGACACACAATGTCGCTCGCGCACAAGACATGGTCATGAAGTCGGTCCATCGAACTCCGCGACTGTGGATGATTCCTCAGCGACGAAACTATCAAGTTTCTAAGGGGGATCAGCCAAAATTATTGCAGGTACAAGATCGAAGATAGCTAGCCAATCGACCAGATCGCCCAAGTCCGAAACCAAAGTCCGCTCAATGGATCGCCCGTCTTCATCCTACACGATCGCCAGCAAGAACCACCTCACCCCATGTCTTCGACATCGGAGCAAGGTGGGGGGCAATTGTTGTGTCGAGAATTATTCGTCTCGATAGGCGATCGCCTCAGAGACCGGGCGACCGAGCCAAAGCCTAGCAGCCGAAGATGATCGGCCGACCGAAGGTCCCAAGACAAGTCCCGGTGCCGAGCGATCGACATCTAAGGCGATCGTCTCTCGGTACTTGGCGACCGACCCCTGGTGACCGACCGATCGACCCCTGGTGACCAACCGATGATGACCGCCTCATGCCGCTCGAAGCCAACGATCGTCTAGTCGGCAAAGGCCTAATCTTGCGGCAGCACCCACGTGCTCATCTGAGACAAGATCCGCATTTCACGGATCATTGACCACAGCCTGTCAGCATCTTTCCACCAGCCGACAGACCCGCCGAAAGGTGTCAGTGGGACCGCCCGTGACAGCAACTCAGGACGCGTGCCGGCTCCTCCTTTGGACCGCCTGGTGGTGCCCGGCAAAGAATACCGCGGACTTTAGGCATACAGCCCATGTGACATAAGGACGATCGCCCCATTATTATATTGCACAAAAGGCGATCACCCGCCAGAAAATAGGGCATCTCAGCCCCTAGAAATAGAAGGCTGCCTGCACTTGGAAAACTCTCGGCCAACTCTCTGAACAATCGGTCTCTCACGGATTCATCTCACAACTCGTCTTTCTTACTCTTGGCAACAGCTATCTCTCGGTTCTTTCTTCTCTCTCAGCACTACTTACACAGAAGACGGTCGGCAGAGAGCAAGAACACCAAGGCTTCGCTCAAGAGCAGGATAATTAGGATCTTTTACACTCATTGTATTTACATTCTTACATTAATACTTGTATCCACGAATATTTGTATTAATAACATCTCGCGAGAGCATTCAATCCCGGGCCTAACAAACCCGGCAAATCTTGTGTTTTTCCATTCCCTCGGACGTGCTCTCGCAATTTGTTGTTGCTCGACCATTCCAGCAATATTCATCTTCGGTTAATATTTTGGGCAACAACAAAAGACCCCCGTCTCAACGTATACCGTCGAGGATTGCCATCTAACATGACGATCCGAGGTAAAAAAGAGCTAACTAGCTGCGGACGTGGAGTCGATTCATCCGACGACGCCCCGCGCAAGGACTCCTCTAGACCAAGACCGCACGCCCTTCGTTTAAATACGAGGCAAGGCGCAGCCTAACAGAGGACCCTCACAATAAAATGAGTCACGAGACAGACAATGTCGCTCGCGCACAAGACATGGTCATGAAGTCGGTCCATCGAACTCTGCGACTGTGCACGATTCCTCAATGACGAAACTATCAAGTTTCTAAGGGGGATCGGCCAAAATTGTTTATTGCAGGTACAAGACCAAAGATAGCTAGCCAATCGACCAGATCGCCCAAGTCCGAAACCAAAGTCCGCTCAACGGATCGCCCATCTTCATCCTACACGATCGCCAGCAAGAACCACCTCACCCCATGTCTTCGACATCGGAGCAAGCTGGGGGGCAATTGTTGTGTCGAGAATTATTCGTCTCGATAGGCAATCACCTCAGAGACTGGGCGACCGAGCCAGAGCCTAGCAACCGAAGCTGATCGGCCGACCGAAGGTCCCAAGACAAGTCCCGGTGCCGAGCGATCGACATCTAAGGTGATCGTCTCTCGGTACTTGGCGACCGACCCCTGGTGACCGACCGATCGACCCCTAGTGACCAACCGATGACGACCGCCTCATGCCGCTCGAAGCCAACGATCGTCCAGTCGGCAAAGGCCTAAGCTCGGGGCATCACCCATGTGCAGATCTGAGACAAGATCCACATTTCACGGATCATTGACCACAGCCTGTCAGCATCTTTCCACCAGCCGACAGACCCGCCGAAAGGTGTCAGTGGGACCGCCCGTGACAGCAACTCAGGACGCGTGCCGGCTCCTCACTTTGAACCCGCCTGTGTTGCCAGCGGCCGCGGACTTTAAGCGATGACCCATGTGACATAAAGACGATCACCCCATTATTATATTGCACGAAAGGCGATCGCCCGCCAGAAAACAGGGCATCTCAGCCCCTATAAATAGAAGGCTGCCTGCACTTGGAAAACTCTCGGCCAACTCTCTGAACAATCAGTCTCTCACGGATTCAGCTCACAACTCGACTTTCTTACTCTTGGCAATAGCTATCTCTCGGTTCTTTCTTCTCTCTCAGCACCACTTACACAGAAGACGGTCGGCAGAGAGCAAGAACACCAAGGCTTCGCTCAAGAGCAGGATAATTAGGATCTTTTACACTCATTGTATTTAGATTCTTACATTAATACTTGTATCCACGAATATTTGTATTAATAACATCTCGCGAGAGCATTCAAGCCTGGGCCTAACAAACCCGACAAATCTTGTGTTTTTCCATTCCCTCAGATGTGCTCTCGCAATTTGCTGTTGCTCGACCATTCCAGCAATATTCATCTTCGGATAATATTTTGGGCAACAACATACTGTATTCTTGGGTCATACTTCATTCCCCCTTAATTAATGCACACCTCATATGTAGGAAGGTTATATGCCTTCTTCCTCTTACAGTAAAGATACAACTTGGAGTTCTGAGTTTACAAATAGTTAAATTGGATACTGTATTCGTGGGTGTTACAACATTCCCCCTCAATTGATGAGTGAAATGTAAAAACTTATAGGGAGTCTGTCTGTAGCATTCCCAATTCTTGGCGAAGCATGCAGAATCTGGTGGTGCTGAGAGGTTTTGTTAAGATGTCGGCTAACTGGATGTCCGTATGAATCTTCTCGATCCGAACATCTTTATTCTCAACATGATTCCTGATGAAATGATGCTTTATATCAATAGGCTTAGTTTGCGAGTGCACTACAGGATTGTGCGTGATTGCAATTGAACTCGTGCTATCGCACATGATTGGTGTCTCTCTTGCATTTATCCTATAATCTTGTAACTACTATTGCATTCAGAGAATCTGCATACAGCAACTTCCAGCAGCATAGTTGATACCACTTGTTGGCCACACAGTATACAATAAACAGCTTAGGAGGGGGGTTGAATAAGCTATATATTTTCCGAAGTTATTTGCATAGCGTAAGTCTGATGTTAAGTTGTTGTAAATACATCAACTAAATAATCTCCTGTTTGCTTGGTACGTACGGGGTTTTTACAATATGTATACTTAAATCAGAAACGAAGATAGAAAAGAGTAAATGACATAATGTAAATACACACAGATTTAAGTGGTTCGAGGTAAATCCCTCTACGTCCACTGGTCCTCCACACAGGAGTAAGAAGTTTATAAAAATTATGGCGTACACAACTATGTGACTTTAACTAGACACATTGTCGTATCGTTCGCACAGATTGATACAACCGACAGTAGCTTGGGCCGTTCATATAGATTGTCTTGGCTTCTTCGACTTGCTTCTTCTCACATAGATCAAAGATTTGTATTCAATGCTATTCGCCCCACACATGTCGGAACTAGCAAGGCTTAGTCCACACAGATCTAAGTTAATCTCAACGAAAGTTTAGGTAGAACAAGGTCGAACAACAGCTGTATGCTTGGTGAGCATTCACTGTAAGGTGTGTTTGTGTTGAGGACTCTGTATATTTCTTCTCTTGATGAAGCAGTATGCTCAAGGAAATATACTGCTCTATGTAAGCATGATAATCATATTGTTAGGGCTAATACGTCAGATATATTTCGCAAAGTAAAGTTTTTTTTTTTTGCAATGTCCTCTTACTTGGGGCTATTTATAACTTTTGAAATAAATCCGTTATAAATGTAGCCATTGGATGGTTTGTGAGATTGAGACTGCTCTGATTGGCAACTTCAGAATGTTTGAATTAAAGGCGATTGGCATTTAATGCTTCTGACATTCTTTTTGACTAGCATTAAATGCTCTTCAGACTGTAGTCTCTTCGACCGCATTAAATGTTGTCCTATCAGCATTAAATGCTACTTTAACCCGTGAATATGTTGTGAATAAACAATATTTACTTTCACAATAGTTGAGTTTTCTTCAGTCCTGTCGGATATGTGTTTTGCTTTTCCTAAGTAAAACATCTACAACATATTTGCTGTATCCAACGTATTCATCTCTTGCTGTATCTTGATGAATATGATGTAGGAAAGGACTCTTGACTTTCTGGAAGATCTTTCACTGTATGGAAAAGTTGTATGATGTTTCCTAACAGCTTCCGTACTTAGACCGAAATGCTGACTTTGAAGAACTTGTTGTATGAGGCAATTATCAAAACACAGGGCGGATTTTTTCCAACACCTATACATATAAATCCTTCATCATATGTCCTGATCAAGTATTAGGATCACTGTAATGTCAAACCCTATTGTAACTTGATTATATACATTTGTTAATGCAAACTGAGATCACCGAGCTATCGTGTATAAAAAAACCAGCTCTAAATGCTTTGGCTAAAAGCTTGTGATTTGATTTGCCCCTAACTGTAACGCCCCGATTTCGTATATATATTTATTGTGAATTATAGAAATTATATTCAATTTTATTAAATTAATGCCCGAATAATTTATCGTTTAATTCATTATCATGCAAATTCATTTTGTCATTTAATTCATGTCCAATCATGTATTTCATGTCGTGTCATTTCTCGTTTTATTTCATCGTGTTTCATGTTGTCATTTCTAGGACCAAGTCAAATTTTAAGCGATATTAATCGTTACCCAAAAGATTTTACAAGCTAAATAATAATATTATTTATTATTTATTATTATTATTATTATTAATATTATCTCTATTATTTATTATTATTAAAAGTAATATTATAATTATTATTATTATTATTATTATTATTATTATTATTATTATTTAATATTC
Organism: Orobanche coerulescens; assembly: GCA_033398695.1. Taxonomy (NCBI): domain Eukaryota; kingdom Viridiplantae; phylum Streptophyta; class Magnoliopsida; order Lamiales; family Orobanchaceae; genus Orobanche; species Orobanche coerulescens. Next base: position 891,918 of record JAWKAU010000026.1, read on the forward strand.
AGCCCAAATCCTATAATTAATTTAGTGGCCCAATTAACAAATATCTATTTTCAGCCCAATTATCATCTTAGTCCAATGACTATTTGTTTCTCCAAGAGAAACGTTTTGGCTGCAACACCATTTTCATTCATTTATTTGTAACCTCTCAAATAACACATTTAATTGGAAATAAATTCTGAAACAATTGTCATAATTAACACAAATAAATAAGAAACCTTTGAAATCATTTAATACAATATATATTTAAAACTCAGAACAGAACCATCACACAATACACCAATATTTTCTTTTTTCTCACTGTCGTCGCCTTACAATCATCATCATCATCAACATCATCTTGCAGCCATAGGTAAGCTTTAAGGTTTATCATATTTAGTTTGTCTGATCTCATTCAAGCAAAATTAAGTTCTTTAAACTCTCCTTTATTATTATCCTGCAAATTACAATTATAAAAATAGTATATATAAATCTATCCGTACACTAGGAATCGACATTTGAGCCTAGATTCCATAACCAAAACAAAAACCCAGGTTTCCAATTCATCGAGCACAGAAAAACCGTCAAAAACCAGTTCATCCAAACCATATCCATCAATTGAAAGAACAAATTTTCAGATCCAAACCCAAATTAAAACCGAACCACCACCATCAATACGGGTTGAACTCGAAACCTTACCCGAGCGGCTGCGGATGTATGGGGGCGGTCCGAGCTTGGTGCGCCTCCTTTGACCCAGACCCGATCTCAGCCAGAATCCAACCCGCGGCCGAACTTCATGGCCGGAACAAAACCCGCAGCCCGAACCCCAAATTAATTCCGTCCAGACCCTGACCCCCAAACCCAGAACCGTGACCGAACCCGTCTCAGTCCACCCACCTTCGCCGCGCCGGCAACAGCCATGCACTGCAATCGCCGCCACCGCCGAGGCCTCTGCCTTTTCCACCGAATTGGTGGGGTGTGTGTGAATTCGAGTGTTCGTGTGTGTGTGTGTGTTTTGGAGTTGAGAGTGTGAATTTGTGTGTGTGTGTATGTGTGTGAGGAGTAGAGAGAGAGGCATGAGGACAGAGAGAGAGAGAGAGTGAACCGAGGAAGAAGAAGTATCGTGAATGATTTCGGCCGACATGGGTGTTAATAGGGTATTTATACCCCAAACTTCTTAGGGTTATTCAATTTAACCCCCAGGTTCCAGAATACTCAATCTAGCCCCAGTCCTATATATATATTTCAGTTCGCCCCAATCAGAATTTTAGGTTTCTTCAATTTCAGTCCCCAATAGTTAATTCTTACTGATTAACCCCGTCATGTTTATAATTGTTTCAATTTCAGTCCTTAAATATTTATTCCCTTCAATTTTACTTCAATCAGTTTTTCAATAGTTAAAATTCAGCCTTATTTATCCGAGCCATTAATACGTAGATTTCTCTAATAATATTAATAATTCAATTTTAATCTATGCCTCGTATTTTATTCCCAGTTATTATATATTTACAAATCATAGTAATAATAATAATTTTCTATTATTACTAATTGTAGATAATAACAAGAATTTACGGGCCTAGAATTGTCGAGTCAAGCATTTCCTCACATTCAAGTTCAGAACTGCAATTTTATCCTGGTGTGGGGATTTATTACGCTTAGGGCTGAGAATCGGGACATCCCGAGGTCCCGGTCCCGAGTCCCGAATGTCCCGGTCCCGAAATGGACCAATTTGGTGGTCCCGGTCCCGATCGGGACTTCGGGAGTCCCGATTCCCGAATTGGGATAAATTTAAGTCCCGGTCCCGATCCCTTGAATAATTTTTCGAAATGTCCCGAAATGTCCCGAAATCAGAAAAGGAAAAATAAAATTGATTGAAATTAAAATTTGCAATCGGGACTTCGGATAGTCCCGATCGGGATTTCGGGACTCCCGAGTCCCGAAATTACCAAAGTTTAAGGTCCCGGTCCCGGTCCCGAAAAATTCGGGACTCGGGGTCTCGTTTCCCGTCGGGACTCGGGACAGGACCGGGACTCGGGATTTCCCGATGGGAAATTCTCAGCCCTAATTACGCTTTTGTTATTTTAATTGCTTTATATATTGTCTTGTATGTGCACGTGAAATCAGTCAGAAGCACTTAAATGTGCAAATCAGTCAGAGCACTTAAATGTGCAATCAGTCAAAAGCACTCAAATGTGCAAATCAGTCAGAAGCACTTAATTGTGCATAAAGCCTTCGGGCTAGCCGACGGGCTTCAGAATTTATCAGTCATGTTGTTTATACTTGCTAATATATTTATTAATTAACGTAGACATATTGCGTACTCTCCACACTAAGCGAGTTGGAAGTTCACCCCACTATTTTACCCCTTTCAGGTTGAGGAGCTCGATGTGGCATGGGTTTGAGTGTGGGATGATCAAGCTTCATGAGTTGTTATTTATTTATTTACTATTTTTTTTCCTCAAGCTACGCTTTATGAACAATTGTTCCATTTAGTTTATTTTAACGTCAAAGTATGTTTTTATTTAATGGTGACTTGGGATTATTACTTGCGATTATTAAGTTTAATTTTCTTAAAAAATGTATTTCCGCTGTAAAATTTTTATTTATCCTTCGTAAAATTAGACGAATTATTATTTTAGAAAAGTGGTCGCTACATAAGTGGTATCGGAGCGGGTCTACGGTTCTGTAGACTCGTTGAAATGTTTTCTTTTTCAAAACTGAAATTTTATTTTGCAAGTAGTCAAATATTTTTTAGCAATTATGATCATCCACCTCTGCCGCCCCACGTCGACTCCAAGGTACATTAAGTTATTATTATTCATTATATGATGAATGCAGTTTACCAGATCAACCGTGATTCATGCATTAAAGATGCATCTTCAGTCTATTTTGTGCATAAGAATTTTATGATAAAGTATTTGGGCATGAAATTGTTTTCTTATAAATTCATAAGTATATGTGTGACATGCGTAAATCATCATTGCTAGAGATGTAATATAACTCTCCATTGTATTTTCTCCCTGTCGTTGGGTAAGTACTGAAGGGTCATTGCGTGTGGTATGCCTTAGGATAATGGCAACTCGTAGACGTGAACGCCTAGATAACCGAGGTACAGATAATCTCGGTGGCAGAATGCCAACCTTGGTGCTGGTGGTGGTGGTGACGGAGGTCAGAATAACCACAACAATAACGTGCCAGCTCCTACTCAGGCACAAGTTGTGCAACAGTTCCGGCATTTCACCCCACCAACATTCAACGGTCGAGAAGGACCAGCTTTTGTTGATGAATGGTTCATGTCGCTCGAGCGCACCTTTGAGCTCATTGGGTGTACTGATGCGCAAAGAATTATTTGTGGCCAATATCAAATGGTGGAGGATGCTGGACGCTGGTGGATAAGCTATTGGCATTTGAGGCCGGCGGCCGAGCGTGCTGCATTGTCTTGGGATCGATTCAAGGAAATAGTGATGGAACAGTACTACCCACAGCATTACCGAGAGAAGATGGAGAGAGAGTTTTGTAATCTCGAACAAGGAGGGATGACGGTTGAAGAATATGAGAGGAAATTCAACCAAATCAGCTTCTTTATGGAGCACATGGTGGATACAGACCGGAAGAGGGCCCTTAAGTTTCGGAGTGGTTTACGCCTGAGTATTCGTCACATCGTGGCTGGTCATGGGGTGCTACCATATACCGAGACAGTGTTTCGAGCTCAAGAGGTTGACGCTAGCCATAATATGGATCAACAACAGTCAACTAAGCATAATACCGGTAAGAGGCATTGGAATGGGAACCAAAATAAGGTTATGGCTTCTAATAAACAGAAGAAGGTAGATGAGAAATCTGGACCGGGTGCACCGATCACTAGGCCTGCATGCCCAAAGTGTGGTAAAAATCATGGCGGAGAGTGTTTGTATGAAAAAGGTGTCTGCTATAGATGCAAGGAGCCAGGACATTCATCTTCGAACTGTTATCTCTAAAGGGCCAAAGGTCAAGGTTCTGGAAGAAAAGCTCGCATTTATACTTTGACCCAAAGGGACGCAGATGAGAATCCCGGCACGGTGTCAGGTATGCTTATGATCTATAATGTGCCTGCTTTCGCTTTATTTGACACTGGTGCCACACATACTTTTATGTCTGCAAAGTTTTATCATTCCATTGGTCATAAAAGTGTTAGAACTGTTGAGTCTCTCGAGGTTAGCTTACCGTCAGGAAATACGATCCTCACTAATACAATGATTGGCGAGAATATTGAGATAGGAGGTAGATAATTTGATGCTAGCCTGTATTTGATTAGCTCGATGGATTTTGACGTGATCCTTGGTATGGACTGGCTCGATAGACATGATGCCGATATAAGGTGCCGTGAGAAGAAGGTGACATTGAGGTGTTCTGAAGGCGAGTCGATCACTTTTATGGTACTAAGAGTAGGACGGTACCGAGAGTAATCACATCCATGAAAGCACTAAGAAGCCTAAGGAATGAGCAATGTCAGGGTTACTTGGTGAGTTTGGTCGACACTAGTACTAATGAGGTGTCCCCTATAGACGTACCTATAGTACGGGAGTTTTTGGATATGTTTCCAGAAGATTTACCGGGAGTTCCACCCGTCCGGCAAGTGGAGATTAGTATTGATTTAGTCCCTGGGGCGGCCCCAACGTCCAAAGCGCCATATAGAATGGCTCCGAGAGAACTTCAAGAATTGAAGGTCCAAATTCAAGAGCTGTTGGAGCTCGGATTTGTTCGTCCTAGTGTGTCACCATGGGGTGCACTAGTACTATTTGTAAGAAAGAAGGATGGGTCACTTCGGATGTGTATAGATTACAGAGAGTCGAATCGACTCACGGTGAAGAACAAATACTCACTACCGAGAATCGAGGATCTATTCGATCAGTTGAGAGGAGCCAGAACCTTTTCGAAGATCGATTTGCGGTCGGGATACCACCAACTGAAGATTACGGAGTGTGACATTCCCAAGACGACCTTCAGGACCCGTTATGGACATTTTGAATTTGTAGTGATGCCATTTGGTCTGAGTAATGCACCGGTAGTCTTTATGGATTTGATGAACAGAGTGTTCCAACCTTACTTGGATAAGTTCGTGATCGTTTCCATAGATGACATTTTGGTGTATTCTAAGGACAAGGAACAACACCAAGAGCATTTGAGAATTACATTGGAGACACTTCGCAAGGAGAAGTTGTATGCCAAGTTCAAGAAATGTGAGTTTTGGTTGAACAGAGTTGGATTCCTTGGACATGTGGTGACTTTAAAAGGGATTGAGGTAGATCTCGATAAAGTTGTGGCAGTGAGTAGTTGGGGAGTACCCAAGAATGCGAGCGAAGTTCGCAGCTTTCTGGGCTTAGCTGGCTATTATAGAAGATTTATCGAAGGATTTTCAAAAATCGCCACTCCTATGACCCAGCTAACAAGGAAAGGCGTGGGGTTTGAATGGAGTGACAAGTGTGAGGAAAGTTTTCAAGAGTTGAAAAGGAGACTAACCTCGGCACCAGTATTAACGATTCCTGATCCGACGGAAGACTTTGTTATTTATAGTGATGCCTCAAAACAGGGTTTGGGTTGTGTTCTGATGCAACGTGGTAAAGTAGTAGCCTATGCATCGAGACAGCTTAAACCACATGAGTTGAACTATCCAACGCATGATCTGGAGTTGGCTGCTGTAGTACATGCGCTGAAGATTTGGCGTCAATATCTCTACGGAGGGAAGTGCAAGATATACACAGACTATAAAAGTCTGAAGTATCTTTTCACACAGAAGGATCTTAATATGAGGCAAAGGAGATGGTCAGAATTGGTGAAGGACTATGATTGTACTATTCATTACCATCTGGGTAAGGCTAATGTGGTAGCTGATGCTTTGAGTCGGAAGACTAGAGGCGAATTAACTTGCTTGACCGATCAAGAGAGTTTGATTAAGGAATTCTCCCAGTTGAGGATTGAGGTAGTTGAGTCTTCAAAATGTTCGAAAGCAATCTTATCATCTTTGGTCTTGCAACCAAACTTGAGAGATAAGATTAAGGAGGCTCAACCACGTGATAAGTTCTTGTGTAAGATGAAAGATTGAGCACAAGATGGGAGTATTGAGAAATTATTCATTGCCGCAGACGACGTTTTGACTTACGATGGGAGGTTGTGTGTTCCTAAGGACACATCCCTTAGGAGGTAAATCCTTGAAGAATCTCATAATGCACCATACTCTGCTCATCCGGGAGGTACAAAGATGTACCACGACTTGAAGAAGTTCTTTTGGTGGAGAGGAATGAAACGAGACATTGGTGTATTTGTGGAGAGGTGTATGATATGTCAGCAGGTAAAGGCAGAACACCAACGGCCAGGAGGTTTACTCCAACCGTTGGAAATCCCAGAATGGAAATGGGAGCATATCACAATGGATTTTGTGGTTGGTTTGCCACGAACCGTGAGGAAGAACGACGCCATCTGGGTGATAGCAGATCGTTTGACGACGTCATCTCATTTTCTACCTGTGAGGATGACTTACAGTATGGAACAATACGCGAAGATTTACATTCGTGAGATTTTGAGGTTACATGGTGTTCCAGTGTCGATCGTCTCAGACAGAGATCCACGATTTACGTTGAAATTTTGGAAGAGTCTGCAGAGTGCATTGGGCACTAAATTGAATTTCAATACTGCATATCATCCGCAGACCGATGGTCAATCTGAACGGACTATCAAGACACTTGAAGATTTGTTGAGGGCGTGTGTTCTTGATACTGGTGAGAATTGGGAGAATATTTTGCCGTTAGTAGAGTTTGCTTATAACAATAGTTACCAAGCAACTATACAAATGGCCCCGTACGAGGCTCTCTATGGAAGGAAATGTCGATTGCCTCTTTATTGGAGTGAGGTTGGAGAAGGAAAGATTTTGGGTCCAGAATTGATCGAGCAGACTGTAGAGAAGATAGCCGAGATTAGAAGCAAAATTAAGACTGCTCAGGATCGACAAAAGTCTTATGCTGATAAACGACGGAAAGATATACAATTTGAAATTGGAGAGAAGGTGTTCCTGAAGGTAGCGCCGATGAAAGGAGTAATACGATTCGGTAAAAAGGGAAAGCTACAACCTCTTTATATCAGACCTTTTGAGATTTTGGGTCGCGTTGGTGATCTTGCTTATAGTTTGGCATTGCCGTTAGAGTTATCGGGAGTGCACAATGTCTTTCACGTCTCCATGCTGAGAAAGTACATACATGATCCTAGTCACATATGCAATTTCAAAGAATTGCACGTAGCCAAGAACCTGACTTATGAGGAGGTACCTACAACTATTTTGGAGCGAAGGGTACACCAGCTACGAAACAAAGAGGTTAAATTGGTGAAAGTTCAATGGAGTCGTCATGGACCAAATGAGGCAACTTGGAAACGTGAAGAGGAGATCCATTTTAAGTACCCAACATTCATTTTTCAAGGTACGAAACTTAATTTTCGAGGACGAAAATTTGTTAAAGGGGGTAGGTTGTAACGCCCCGATTTCGTATATACATTTATTGTGAATTATAGAAATTATATTCAATTTTATTAAATTAATGCCCGAATAATTTATCGTTTAATTCATTATCATGCAAATTCATTCTGTCATTTAATTCATGTCCAATCATGTATTTCATGTCGTGTCATTTCTCGTTTTATTTCATCGTGTTTCATGTTGTCATTTCTAGGCCCAAGTCAAATTTTAAGGGATATTAATCGTTACCCAAAAGATTTTACAAGATAAATAATAATATTATTTATTATTTATTATTACTATTATTATTATTAATATTATCTCTATTATTTATTATTATTAAAAGTAATATTATTATTATTATTATTATTATTATTTAATATTCAGCCCAAATCCTATAATTAATTTAGTGGCCCAATTAACAAATATCTATTTTCAGCCCAATTATCATCTTAGTCCAATGACTATTTGTTTCTCCAAGAGAAACGTTTTGGCTGCAATACCATTTTCATTCATTTATTTGTAACCTCTCAAATAACACATTAAATTGTAAATAAATTCTGAAACAATTGTCATAATTAACACAAATAAATAAGAAATCTTTGAAATCATTTAATACAATATATAAATTTAAAACTCAGAACAGAACCATCACACAATACACCAATATTTTCTTTTTTCTCACTGCCGTCGCCTTACAATCATCATCATCAACATCATCTTGCAGCCATATGTAAGCTTTAATGTTTATCATATTTTGTTTGTCTGATCTCATTCAAGCAAAATTTAAGTTCTTTAAACTCTCCTTTATTATTATCCTGCAAATTACAATTATAAAAATAGTATATATAAATCTATCCGTACACTAGGAATCGACATCTGAGCGCAGATCCCATAACGAAAACACAAACCCAGGTTTCCAATTCATCGAGCCCAGAAAAACCGTCAAAAACCAGTTCATCCAAACCATATCCATCAATTGAAAGAACAAATTTTCAGATCCAAACCCAAATTGAAACCGAACCACCACCATCAATACAGGTTGAACTCGAAACCTTACCCGAGCGGCTGCGGATGTATGGGGGCGGTCCGAGCTTGGTTCGCCTCCCTTGACCCAGACCCGATCTCAGCCACAATCCAACCCGCGGCCGAACTTCATGGCCGGAACCAAACCCGCAGCCCGAACCCCAAATTAATTCCGGCCAGACCCTGACCCCCAAAACCAGAACCGCGACCGAACCCATATCAGTCTACCAACCTTCGCTGCACTGGCAACAGCCATGCGCTGCAATCGCCGCCACCGCCGAGGCCTCTGCCTTTTCCACCGAATTGGTGGGGTGTGTGTGAATTCGAGTGTTCGTGTGTGTGTGTTTTGGAGTTGAGAGTGTGAATTTGTGTGTGTGTGTGTGTGTGAGGAGTGGAGAGAGAGGCATGAGGACAGAGAGAGAGAGAGAGAGAGTGAACCGAGGAAGAATAAGTATCGTGAATGATTTCGGCCGACATGGGTGTTAATAGGGTATTTATACCCCAAACTTCTTAGGGTTATTCAATTTAACCCCCAGGTTCCAGAATACTCAATCTAGCCCCAGTCTTATTTATATATATTTCAGTTCGCCCCAATCAGAATTTTAGGTTTCTTCAATTTCAGTCCCCAATAGTTAATTCTTACTGATTAACCCCATAATGTTTATAATTGTTTCAATTTCAGTCCTTAAATATTTATTCCCTTCAATTTTACTTCAATCAGTTTTTCAATAGTTAAAATTCAGCCTTATATATCCGAGCTATTAATATGTAGATTTCTCTAATAATATTAATAATTCAATTTTAATCTATGCCTCGTATTTTATTCCCAGTTATTATATATTTACAAATCATAGTAATAATAATAATTTTCTATTATTACTAATTGTAGATAATAACAAGAATTTACGGGCCTAGAATTGTCGAGTCAAGTATTTCTTCACATTCAAGTTCAGAACTGCAATTTTATCCAGGTGTGGGGATTTATTACGCTTTTGTTATTTTAATTGCTTTATATATTGTCTTGTATGTTCACGTGAAATCAGTCAGAAGCAATTAAATGTGCAAATCAGTCAGAGCACTTAAATGTGCAATCAGTCAAAAGCACTCAAATGTGCAAATCAGTCAGAAGCACTTAATTATGCATAAAGCCTTCGGGCTAGCCGACGGGCTTCAGAATTTATCAGTCATATTGTTTATACTTGCTAATATATTTAGTAATTAACGTAGACATATTGCGTACTCTCCACACTGAGTGAGTTGGAAGTTCACCCCACTATTTTACCCCTTTCAGGTTGAGGAGCTCGATGTGGCATGGACTTGAGTGTGCGATGATCAAGCTTCATGAGTTGTTATTTATTTATTTACTATTTTTTTTCCTCAAGCTACGCTTTATGAACAATTATTCCATTTAGTTTATTTTAACGTCAAAGTATGTTTTTATTTAATGGTGACTTGGGATTATTACTTGCGATTATTAAGTTTAATTTTCTTAAAAACATGTATTTCCGCTGCAAAATTTTTGTTTATCCTTTGTAAAATTAGACGAATTATTATTTTAGAAAAGTGGTCGCTACACTAACCGCATAGGACATTTTACCTGCTCACTTATAGGAGAAAGAATCCTATCTTGGTATTCAGTAGAGATTGCTACTTGCCCACGAAATTGCACTTCGAGGTTGACCTCATCAATCAGTGATTGGGTCGAACTATTCTAATGACTAACTTAATGTCACAAGCACATCTCATACTGAATCCTCAAGTCAAAGGTTCACATATACCTATTACAACTTTTAGACTCAGTCATTGACTGTCCCAGAGTGAAATTCATGTGACTGAATCGAGGTGAGTCGAGTTCAAGTATACCAATTCCATTAGCATACCTATAACGTGCGCCCCCACTAACTCTTAGTGAAGACAGGCACTCTCTATCAAAGTACATGTTATACAAGTCTTGTGTAAACTTAAGGCCCAATCAAGTTTGTTATCAACTTGGGAACCGGTTTAAGCATTCGAGCTCTAAACACTTCCAGTGTCTATCTCCTTATTCTTCATAAGGAATAGACTGTTTGCTCTCAAATACAAGGACAATTGCTCTCAAACTATGGTATCTAATTCCCATACTCTCCAAATGTCGCTGAATGACCATCTGAGATAGTGGCTTGGTCAGCGGATTAACAACATTATTTATTGTGTTTACTTTCTGCAGTGTAACATTCCTATTCCGAATCATTTCTCTAACAAAATAATATTTTCTCTAAATATGTTGGGTATTGTGGTGATCCCTAGGCTCATTATCCTGTGAAACAGCTCCATCGTTGTCGCAAAATAGCGCCACGAGCTGATCTGAGTCAGGGATCATTTGAAGTTCCTCAGTAAGCTTCTTAATCCAAAATGCTTCTTTAACAGCCTCCAATCTCTCTATAATGGATATCATTTTGAGGACGTGATCCTCAACTTTATTAGCTTCTTTCATCCTAACACCAAACAACTGCTTCGATATAACATATCGAGCTGTTTGACTGTGCTCCACATACAGTTCAGTAAGGTATGCTAGAATCGCCCTTGAAAAGGGCATGTTCTCATGGGCCATTTGAAGCTCATTGTTCGTTGAGGCCATCATGAAATCTCGGACCCTGACATCATTTTTAACCCATTTCTCATGGGCATCAACATCTTCTTGACTAGCCTTGGTCCTTGCAGGAGCTGGTGGGATGTCCCTCTCCAAGACATAGCCCAGCTGTAACACCCAAAATTTATTTATTTATTTTTTTTTTTGCGGAAATAATATAAAGTTTGACACCAATTCATAAAGGGACTTCATTTATTTAATTTAATAAGCCAATAATGGCAATCAAGTTATCAAACTTCTAAAGAAAACAACATAAGTAAAACTTTCTAATATAGAAATGTCAAAAGCGGAAGTACTAAAAATGTTCATTGACTTAAAATAAATCACAGTGTGTCACGAATGCTCCCGTCAGTCCTTAGCCTCCTTAATCGTAATACCTGAAAATGTTAAGTAAAACCGTAAGCACAAAGCTTAGTGAATTCAAACACAACATTATGCCAATATCCACAATCACTAGACCTAGATTAAAATATATAGTTATAACATTTGAACATAAGCCAAGAACAAATCAAAGCTTATAAGGAGGGCTAGTAGGTTACCCGCATCTCACAAACCGAAGAGTATTGGGTTAATCTTACCCTCACCTCACATCCCGGAGGGTATTGGAGTAATTATACCTAACCACGCGCACCGGACAAAAGCTGGATAATTGCTATGATCCCCTCAACAATAAACATACAGTGCACATGTATGATTAACAATTTAAGCATGCATTCATATTATCATACCATAATAATAATTTAACACTCACGTGCTAACCTAGCAGTCATAAATATTGAGACAATGGAGTGATAGAACTCACCTTGAATACTTAAGGGAGATTGCTAAATCAAAACTGGCTACCACACTTGAGCAAATGCCAAAACTTCACCTATTATAAACTAGGAGTTAGGATATACCCAAAGATGAAGCTTAAAGACTTAAACAAAAATCTGGACAGCAAGGTCTAAAAACAGACCCGCTGTTAAAGATGGATTTACTTAATTTTCCTAAGTATTAACATATCAATATTAAATTTTTCTAAGAAACTAGAGTCTTTCCCCTTTCTAAAACAGTAAAGAACTCACTCTAACTCCAAAATATGAATTTATTATGATGCTTTTAAAAAGACATCGCAATGCAGTCCCAAGTCATAGGAATCAGTAGTGTTGGACAATTCTACCCAACTTGTGGGTAGACATTGTCCAAACTAAAAATCACAGAGATAATAGACATAAATGCCAAAGTCTCAGAGTTGGAATCGACCAACAAGGGTTTCCCAAACTCTAGATATGAAATTCACAACATGACTAATTACAAAACCCTTAAAAGCTGATGACAGAAAACTGATCAGGAGTGTGAACTCAATATGACCAAGAAATACTTGGAGATAACATCCTATAAACTCCAGATCACAACTTTAGGTCATAACACACATATGGGAACTTGGAATCCCATCAGATCATTTCCCAAGCCCTAGAAACGAATAAAACAAATTGACCTATCAGATCAGACCCGGATCAGACCTACCAGCAAAGATGCTGTTCTTGCCCATGGATAAAGTCCCAATTAATGAGAGTGACCTGCATAAGGAAGTTACCCAACACAATTTGTAAACTTTTGGCACAGGTTTGAGATCCGTTTGAGTTATAGAACTCAAGTTATGATTTTTGTAAGATGACTACAAATCTGATGGAAACAGAATCGTAGCCAACCCTTAAACTTTTTAACCAATCCATTCCTCTCCCTTTTGAAACACATTCCTAGATGTGTTTATCACCCAAATTCAGTCCCCTATGAACATGGTGGCACTAAAAAGGGCTAGGGGTCATTGGCATTTCATTTAGTCACAAGGAAAAGAATCAAATCAATATAATATATGACAAACCACTTAAACTCATAATTTTCCCCCTTTTTAAGGGTTCCTTGATCTTTCAAATACACAAACATTTATATACACATCTTAGAAGATGCTATAAAGTTATATACTTAGATCTAAACATATTGACATGGATATGTTAAGAATCAAAATAATAATTAACAAGAATTATAACCATTCACAAGATCTATCACATTTTATCACCTAAATAAAACTTGGTGATTTCTATGGTTCATTTAGACCTTGTATTTTATATAATCATCTAGATCCATCATACACCATGTATAGGGTGTAGATATAATCTAGAGATGATGATAACATACAACTTATAACAATAACAACATTGGTTAAAACCATAAGATCTATCTTCTTTAAATCACACAAGTTACAACTTGATGATTTTTATGAATCATATAGATCTTTTACATAATATGATCATCTAGACTCATCATACATCATATAGAAGATGGTGATGAAATTTCTAGATGATAATCAACACTTAAAACAATTAATTGAATATAAATCAAAAGAAAAGATTAAAACACCTTAAAAGATCTTACCTAAGCTTGTTACACCAACAAGGAAGTGAAAGAGAAGGATGATTGTGGCTTTGGAAGAGAAAAAATGAGAGAGAGATGGGAGAGATCGGCCGAATGAGGGAGGGAGAAAGAAGTTAGGGTTTTTGTGATATTTTTATAAATTATTTTAGGATAAAGCCTAATTACTTCACTAATGGGCTAGGCTCAAAACTCATTTCTTTTACTAGCCCAATATAATTAAATCTTTCAATTAACTTAGCCCAAAACTTGTATTTTAATCTAACTTGGCTAATTAATTAAACCCATCATTTAAAATAACTAAATACCATGAAAATAATTAACGTACCGGGAAAAAAAACCGGGCGTTACAACTCTCCCCTACTAAGAAGGGACTTCGGCCTCGAAGTCACCCTCCGAATAACTCGGGATAATGCGCCCTCATCTCGTCTTGAGTTCCCATGTACACTCAGATCCCTTCCTATGCTGCCACTGAACCTTAACAGAATAAACAGTCTTGCCGCTCCGAAGGGTCTTTGACTTTCGATCAACAACCGCGATAGGTTTCTCAACATAGTTGAGCCGTTCGTCAATTTGGATGTCTTCCAGAGGTACTACGGCGGTATCGTCAACAATGCACTTCCTCAACTGAGACACGTGGAAGGTGTTATGAATCAAACTAAGCTCGTCAGGCAGCTCCAACCGTGCACGCTACCTTACCAACGCGAGCTATGATCTTATAAGGTCCAATAAACCGAGGTCCCGGCTTCCCACGCTTGCGAACCTAATCACACCCTTCCAAGGGGAGACCTTTAACAACACATGATCCCCAACTCGAAACTCAAGATCGGAGCGTCGCTTATCTGCATAACTCTTGACGACTCCTAGCGGTGACCAAATGATCCGATCATTTTGATTTTCTCCGTGGTTTGCAAAACAATATCGGTGCTACCGAGCACCCTCTGTCAACCTCACCCCAACACCTTTGGGTTCTACACTTCCTACCATACGATTGCTTCATACGGGGCCTGTCGATGCTTGAATGATAAGCTGTTGTTATATGAAAACTCGGCTAAATGAAGATGATCATCCCAACCGCCTCCAAAATCAATTGCGCATGCCCGAAGCATGTCCTCCAAAGTCTCATCGTCCGCTCACTCGCCCATCGGTTTGCGGATGGAACGCGATCTTGAAATGTAATCGGGTACCCAATTCTTCTTGGAATTTCGCCAAAATCGAGAGGTGAATCGAGTATCTCGATCGAGACAATAGATACAGCACCCCGTCAATGAAACTATCTCCCGAACAAAAATCTCGCCAATTTTTCACCAAGAACTTTCCTTGATGGCCGTGAAATGAGCACTCTTCGTCAATCGATCCACAACTACCCATATCGTATCCGCTCCTTTGCGGTCTTAGGAAGTTTTGTAATAAAGTCCATGGTTAAGTGCTCCCATTTCCACTCGGGAATCTCCAAAGGTTGCAATTTCCCATGAGGTTTCGGTGTTCGGCTTTGACCTTAGGCATGTCGGGCATTCTTCTACATATCGAGCCACATCATTCTTCATCCCGTGCCACCAATAACCCTCACGAAGATCTCGGTACATTTTTGTAGCACCGGATGAATAGAAAACTTTGACTGTGAGCTTCTTCCATAAGAGTTTTCCGGTTCCCACCGATCAATGGAACCCAAACCCTACCATAACGAGTTAGTAATCCACGCCCATCTCGCTCCATCTTAGGTAACTCATTCACAATCCTTTCACGATTTAGGTTCCCCTCTTGAGTCGCCACATCTTGAGCATCTCGAATCATACCCAATAATGATGTCTCCATTGTCATCCGAAGGCATTTAGCTCGAATCGGTTCGACAGTTGCTTACGGTAGTGCGTCGGCTACCACATTAGCTTTACCGGGTGGTAGTGAATCTCACAATCGTAATCTTTCACCACATCTAACCATCTAACTGCCTCATATTCAAATCCCGCTGATCGAAAAGGTACTTCAAACTTTTATGGTCGGTGTAAATGATACACTTAACCCCGTAAAGGTAGTGCCTCCATATCTTGAGAGCAAAAACAGCTCCTAATTCCGGTCATGAGTGGGGTAGTTCCTTTCGTGAGGTTTTAGGCGCGAGACGCATAAGCTATCACCTTACCCGTTGCATCAACACGGCACCAAAACCCGGGAGAGATGCGTCGCGACACTACCATGTCCTCCACTCCTTCCGGTAAAGTCAAAACCGGGCATTACACAACCGCGTCTTAAGATCCTCAAATGCAAACCGTTGTTCCGACCCCAAACAAATTTCTCCGACTTCTTGGTCAATCGCGTAAGAGGTAGAGCAATCTTTGAGAAATTTTCAATAAACCTACGATAGTAACCGCCAAACCCAAGAAACTACGAATCTCCGAAGGCGATTTAGGAGCTTCCCATTTCTTAACCGCATCAATCTTGGCCGGATCGACCTTGATACCTTCCTTGTTCACCACGTGGCCCAAGAATTGAACCTCTTCTAACCAAAATTCACACTTAGAAAATTTAGCATAAAGCCGTTCTCTCCGTAGTGTCTCTAGAAGTTCCCGAATGTGCTTTTCATGCTCCTCCCTGGTCTTAGAATAGACCAAAATATCGTCAATAAACACAATGACCGAACGGTCGAGCATCGGACCACACACCCGATTCATAAGATCCATAAAAGCAGCGGGTGCATTAGTGAGTCCGAATGGCATCACCACAAATTCAAAGTGTCCGTATCGGGTTCGAAACGCCGTTTTCTCAATGTCACAGTCACGAACTCGCATCTGATGATAACCGGAACGCAAATCAATCTTGGAAAACCAAGACGCTCCTTGGAGTTGGTCGAAAAGATCGTCGATATGAGGTAAAGGATAACGGTTCTTTATCGTGAGTTTATTCAACTCCCGATAATCTATACACATTCTTTGAGAACCGTCCTTCTTTTTCGCGAAAAGTATAGGAGCACCCCACGGCGAGAAACTTGGCCGTATAAACCCCTTATCACTAAGCTCCTGAATCGATCTTGAAGCTCTTTCATCTCGGGTGGCGCCAAATGATAAGGAGATTTGGCGATTGGAACAGCGCCAGTACTAAATCAATGCGAAACTCCACTTGCCTAATAGGTGGCAAACCCGGAGTTCCTCAGAAAGACGTCACCAAAGTCGGAAACAACTGGAACATTATCGAGTGCAATAGCAGAGGTACAAGAAGCAATATCCAAATGGGGAATATCTCCTTGAATAATAAGTTCTCCACCCCTAGGGTTTTGAACACGAACTTGTCTCTTGCGAAAAAGAATTTATGCATCGAATCCATCGAGCCAATCCATACCCACAATAACGCAAAGTTCCCTCATAGCAATAGGGATAAGATCAATGGGGAATTCAACTCCCGAAAATTCAAGGGTACAACCCCGATAAACATCGATGCGAAGATAGTGCGATTGTCGGCAACCCGATAACCATGGGACGTGCTAGCTTCCCGACACCACGCCCCAAACGATTTATGAACGTGCGTGACACGAAGGAGTGAGTAGCGCGAGAATCAAACATAACGGCGGCGGTGAGAATCTAATGAGATAAGTGCACGATTCATAATATTTAAGCAATAAAACAATTACTCTATGGCATAGCATAAGATAAAAGATAAGGAAGAGATGTTTAGAGTTGTTTACCTCTACTGCCGCAGCTTCGCAGCTCCTCCCTCGTAAGCCGGTGGACACGTCCTCGTGTCAACATAGTTGGTCCGTTAGAGGTCGGCGATTGGGATTTGCATTCCCATTCTTCTTGACTTTGGGCAATCGGGCTTCTTGTGCCCCTTCTCTTGGCAATTGTAACAAAGCTGGTACCATTTGCAATGATGGTAGTAACACAGGGTGCAATGGCTTTTGGAGCCTTGCAATTCTTCCAGTGATGCCCTTCCTTCTTGCGGTTATAACACACCAATGGGGGTCGATCACCACCTTCAGATGGCTTGTATTCATATCTTGGTTTATCCCCAAACTTTGTCTTCTTATGAGCCTCATTAGAAGTTTTAGAAAAAGTGCTCTCCAGTTTCCTCTTAGATTGAGTTTGCAGCTCAATCTCTCTCTTTCGGGCTGCCCCCATGACTGCACCCAAGGTCGTAAAGTCTTGCATGCTCACAAATTCCCGGATATCGGTACGTAAAATCGAGATGTACCGACTAACAAGCCATGCTTCATCTCCAGCAAAAGTAGGATGTAAAGAAAGCATCTCCATGAACTTGGCGTTCGGATCACTACTTGATTCGGTGGTCATTTGTAACGCCATGAATTCTGCATCATTCTTTGTTGCTCCACCCTAGGCACATACCGTGCCTCGAACCACTCCACAACCGGGCCCAAGTAATCGCCCTTCTGACTTCTTGATCATTCTTCCCGTGGTGGTGTTCCACCATGTCTTACCCGCTTCCTCACTTGGTTCTTTGCTACCAACACTCTAAAGTAGTGCAGGCACCCTATAGTCATAAAGGCGCCCTCCACGTCGGATAACCGGTGCTTATCTCGCCACCGGATCGTCCTCCCCATCCCAATGAGGTGGTGCACTTGCCGAACTTCTCGTAGTAGTACATTAAATCACGAGCAGAGGAACATGAGCCCCCGGGCGGAGGTGCATCCGCCATACGCTCATCTAGCGAGCACGAACTTGATCAATGATGTTAGCCGTGACATTCGGAATAATCTCGTTAAAAGCATTATTGAACTCCTCGAACGAGTTCCCTAACTTGAGCTATTTGAATTGCATTGAGGCGAGCAGCGGAGCCATCTAAAATTGATAAGAAAAGAAAACGATTCAACCTATGCATGTCTAAGAAATCGAAAAGACTCACTTCTTTGAAAACTTTTCAACCTTGCCCCGTCCCTAAACCGGCTCCAATATATTGAATAATAGGGGCCCTTCTATTATTCAATATAGAAGTTCCAATTTCGGTTTGGTCTAGTTTCAAAATTTCACTTGCTCTAGCCGTAATGTGATTTAATTCACACTCATGGTAGATCTAAAAGGCCTAAATTCTCACATGGTAGATAGTAGCACTAAAGGCATATAATTATCCTCCTAGGCTAGTCTTTGGGATATGTCATAAATGGAGCATACTATTGTGTTTGATAAGTAATAAAATTTAAACTCAATTAGTTAATAAAACTTACTTGGCTGGCTGACCGGCACACCGTGACATCTTCACTGCTAGTTTTTAATAAACTTTGTGCAAAAGAAATAAAATGTTTTAAATTTGAGTCTAGACATCCTAAGAAGGCCTAGTTCACTCAAATGAAAAGGCTCCGATACCAACTTGTAACACCCAAAATTTATTTTTATTATTTTTTTTTTTTTGCGGAAATAATATAAAGTTTGACACCAATTCATAAAGGGACTTCATTTATTTAATTTAATAAGCCAATAATGGCAATTAAGTTATCAAACTTCTAAAGAAAACAACATAAGTAAAACTTTCTAATATAGAAATGTCAAAAGCGGAAGTACTAAAAATGTTCATTGACTTAAAATAAATCACAGTGTGTCACGAATGCTCCCGTCAGTCCTTAGCCTCCTTAATCGTAATACCTGAAAATGTTAAGTAAAACCGTAAGCACAAAGCTTAGTGAATTCAAACATAACATTATGCCAATATCCACAATCACTAGACCTAGATTAAAATATATAGTTATAACATTTGAACATAAGCCAAGAACAAATCAAAGCTTATAAGGAGGGCTAGTAGGTTACCCGCATCTCACAAACCGAAGAGTATTGGGTTAATCTTACCCTCACCTCACATCCCGGAGGGTATTGGAGTAATTATACCTAACCACGCGCACCGGACAAAAGCTGGATAATTGCTATGATCCCCTCAACAATAAACATACAGTGCACATGTATGATTAACAATTTAAGCATGCATTCATATTATCATACCATAATAATAATTTAACACTCACGTGCTAACCTAGCAGTCATAAATATTGAGACAATGGAGTGAGAGAACTCACCTTGAATACTTAAGGGAGATTGCTAAATCAAACTGGCTACCACACTTGAGCAAATGCCAAAACTTCACCTATTATAAACTAGGAGTTAGGATATACCCAAAGATGAAGCTTAAAGACTTAAACAAAAATCTGGACAGCAAGGTCTAAAAACAGACCCGCTATTAAAGATGGATTTACTTAATTTTCCTAAGTATTAACATATCAATATTAAATTTTTCTAAGAAACTAGAGTCTTTCCCCTTTTTAAAACAGTAAAGAACTCACTCTAACTCCAAAATATGAATTTATTATGATGCTTTTAAAAAGACATCGCAATGCAGTCCCAAGTCATAGGAATCAGTAGTGTTGGCCAATTCTACCCAACTTGTGGGTAGACATTGTCCAAACTAAAAATCACAGAGATAATAGACATAAATACCAAAGTCTAAAAGTTGGAATCGACCAAAAAGGGTTTCCCAAACTCTAGATATGAAATTCACAACATGACTAATTACAAAACCCTTAAAAGCTGATGACAGAAAACTGATCAGGAGTATGAACTCAATATGACCAAGAAATACTTGGAGATAACATCCCATAAACTCCAGATCACAACTTTAGGTCATAACACACATATGGGAACTTGGAATCCCATCAGATCTTTTCCCAAGCCCTAGAAACGAATAAAACAAATTGACCTATCAGATCAGACCCGGATCAGACCTACCAGCAAAGATGCTGTTCTTGCCCATGGATAAAGTCCCAATTAATGAGAGTGACCTTCATAAGGAAGTTACCCAACACAATTTGTAAACTTTTGGCACAGGTTTGAGATCCGTTTGAGTTATAGAATTCTAATTATGATTTTTGTAAGATGATTACAAATCTGATGGAAACGGAATCGTAGCCAACCCTAAAACTTTTTAATCAATCCATTCCTCTCCCTTTTGAAACACATTCCTAGATGTGTTTATCACCCAAATTCAGTCCCCTATGAACATGGTGGCACTAAAAAGGGCTAGGGGTCATTGGCATTTCATTTAGTCACAAGGAAAAGAATCAAATCAATATAATATATGACAAACCACTTAAACTCATAATTTTCCCCCTTTTTAAGGGTTCCTTGATCTTTCAAATACACAAACATTTATATACACATCTTAGAAGATGCTATAAAGTTGTATACTTAGATCTAAACATATTGACATGGATATGTTAAGAATCAAAATAATAATTAACAAGAATTATAACCATTCACAAGATCTATCACATTTTATCACCTAAATAAAACTTGGTGATTTCCATGGTTCATTTAGACCTTGTATTTTATATAATCATCTAGATCCATCATACACCATGTATAGGGTGTAGATATAATCTAGAGATGATGATAACATACAACTTATAACAATAACAACATTGGTTAAAACCATAAGATCTATCTTCTTTAAATCACACAAGTTACAACTTGATGATTTTTATGAATCATATAGATCTTTTACATAATATGATCATCTAGACTCATCATACACCATATAGAAGATGGTGATGAAATTTCTAGATGATAATCAACACTTAAAACAATTAATTGAATATAAATCAAAAGAAAATATTAAAACACCTTAAAAGATCTTACCTAAGCTTGTTACACCAACAAGGAAGTGAAAGAGAAGGATGATTGTGGCTTTGGAAGAGAAAAAATGAGAGAGAGATGGGAGAGATCGGCCGAATGAGGGAGGGAGGAAGAAGTTAGGGTTTTTGTGATATTTTTATAAATTATTTTAGGATAAAGCCTAATTACTTCACTAATGGGCTAGGCTCAAAACTCATTTCTTTTACTAGCCCAATATAATTAAATCTTTCAATTAACTTAGCCCAAAACTTTTATTTTAATCTAACTTGGCTAATTAATTAAACCCATCATTTAAAATAACTAAATACCATGAAAATAATTAACGTACCGGGAAAAAAAACCGGGCGTTACACCAGCGTATCCATACTGAGGACTATCCTCATATTATGGAGCCAGTCCACAAAGTTGGGTCCAGTAATAGTGTTCTTTTCAAGTAAAATTGCGAGTGAGTTCATGTTATTTTGAGAGAGCTGATGTTAACTGCAGAGAATAATTTTAGATTCGTTAGTGATTGTTTAATTATGATCCGAGTAAATAATTTAAGGACTTTCTTTATTCATAACTCGACTCCCACTATTTTATCGGCATTACACCTCCAATGTGAAATCCGAAAGTCATGGTTGACTTCATAGTGGTGATCGAGTTCTTTATAAAGTTTAATAGAGGACAACCCACTCGATTTATATTCTATCATTCTTTATAAAGTGGTGTCTAAAACTAACCCATCAATGGATCATTCGATCTTCTTTTACCCTTAGTTCACTTGCCATCAACCCATATGGTATATATGGCTCGCTGAACTATCTAAAGTTAAACTGTCAACTCCTATCAGTCTGACAATTGAATCCCACCTCGCAATCCATAGGATTTCTAGGGGTTTGATTTGTCACAACCGAAGGCATCTAATGCACTCTAGGAATTTATGAACCTTCCCCAAAAATACTACCCCGACATACTCGGAGGAATAATATTTCGATTTAGATTTCAATTTTCCATGAGTTTGACGGAGGATAGGAAACCTCATAACCTTTATAACGTAGTGTTTGTAATGGGAGTAATACGCGATTATATGTTACACTTTGAACATTAATCCGTTTATAAGCGCGGTTTGTTGGTTTGTTTGTTTGTCATACAATACGAAAACATCGACAACCTAAATCTACCAACATGCAGTTCATGGACTATTCCAGTACCGAATCATCATCGACTCGATGAAAATACTAGTAATCAACACATGTCTTGAATCTTCGTCTTCATGGCAGTTCATCCTCGGCTCTTCGTCATAGCTAATTTATTATATTAATAAAAATTGCATCCTATACGAATTTACTAATAAAAATAAATTGGCTCAAAACGGTATTTACAACCCCATCGAATAAAGATCCAAAAATGAAGTCCATGAACTACATCACCACCAATAATAATGCAATAAAAATATTAAAACGTGGCATATATAATTAATCTAAATATTGGTTCAATCAATATAAAATCAGTCTATCTATTAGAATTAATCCAATTAATTCACAAAATCGATAATTTTCATTTGTTCCGGACGAAAATAAATATTTTATTAAATTAATTCCTTTAAAATAAAAATATCATATTTATATTTTAATCAAATTAAATCCAATTTAACTTGCAAAAAAATAATTTACCAAACATAAAATACCAAAACAGAGTCGTGAAAAATTACTCCGGCCAAGCTCGCAGCCCGGCACAACTACCAGGCCTGGGCCGAGAGGGCTACTGCCTCTCGACCGCTGCCTGCCGAGAGCAGGCAGCTCACTGCCGGCTACTGTCGGCAATGTCCCGACTGTAACACCCCCGATATATTCAGGAATATTACAGCGCCGTAAATCCTTTACGTAAGAATTTACAAGGTTGATGAAACGAAAAGAAAATAACAAACACCAACAAACGTAAGTAACTGAAATAAAATACAACGGTTATGAATCAGTACTGAAAATACAAACGTCCAACGAAGAACAATAATACATAACCAAATCCAACATCACAAAAGACAATGTACTCGAGTACTTAATTAAATCAACATAAACATCTGACAATTAAATCCAGCCGGAACATCACTCTACACCCTCGTCGTCATGCAACTCCAGTGCTTGTTTTCTCGCTCTCCTGGATCCTGAACATAAACAAATGCTCACCCCCGAAGGGGTTATCACAATGATGCTAGTACAAGTACGATAATCATACCACAACAGGTTTTCAACGTCTCATGAAGAATAATGGTAATAACATAACTGACAATAACAATGAGCCTTTTCCTACGAGAAGACTCACAAATATCATACACAAATGATAATCACAACATGACATCACAACATACACATGGTAATTCCGATGATCCAGCGTTCACTGCATAGATCCCAAGATAATCCCGTCGGACCAACACGGGGTGGAAAAACCTGTCCGATGATCCAGCACACGCTAGCATAGATCCCAAGATGATCCCGTCAGACCAACACGAGGTGGACATACAACAACGACACATATGCACGACAATATTTATAACATCAATACGTAAAACACAATTAAAGTACTTGCCTCAAATTCACGACAAGGAAAATACTTCGATGGATAGCAATACACTTGAAGGTCGCCCCTTCGATCAATCACATTACAAATCTCGGACCTTAAATAAAAGAAATAACATAGGGTTCATCTTGTAACACCCCCAATCCACTCAGGGATATTACACGCCGTAGAACCTTGTCCTCGAGGATATACCAGGCTGATAACTAAAATCAGACATCTAAACATCGCCTTTAAGGCTAAAATGACTCAGTAGACCGATCTGGTCTTTCAATAATAACATACAACTCAATTCCAACACATACCCACACAGGGGTCAAAATACAATAAACTCCCGTACAACGGGGAAAAGATACTGCAGCGCAGAAGAAAATACAACTAGACCAATACGACATCAACAGATCCTTGTGTGATTAGTATCGTTCATCTTTCATCATCCTCCGTGTCGGCCCTGTGTTATGCTCCCAAACCTGAATGCAAAAACAGACATCCACCCCCGAATACTCGGGGGTTAGCAAAACTCCACTGTTTTGCTAGTGCAAGAACAAAGTGCAAATACGAGCCATACAATTCAAGTTCCACGAATAACAATAACCAGGAATCCTCAAAGATCTAAACGAAATGAAATCTACTTCCCGAGGCAAGAGTTTGGTAAACATTTCCAAAACCGGAAGATCACAAATAAAGGGAAACAATTTATAAAACAGTTTAAAAATGCCATCGAGAGTTTAATAGAAAACAATTTAGGATTACCGAATCCTTATCTTTCCAAAATCAACAGGGGTCACAGCCCAAAGGTTTTGTTTTCACAAAAAGAAAACCGACAACAATTCACAGGGTTAAAACCCACTTTACGTGTCCTCGACGGACATAAAATCAATACCAACTCGTGAAGTTTTTACTCATGAATCCCGGACTCACCCATTGGAATTCCCTTCGAGGCCCCATCGAACCTACCCAAGGTGAGTAAAATACAATCACCAAACATACACAACTCGTGAAGTTTTTACTCATGAATCCCGGACTCACCCATTGGAATTCCCTTCGAGGCCCCGTCGAACCTACCCAAGGTGAGTAAAATACATTCACCACTCATGAATCCAGGGCGCAACCCATTGGAATTCCCTCTGTGATCCCGTCGGACCCCCCGAGGTGAGCGAAGTAATCATGCGCAAATAACATATCACACCAAAGACATCCAACAAATTCACCCAGAGGCATCAAACACTTAGCAAAACACCACATCAAACCATAACGCACCGAAAAGAGATAATATACGTACACACGCATTATCAAGCGCAACATCAACACCAAACATATCCAAAGGATTCATATAGTCATTCACAAACCACACCATTCACGAAACACACGCATTTTGAAAGCAAGCCTTTAACAAGGCTAAACCGAATCTTTTGAAAACTCGTTTCAAATAACCAAACAAACACATGTAGACAGTCACCAATCATCATATCCACGAAACAAGAAAAGTATGGACAAGGTACTTGCCTCAAAATCGGCACGCAAGTATCCCGACGAACACGGCTCAACCGGAAAGCTTCGAAACGCCCGATGCTTTCGAAAAGGAAAGCGACAACGAACGGAAGGGTTCAACTCGGTTTCTTTGTAAGAAACTCGACCCTAACATCATATAATCCATAAATCAACAATCATACGAGGTAGGATAATCGTAGAACGCCCGAAAACCCCTCTATGACATTATACCGGACACCTTCAAGGCGTTGACTAAGACTCGACCAAAACAACGAATCGAGACGATCCAGCCATGGAATAATAAAGGAAATGATATAATACATCTAAATAATCATCAATCCATCATAATCCTAAGTTAAATCAGATTAAACGGATGAAAACAACCAAAACACCCAAATTCCCCAAAACTAGATTTCTAGGAAATCTGACCTGATTCGGTAGATCGGAGGGTGTTATAGGATGTATGATTGATGATATGAACTCCAAAACATCATGGATTGATTGTCCAACAACATCTCTCCATGATTAACCAAGCTCCAGCCGCGGAAGGGAAGAAAACGAGTGAGAAATGGCTGAAGAAACACGTTGCCACATCTTAAATAGGCTGATCTGCACTGTGTGCCATGGCCCACGACCAAAAAAAACTGCCCAGCACTGGCTTAGTTCCGCGGCCCAGCCGAAGTGTGCCGCGGCACACGGTACAGCCTACTCCAACACCAAAAAGGCACATCGTGCAGTCCTAGCTATTTCGACCATAACTCCTTCGTCCGGACTCCGATTGACTCACCGTTTGAGCCATTGGAAAGCTAACTTGATGATCTATAATATTGCAAAGATTCAGAATATTTGGAGTTTCCAAGAATTAATGGTGACTTTACAAAGTCGAACTCACACGTGAAAAAGTCGATTAAGGACACGGAACTCAACAAAACGACACCGAAACGAACTCGGATGACAAAAAGTGCAGAACTAATCATTCTCGAAATGACGAGGCGGTACCAAGCGAGTCATCGAAACGGACCTCCGCAAAAAAAAGAAAATTACCGGAAATCGAAATTACGGGTATTACACATCTTACGTCATATAACTAACGTACGAACGCCTAACATCCTAAAACTATAGCCGAAAGTTGTCAACATTACGTATCCTGCCTGATGTCTTCATAACATACGTTACATACCCAACGTAACGTACGTTAAGTCTGTACGTTAGCGTATGTAAGCCCAAAAGCCTAGCGTAAGCTAAACATGAATTTGACAGTTCTCTCCTCTGATCAGATGACTGTCTCGTCTGATGATATAGCGTACGTAATGCATAGTGCTTAACATACGTTATACTCACAAATACCTTTCTTATGTGAAATTGAGTGATTCTATGGTGTTAGACATCTTATAATTCAAGTATGCATATATCATCACGATGCCATACTCCAATCTCGATTACAAATTCTCATATATAGTTTGGATAATCTATGGTTGATACGATCACTTCATTCAACTTTCATTGAGAATAATTAGCTAATCAATGACAAAACCTTCAACGTTCATCCTCATAGGTTCGTCTAACAAAAGTGATATTAATACCAAGTCTATGATCATTACGAAGACACCATCCAATGCAGATATCAACCTCAGAAAACTTCCCTTACTTGTTCATCATAACAAGATTCAAACTATAATGCTCTTAACCATGGTAACTTAAGCATAAATACTCCAACTTCCTAAAACATGATGTTCGGTTAAATAAGTCATTTATGGAACCTAATAATCTCGGTAGTATGTTCATAACATCTTTAAGAACACGAATTCAAGGTTGGAGATAGCATTAACATAAAATATGAAGAAACGTCGAGGCAATAGGTAGAATCCAACTCTGGATGCTTGAGTGCCAATCCAAGGTGTTTCCCAACTTCAATGGCTAAGTAGGGATGTTAACAGTGTCCAAGTGTCAAAAGGAGCTCTCTGGACTTGAAGGAAACGAAAGAGAAATGAAAGGAAACTAAGTGGAGTGGAATGGGTGCTGTCCCATATATATAATGTCCTGGGCTTTACGTATGTTAGCCTTAGTGCTTTACGTACGTTATTCACTTAGCGTATGCTACCCGATGTCCTTAGCGTACGCTATCATTCAATGGTAGCTTACTGCCTCATTTCTATACTCTCTTGTGTATGCTACATCAACAGGGTTACGTACGTAATCATCTATACTTAGCATACGCTATATAGATCACTTAGCGTACATTAATCCCCATTGACCCAAAGCTGTCCAAGTTCATGCCGCGGGAATCTTATCCGGGCCCATCAACCAACTGGCTCAGGTGCTAGCCGCCTTGATCAATTATTGACTGCCTTACGTACGCTATGCCTTGCTTATAGCGTACGCTATCCGTGGCTCATAACGTACGTTACGCTTATTAGCTAACGTATATTACGACGTAGTTGCATGTATAAATTTACAAGGTGATATTATCATTCATGTGGATACGAATACGGAAAAAATCATACTTCGATTATCGATATCACAAATTCGAACAATACAGGGTTCAAATACAGACGAAGATACTCAACAATTTATCCGGATATTACATACTCTCCTTCTAAAAAGGAGTTTCGTCCCGAAAGTCAAGACGAAAATAATTCTGGGTATCTGGACTTCATACTATCTTCCGTCTCCCAAGTGGCTTCTTCAACTCTGTGGTGCGACCATTGAACCTTAACCAAAATAATCGGTCTATTTCTCAATTGTTTGAATCGACTCTCGAGTATCTTGATCAGTTTCTCTTCAAACATGCCATCCTTAGCGACTTCAATCTCGCCGAAATCAATTACATGACTGGGATCTGATATGTACTTCCGTAACTGAGATACGTGGAACACATTATGAACATGACTTAGCGATGGCGGTAATGCCAACCTGTACGCCAACTCTCCAACTCTTTCAAGAATCTCGAACGGACTGATAGATCTCGGACTCAGCTTTCCCTTTTTCCCAAAACGAAAAATCCCCCAAGTAAGAGAAACCTTTAAAAGCACATGATCTCGAATACCGAACTCTAATGGGTGACGGCGCATGTCTACATAATATTTCTGTTGACTCTGGGCGGTCAACAGTCTTTCACGAATCAAAGCTACCTTCTCTTGTGTCTGTACGATCAACTCCGGTTCTGTCCCGATCAAGTCTGATGAATCATCCCAACATAGGGGCGATCTACATCTCCTCCCGTATAATGCTTCAAAAGGTGCCATCTTAATGGAAGCATGCCAACTATTGTTGTAAGTGAATTCAATCAATAGTTGATAAACTTCCCACTCAGTCGACCAATCTAAGGCACAAGCTCTCAGCATGTATTCCACTGTTTGAATAGTCCTCTCGGACTGTCCGTCTGTCTGCGGATGATAAGCTGTGCTAAAGTTCAGCTCAGTTCCCAAGGCCTTATGAACTGCTTTCCAAAAATGTGACACGAAGTGACCGTCTCGGTCAGAAATAATGGTCTTCAGCGTACCATGCAATCGGACTATCTCTGCAATAAACAGTCGTGTTTCTTCAACATAAGCTCTGATACCATATTATGTAACACCCCCAAACCACTAGGGAATATTACATCGCCGCAGACCCTCTCCGTGAGGATCTATTAGGCTAAATACAAAAACAATACATCACATTACATGCCGACATGGCTACATAATGAACCATTAGACCAATTTGGTCTTTTATCATAACACACTCATCATATACATACAAGACTCTTTCCCGAAACTCATACCCACGCAGGGGTTAGAATACATCAATATCTCCATGGAATGGAAAAATACCACAACGGTAGAACAAGACAATAAGACTTCACCAAATAATCGACACTGGTCTTCATGTGATTAGTATCGTCGTCTTCCATCACCCTTCGTACCGATCCTGTGATTCGCTCCCCAACAACCTGCAAGCACATGGACGCAATACAGACATCCACCCCCCGAATACTCGGGGGTTAGCAAAACTCCACTGTTTTGCTAGTGCAAGTATAAAATACGAATACAAGAAATACACAACATACTCCAAGAACATAATAATCGTGAACATACTTCCATAGATAAATCATTTGATCAAAACTGTTCAAATCATGAAGGGTGGGAATAAACCCAATATACATCTTACAAAGCATTTAAAGATATCGGGAGTTTTGAGAACATTTGGGATTTAAGAATTCTCAAGTCTTTCGAAAACACTTGGGGACACGGCCCCAAAATCATTTTTCCCAAAATACAATTCCGATAACAAAACACGGGTCCACAACCCAAATCACAAAACACGGGTCCAAGACCTAAATCACGAAACACAGGGTCCAAGACCCAAATCAGCCATAACAACATATTCCCAAGGATTATTCGCTTCCAGTGCTACCAAGACACGAACCTCAGATGCTCCCGCAGAACATACTAGAGTGAATAACCCAATGGGAATCCATACCAATCACATGTCACCGTGATAGCAGTCATGTAACCATAACCATACATACGTTCATAGTTATCCCGGCATCGCACTAACAAGCTACGAACCTCGGAGTCTCCACGAGACATACCCGATTGGACAATCCATGACACGTACATCACACAACCAAACCACAACCATAAGTTATCTCGGCATCGCGCTAACAAGCCACGAACTTCGGAGTCCCCGCAAGACATACCTGGATTGGATAACCCCACAAGTTATCCCGGCATCGGGCTTGCAAGCCCCGAACCTCGGAGTCTCCACAAGACATACCTGATTAGATAACCCTACGGTCACGCCCGACCCATACTAGCAAGTATGGATCCTGAAGATTCAGCAATCTTACCTGGAGGCACATCACTTACGACAATCGCGCACAACAAACAATCAAATATCAATACCAAACAACACCAAGGACCACAACTTCCTTACAAAGGAGAGATAACTAATATCACATAACGTCACAATTTTACTGAACAAGTACACATAACAACACGTAATCATCGGTAAATGATTACGGTCTATTATATCCACTAAATATGATCATAACGTCTTTCAACAAACGAAACTAACACACATATTCCAAAAACACCTATTCACGAAGCATACGAGTTATCGTTGAAAGGAAACATTTATCGAGAACATACCGATCCTTTTAAACATTCATTAAACATACGGATTTCGCATAAACTCATTTACCAACAATTATGCCTATGAAACATGAAATGTATGGGCAAGATACTTGCCTCGATACCACGAGCAACGGAACAACGAAATGGTCGAGTAGCCCTCGAACTTCCAAGAACAACCAATAACTCGTCAACCTCACGAACGCTACGAAAATAACATCACCATGAATAAATAACGCTAAACGGAATCCGAATCAACCCGAAAAACAACAAGGATCGGAGCGTTTCTTCTAAGAAATTAAGAATCATGATCCGGGTGATAAAGGTTGATAAACGGGTTACAAAATCCAAAGATTACAGTCAAGACAACAAGAATACCATAATCAATTCATCAAAATCGGATAAATCAACGAATCACGAAGAAATCCCCTAAAAATTACATAATTAAGGTTCTACAAAAGAATTACCTCGATCCCGTGAAGAACAAGAATTCGGTGATGATATAATCGAAAAGGATCTTCCAAAACACCTAGAAATCGAGTGGAATCGATTAAAAACTCGAGTTCCCGCACCTTCCGCTCTCCAACCGCCACAAGAATGAGAAAATGGGGTAATGAGGTCTGGCCCGTCGCCAGGCCTATATATGGCCGACAGTGTTACGGACGTAACTGCAGTGCCTTACGGTCGTAACTCGGTCAACTGCCTATAGCGTACGCAATGGCCGAAGCCTTGCGTGCGCAACGATCGTACCTTACAGCCGTAATCGGCATAGCCTTACGGCCGTAATCGGCATAGCCTTACGGCCGTAATCGAGCTCCCAGGGCAACTGCCTGGAATCTGCCTAATCACTACGGCCCTAACCGGCCAGTGCTTAGCAGCCGTAACCAAGCCTTATGGCCGTAACCTGAAGAACCTTACGGCCGTAACCAAGTCCTCCCAGGCCAGGGTATGCGGAAGTCTTACGGCCGTAATTGGCCAGGCCTTACGGTCGTAACCTAAGCCAGCCAGCCCCTCCGACTGCCCGACTCGATACTCGACGACGTCTCGATCACACGAACGCACCGGCTATGATCCAAAACAATAACGAACAGGCTACGAAACTCAACGTACCACAGTACAAGCATGCGATTCCAAAGATGCGGACGCCAACAGTCCGTTCGACCGAAGAAAAATTCAACGAAACCGGAATGAAGATCTCGGGTATTACATTCTACCCCTCTTAAAAGAAGTTTCGTCATCGAAACTTGAAACATAGAACAAACAACGCAAAACAAAACTCAGGTAACACACGATATCCGTTGCCGACAACCCGCGACGACTCACATGCAGCATGCAGCTGCTACCATCCAAATCGCTACACCAGAACAATAACAAAACACAATACGAAAATCAATACGGTTGACCAACCCAAACAGTACATCAATCAAAATGCGAGCTAATCGATGAACAAATATGAAATTCCACAGCCCAAGGGTTGGAAGATCGAAACGAAACTAATTTCCCGAACTTAAGGAAATTACGAAGGAGTCTGAACGCTCAACAATCATGAAACGAGATCAACAAAAACCAAACAATCAAACGATCGAACCTCAACGATCGAGATAACAACAGTCGAACAATCATGTTCGTATCACAACGAACAATAAAACCAAAATAACAACCCCAAAGTTCACACCTCGACTCGAGACAATATACGATCCGGTGAAAACAACAAGGTGTGCATTCACATAAGATTCACAGGAAATGGAATAGCAATTGAAAAGTCACAACGACAAATGGATTATTTCGAAACAATACCACAACTTGTTCGATCAACAAAAGCAAAAGACAGGACAAGGTCAGAAATGTCAACGAACACAAAAGAGTCGACAGAGTCGAAAATACAGAAGTTCAAAATCCGATCCACTTCTAATAAAAGAAGTTTATCTCTAAAATTCGAAATATCAAAGCAAGGGATATAACATAACATACAACTGGTAAACTACACCCCTCGGGTACTCATCAGAGTCAATCCTGATATCAGTGCTCAAGTCCGTGCCTCAGAAGGCTCGGTAACCAGCTCGCAAAACTGAACCCTGTGTCCCTCGAGCCCGCACTTGTAACACGTTACTGGCGGAGAAGGACAATGTGCACGAACATGTCCCGACACATTGCAGTTAAAACATCTCCTAGCTTTACCAGGAGTCAAAGCAGACGACTTGGAACTCTCAGTCTCACGCATCGAGTGATGGATCTTCACAGCGGAAAGGCTACGACGTTACAGACTAGAAACACCAACTCTTGCACTGTCCACAAGGTCATCAGACTTCCTCTGCTTCGTCGACTTGGGAACACGCTCCGACGATAATGAAGCTAGTTCACGGGCTAAGGCCCGATCTTGATAGTCCTTCAACGAAGTGCAAGTGAATCCCGATATATACAAGCGAATCTCTGGCTTCATCCATCTGTCAAAGTGAAGGATCCTCTCTTCCTCGGTTCTCACCCGATCTCGCACATAACTGAGTTGTTTGCTATAGTCGATGATAACCTGCGACACCGATATATCTTGCGGTTCTGCCAAATAAAATTCACGAATCCTCTGCTCTCTAATCAGTTTCGGACAGAACTCAGCTTCCATAAATGCCTGGAACTCCGCCCACATGACATCACAATCATGAGGTTTAACAACTTCCCACCAATTAGCGGCATCTTTGTCAAGAAGGTACTAAGCGATAGGTACCTTCCGCTCTTCAGGATAATCGACAGCCTCGAATATCTTTCCTAACTGGAAAAGCCAACCATCCCAGCCCAATGCATCCGCATTACCGGCGAATCAAGGGGGATTCATACGAATTACTTCCCGAATCCATTGATTTACACCGACGTTCCGAGTTGCGTCAGTGTTGCGTTGAACCGCCTGGGTCAAATGAGTCATCTGTGTTGCTACTTGTTGCAGTATAGTAGCAACACCAATACCAATATCATTCCCGACAACATTCTCTCGATTCGGCATCTGATCCCCGTGGTCATCAGCACCACGGTTACGACCACGACCTCTGCACCTCGGCATACTAACAAGCAACAACCTATCACAACAAAAGATCATAACACATACCAAAGATATCCCACATCTCCGTCTTCAATCAAACGCAATTAAATCTTATACATTATGATTTTATCCAAACTAGAACACAATATACAAACCATTATCCCGACAATTTACATTTAAAATATCATTGCTATATGAATTATAAATGCAATGAAATCAAAATCCTTCGTTATATCAAAACCATTTTCTATACGGGTCCCGCACCGGAATCCACCAGACTGAAAACCATTTTTAAAAATGTTCAAAAATGTCAAAAAGGCCGATGACGGTAATACTTTCCGAATACTCACAAAAGTCATTTTCCAAATACCAAATACCGTCATAAAATACCATTTAAAATTACAAGGCGAAGACGCCGAAACTCAATAGTTTCAAAATATACGTTAAGCCACCTCTTAAACGTACCGACAAAAGAGTTAGGAAAAAGGGTTAACGAAATAACCCAAGTTTACGAGATACCCAAAAGGTCATTTTAAAATACACACGATTTTGTAAAAATACCGGAAAGTCATTTTGAAATATACACACGCAACAGATAAGAACACAGTTCAAAATACACATAATCACACACAACAATTGTTATCACTGGACAACACACATAGAATATGGTCACAAACGGTCAGCCTAACAATCGCAAAAGTTAGACCTATGGCCAAAATGCAATTCCCGAGCTTCTGCCCAGGCTGATTAGTTTGTGCTCCAACAGAGACTTAGCGTGCGCTAGCCCCACACTTGGCGTGCGCTAACTGTCCTAATCCAGCAACACGTTCATGAACATATACCAAATAATACCAAAAGTTGAAGGTTACAAATAAACAACAACATACGAATCCAAATGCCGACAGTTCACATCATTGTGACTTTGCACAAATAACCATCAGAGATTAAATAACATTCCAAATCGAGTCTCCGCTTCTCGGTCAAGAGAACTATCTCAACGAGAGCATACCAAACGACTCAGCGTTAACACCACTACCTGAATCATAACTCTGAGCATTATAGCCAAAATAATAACATCCTCACTACATACCTTTTTAACCGAAATTCATAAACCTAAAAGTTGAAAGCAAAAGTCACATCTCGAGTAAATTTTTCGATAGACCTCGTTTAAGTATTTATAAATCAAATTTTGAAAATTTGCAATGCAAGATGAAACTAAAATATATGTAGTTTGAATTCTCAAAAATTTCGGTCACGAAATTATCATACGGAAATCAAACTTTCTCCCTCCTAGAAGGATGTTTTTAAAATAAAATTTACGTGACTTCCCCAAAACATTTAAAGTTTTAAAATATCACATTGATAAACTTTCATTGAGTAACTAAACCAAAACATTACTCCTATAAAAACGATTTCACACAAAGATGTATATATATACGTATATACATACATATCGGTACTACTCTTCATTCCAGCACAATACGAGAATCAAACAAGTATGGAGTACGTATTCACGAGGCACATTTAAACTCCACATAATAACGCAGAATCACACAAGCTCGTATAACACGAGACACAACAAAGTAGGGAGACTTACATCTACAGATCGCATGAAGATGATGGTTGCAACTCGATACTAATTACGACCGACAACTCAGACGATGCGTCGCGACACTACTCAGTCAGACAAAATCCAACAAGACAAGACAAGACCCGACAACACACAACTCGACCCGACAGCCTAGGTTTCTTCAACATAAGCTCTGATACCATATTATGTAACACCCCGAAACCACTAGGGAATATTACAGCGCCGCAGACCCTCTCCGTGAGGATCTATTAGGCTAAATACAAAAACAATACATCACATTACATGCTGACATGGCTACATAATGAACCATTAGACCGATTTGGTCTTTTATCATAACACACTCATCATATACATACAAGACTCTTTCCCGAAACTCATACCCACGCAGGGGTTAGAATACATCAATACCTCCATGAAATGGAAAAATACCACAACGGTAGAACAAGACAATAAGACTTCATCAAATACTCGATACTGATCTTCATGTGATTAGTATCGTCGTCTTCCATGACCCTTCGTACCGATCCTGTGATTCGCTCCCCAGAAACCTGCAAGTTCTTGGATGCAATACAGACATCCACCCCCCGAATACTCGGGGGTTAGCAAAACTTCACTGTTTTGCTAGTGCAAGTATAAAATACGAATACAAGCCATACATAACATACTCCAAGAACATAATAATCGTGAACATACTTCCCGAGATAAATCATTTGACCAAAACTGTTCAAATCATGAAGGGTGGGAATAAACCCAATATACATCTTACAAAGCATTTAAAGATCTCGGGAGTTTTGAAAACATTTGGGATTTAAGAATTCTAAAGTCTTTTGAAAACACTTGGGGTCACCTCCGACCCATACTAGCAAGTATGGATCCCGGAGATTCAGCAATCTTACCCGGAGGCACATCACTTATGACAATCGCGCACGACAAACAATCCAATATCAATACCAAACAACACCAAAGACCACAACTTCCTTACAAAGAAGAGATAACTAATATCACACGTCACATTTTTACCGAACAAGTACACATAACAACACGTAATCATCGGTAAATGATTACGGTCTATTATATTCACTAAATGTGATCATAACGTCTTTCAACAAACGAAACTAACACACATATTCCAAAAACACACCTATTCTCGAAGCATACGAGTTATCGTTGAAATGCAACATTTATCGAGAACATACCGATCCTTTTTAACATTCATTAAACATACGGATTTTGCATAAACTCATTTACCAACAATTATGCCAACGAAACATGAAACGTATGGGCAAGATACTTTCCTCGATACCACGATCAATGGAACAACGAACGGATACGGTCAGGTAGCCCTCGAACTTCTAAGAACAACCAATAACTCGTGAACCTCACGAACGCTACGAAAATAACGTCACCATGAATAAATAATGCTAAACAGAATCCGAATCAATCTGAAAAACAACAAGGATCCGAGGGTTTCTTCAAAGAAATCAAGAATCATGATCCGAGTGATAAAATCAATAAATGGGTTACAAAATCCAAAGATTACGGTCAAGACAACAAGAATACCATAATCAATTTATCAAAATCAGACAAATCAACAAATCACGAAGAAATCCCCCAAAAATTACACAATTAGGGTTCTACGGAAGAATGACCTCGATCCCGCGAAGAACAAGGATTCGGTGATGATATAATCGAAAAGGATCTTCCAAAACACCTAAAAATCGAGTGGAATCGACCAAAAACTCGAGTTCCTACACCTTCCGCTCTCCAGCCGCCACAAGATGGGTAAAATGAGGTATGTCCCGTCGCCAGGCCTATATATGGCCGACAGTGTTACCGCCGTAACCGGAAGTGCCTTACGACCGTAACTCGATCAACTGCCTGTAGCGTACGTAATGGACGAAGCCTTGCGTATGCAATGATCATTCCTTACGGCCGTAATCGGCATAGCCTTACGGTCGTAATCGAGCTCCCAGGGCAACTGCCTGGAATCTGCCGAATCACTACGGCCGTAACCAGCCAGTGCTTAGCGGCCGTAACCTGAAGAACCTTACGGCTGTAA
The DNA here is from genome assembly GCA_033398695.1 of Orobanche coerulescens. NCBI lineage: Eukaryota > Viridiplantae > Streptophyta > Magnoliopsida > Lamiales > Orobanchaceae > Orobanche > Orobanche coerulescens. The sequence continues at coordinate 928,902 of JAWKAU010000026.1, forward strand.
CCAAGTCCTCCCAGGCCAGGGTATGCGGACGTCTTACGGTCGTAATCGGCCAGGCCTTACGGCCGTAACCCGACCCAGTCAGCCCTCCGACTGCCCGGCTCAATACTCGACAACGTCTCGATCACGCGAATGCACCGGCTATGATCTAAAATAATAACGAATAGGCTACGAAACTCAACGTACCACAATACAAGCATGCTATTCCAAAGACGCAGACGCCAATAGTCCGTTCGACCGAAGAAAAATTCAGCGAAACCAGAATGAAGATCTCGGGTATTACAGTGTCAACTTCTCTGGTCCCTAAGTGTCCTTTATGCCCAGAAAATGAGCTGATTGGGTTATACGGTCAACTATCACCCATATCATGATCATCCCTGTTCTGGTCTTCAGCATATTAGTGATAAAGTCCATCAATATATCCTCCCACTTCCATTCAGGAATCGGGAGCGTCTTCAGCATTCCGGCAGGTTGTTGATATTCTATCTTAACCTGCTGACAAATCAAACATTTCGAGACATAATCCTCTACATCTTTCTTCATGTTGCCCCGCCAGAAATTCTGCTTCAGATCCTTATACATCTTACTGGTTCCCGGGTGGATAGAATAGGGCGTGTTGTGAGCTTCCTTCATGATTGTCTGCTTCAAAACATCGACATCGAGAACACAAAGTCGGCTCTGGAATCCCAAAACTCCATCATCATGAATTACGAATCCTGGGGCCTTTCCCTTACTCACTTCATCACGTAACCGATTCATCATAGGATCATCTAATTGCTTAGATTTGATTTCTCCGATTGATGATGAAGTTAATTCCATCACACAGTTGCACTTGGACCCTTTGCAACCATACTTCAATTCCTTTGAGAATCAATTCTCGTTGAATGCTGGGCTGGGAGGTGAGAGTCTCCAGCATTCGAATAGAAATAGGTTTGCGGCTTAATGCATCAGCCACTACATTTGCTTTGCCTGGATGATAAAGAATCTCCAAGTCATAGTCCTTAATCAATTCCAGTCATCTCTTCTGCCGCATGTTTAACTCTTTCTGATTGAAGATGTATTTGAGACTCTTATGATCCGTGAAGATCTGACAGTGAGTCCCATACAAATAATGTCTCTAAATTTTCAAGGCGAAAACCACAGTTGCCAACTCCAAATCGTGTGTTGGATAATTTACTTCGTAGGGCTTCAACTGTCGTGACACGTAGGCGATCACCTTCTCATTCTGCATCAGTACACACCCGAGACCTTGGTTTGAAGCATCACTATAAACTATGAATCCTTCAGTTCCCTGTGGTAGTGCTAAAATCGGTGCCGTCGTCAATCTCTTCTTCAATTCATCAAAACTGGTCTGGCACATCTTGTTCCACTCAAACTTTTAGGTCTTCTGCAGTAATCGAGTAAGTTGGCGGGAAATTTTGGAAAACCCTTCCACGAACCGACGATAATACCCAGCAAGTCCTAAGAAACTCCTGACTTCCTTCACGTTCTTAAGAGACTTCAAATCCATAATTGCTTCAATTTTCTGCGGGTCTGCTCGGACTCCTTCCGCTGATACCACATGACCGAGGAACATCACTTACTTTAGCCAGAATCCACACTTAGAAAGTTTAGCATATAATTGTTCGCTTCTCAAGAGGTCCAAAACTATCCGTAAGTGCTGTGCGTGCTCTTCCTGGCTCTTGGAATAAACCAGAATATCATCGATAAACACGACTACGAATTTGTCCAAATACTCTATGAACACTTGATTCATCAATTGTATGAACACGGAAGGTGCATTAGTGAGACCAAACGGCATCACTACAAACTCATAGTGTCCGTAACGAGTTCTGAACGCTGACTTCGGAACATCGGATTCCTTAATCCTCAACTGATGATATCCCGATCTTAGAAAATACTCTTCCTCCTTGCAACTGGTCAAACAAATCATCAATCTGTGGCAACGGGTACTTGTTCTTGATCGTCATCTTATTCAGCTCTCGATAGTCTATACACAATCGAAGCGATCTATCTTTCTTCCGGAAAAAAAGAACTGGTGCACCCCAGGGCGAAACGCTTGGCTGAATATAGCCTTTGTCCAGTAACTCTTCCAGTTGCTTCTTCAATTCGTACATATCAGTAGGTGCCATACGATACGGCACCTTGGAAATCAGTGTAGCTCCTGGTTCCAGCTTAATGGTGAACTCCACAGCTCGTCATGGAGGTAGTCCAGGTAATTCGTCAGGAAACACATCCAGGAATTAGTTCACAATAGGAATGGATGAAAGTTCCACTTTTCCGTCTTCCTTCTTCATTGTGTAATGCCAGTATCCAGTACAACCCTATTTTAGCAGTTTGATAGCTTTTATTGCTTTGATCATCTTTCCTGAGCTTCCTGGTCTCCATCCATCGAACAATATTTCGGAACCATCTTCAGTCATCATCGAGATATTCCTCTTCCGGTAGTTTACAATAGCTCAATATCGATTAAGCCAATCATCTCTGAGAATCAGGTCATCTCCTTGCATTTCTATCACAATCAGATTCGAGGGCCACTCTCTACTTCCAATTGATACAGGAAAATCTCTAGTTTCTAAGTTCCCCACAATTCTCTCCCCACTCGGTAAACCAACAACATAAGGTTCACATTTATGAAAACAAGAAATGTTCAAACGGTTAACACAAGACAATGATATAAATGAATGTGTAGCCTCCGTATCAAATAAAACACTAACTGTTTGAGAAAGAATTTGAACGGTACCTGATGCGACAGCAGCATCCTGATTGTCTGCTTTCATCATCTCATACAGGCATGGAGGAACAGATCCAGGACTCGATTCCCCTTTTCGGTCGAACTGTCCTCTGCCTTGTCCTCGACCAAAACTCTGGGGTGGATCGACACTCTGCTGCGTATGTGGAACACTCGCCTCTCTCTGAACTGGACGTGTTGCACGAGCTCCAAAAAATTTAGCAGCCTCCTCACAGAACACCGCACAATGTCCCTCTCGACCACAATCATAACACGTCACGGCAGGAAGTGAGCAATCATGTCGATAGTGTCCTGCCCGACCATAGTTAAAATATTTCCTGGTTGCATCTGTTGTGGCTGATACTGCTATGGAGTTCTTCCCACCCTGGGATGGATGCGGGGGTCTCTTGAATGAATGAAAGGATGATTGGGCCTTGCTGGGCCCGCTGCTCTTGTGCTCCGTGAAATTACCAGAGACTTTCTGTTTTTTGGACTCTGAGAACTTTTCCATGGCCGCTTCCTTTATTTCATACGCCAATGCTTTGTGCTGATACTGACGGAGAGTGGTGCATTTGAAACCTGACATGTACCTCTGTATCTCAGGTTTCATTCTTATGTCGAAGTGGGTCATCATTTCTGCATCGGTTCTGACCAGGTGTCGAACAAATGCCAGCTGCTGATTAAACATCTTAATCGCCTGAGATACTGGTACATCCGAAGGCTGCGCGGAGAAAAAATCTTGAACCTTAGCTTCCCTCACCGGACGTGGACAGTACTGAGCTTCCATCATCAATTTAAATTCTCCCCAGTGGGCATCATGATCTATAGGTCGGATGGCTTCCCATCACTCGGACGCTTCCCCTGTCAGAAAGTACTGGGTAATAGAGGCTCTCCGGTCATCTAGGCAGTTAATCCCGGTGAATATTTTCTCCATCTCCTTCAACCAGTGGTCCCATATCGGTGTCTCAGAAAAACCATGGAATTTTGGCGGTTGCGTCTTTGCCACTTCCTGTAGCCATCGGTCTCCTCGATTTCCCAAGTCTGGGATGCCTTGCTGTCTTTCTCCTAGTTGCAATCCTACTGCCACTTGCATTCGGTCCACAACCTGAGCAAACTGATTCATCTGGTTGACCACCTGACGAAGGAAGTCGGGAACAGCAGGTTCTGGTTCGTTGTTAGTAGATTCTTGTGGCTCGCCTGATCTGTGGCTAGCCTGATTGAAGGTGAAGCTTCTCTCTCAGCATTCCTACGTCCACGTCCATGACCGCGACCATGTCCACGTCCTCCTCTCAACATACTGTAAGCATAATTACTCAATATACAGGGAACAATATTGTTCTAATGTTCAAGTATAAAGAGGTACAACATATAAAGGATGAGATAGAGTTTAGGAACTTACAACCACCACTCGCACGAAGACGTAGGCAGTACAGTGATGTTATGCATGGCCGGTTACCTAAAAAGACATTAATAACCCCTATTTTAACCCAACGGCCAAGATATCCATAATCTTAGCTCCGATACCATATTATGTAACACCCCCGATATATTCAGGAATATTACAGTGCCGTAAATCCTTTACGTAAGAATTTATGAGGCTGATGAAACGAAAAGACAATAACAAACACCAACAAACGAAAGTAACTAAAATAAAATACAACGGTTCTGAATCAGTACTGAAAATAAAAACGTCCAACGAAGAACATTAATACATAACCAAATCCAACATCACAAAAGACAATGTACTCGAGTACTTAATTAAAACAACACAAACATATGAAAATTAAATCCGGCCGGAACATCACTCTGCAGCCTCGTCGTCATGTAGCTCTAGTGGTTGTTTTCCCGCTCTCTCGGATCCTGAACATAAACAAATGTTCACCCCCGAAGTGGTTAGCACAACGATGCTAGTACAAGTACGATAATTGTTAGGCGTATTTTTATACGCTTATTTATCATTATTTTGTATTCTTTTTATGATTAAATCTGCATAAATGAGCTTTTAATGCACTATTATTATATGTTTTGCAGGAAATTGGAGTCCGGAAGCTGAAACGATGAAAACGGGCGAAAATGGCAAATTTTGGCCTCGGGACGCGGCACAAGGCAAGCGAGCCGCGGCACACGCAGGTGTCCAGCGAGTCCCGAGTGAACTGTACCCTGAGCCGCGGCACAAGTATAGTGAGCCGCGGCCCAGGAGGAAAAATAAGCATCAGGTATTAGGCGCTGAAGACCGTGAGCCGCGGCACAGATTAAGTGAGCCGCGGCCCACGGGGCGATTTTGGTGTGTTCTGCGCGGTTTTGGGCTGTTTTGAAGCCGGTTCTCGACCTAATCACGCGGGCGCGTTTTGGAGGCTGCTGGGAGTTATAAATAAGGGTTTAAGGTCATAATTGAGGATCATCTTGGATTATCGCGGAAGAGAGGAAAAAATTATCGTCAAGGAGAAGAAGCAGAGGACACCAAGAGCAGAGGGCGGAAGCCAGAAGAACGGAGGAATCCGAGTTCTTCATATGCATTTGATTTCGATGCTTCCTTTCATTATTACTGTATTTTTATTCTTCAGCATGTCAGGCTAAAACCCTGTTCTAGGATTTTGATGAAACCGAAGTTTTGACGAATTTGCTTTTGATTATCTATATAATTCCCTTTAATAGTTGAGTTTTCCCAATCTTGTTTAATACTTTCAATTGTGTGGCCTATAATTGGATTGTTTTAATTACGCAACTCGAATTAGGAGAGGAGAGTTGGTGAGGAACTATTGGTGAGAACCGTTTTATCTTGTGAGATAGGAATATACTCATAGGAACTACGTGGCCGTTTGAAGATTTTGTGCTTTTTGCCTATTGTCGAATTAATTCACCTAGGGATAGAGTGTATTATTCGCCTTAGAAAAATCTACTGACCTCGGGAGAGGCGGTAGAGTATTTTAGCAATCTTCGCCTTCAATAAATTGGGGAAATCATTAACTTCAGATAATCGAGAGTAAATTCGGATAAACCGAGGTGGATTCACAATCCTAGACTTATTCATCATTTGATTTTCTTTCTTCGAGCGATCGTTTTTACTGTTTGTTCTTTTATTGGTTTTCTTTAGTTATTAATTTGCATTCCAAATTTCGACAGTTCAACTAAAATTAGAATACATATAAATCGGTACTTAGTGATTCAGTCCTCGTGGGAACGATAACTCACTCATCACTTTATTACTTGTCTACGATAACGTGCACTTGCGTTAAACGAAATATCGCAACAAGTTTTTGGCGCCGTTGCCGGGGACTGATTATTCTACTAATATCGATTTCAGTATTTCTAGTCTTAGTTTGAACATTTTTTTATTGTTTTTTATGTAATTTTATTTATTTGTTTTTCCTTTCAGGAGTTCCGGTTAGTGCATGAGAAAATTCGGTAACGAAGGCCTACTACCTTTGGATACCGAACTCGAGCGCACTCTTCGGAGAAACAAGAAGGAGAAAAGAGAGTTACCAACAAAAGTGACCATGGCCGAAAATACCGAAAATCACGGAGGAGATAATCTTGTGCAACAAGCTCAACCGGCACTAGCACTTCGCGATTATGCTATGCCGCAAATCAATGCGAACTTTTCAGGAATTCGGCGTCCAACCATCCAAGCCAACAACTTTGAAATCAAGCCGGCTATTATTCAGATGGTACAAGCGAGCCAGTTTTGTAGAATGCCGAACGATGACCCCAACGCACACATTGCCTCTTTTCTCGAGATTTGTGACACCTTCAAAAATAATGGTGTTACCGACGATGCTATCCGTCTGCGTCTTTTCCCTTTTTCTTTGAGGGACAAAGCCAAAATTTGGTTAAATTCTTTACCGTCGGGGTCGATCACTACGTGGGCAGAATTAGCGCAAGCCTTCCTAGCTAAATTCTTCCCACCATCAAAGACGGCGAGACTCAGGAACGAGATCACTACCTTTGGGCAATTTGATATGGAGTCGCTTCACGAGGCGTGGGAGCGATACAAAGATTTGCTAAAGAGATGCCCACATCACGGCCTACCGGACTGGCTACAAATTCAGACGTTCTATAATGGATTGAGTGCTTCTACACGCACCCTTGTGGATGCAGCCGCTGGAGGAGCATTGATGGGAAAAATGATGGACGAGGCACACTCTTTATTGGAAGCTATGGCTACGAATGCTTATCAATGGCCGTCCGAACGAGTAAACCCGAAACGAGTAATGGAAATCTCAAATAATGATCCAATCTCTACATTATCAGCTCAAGTCGCCGTATTGACGCAACAACTTCAAGCCTTTTCACATGCTCCTTCCCCCGTTACCATTGAATCGTGCAATTGGTGTAACGGATCTCATCCTAGCGTAGAATGTCAAGTCGGAAACCCTTTCGAGCAACCTCCGATGGAACAAGCTCAGTTCGTGGGGAACGGGAACCGGCAAAATAATCCGTACTCCAACACTTATAATCCAGGATAGCATAACCATCCTAACTTCTCATGGAGAAACGGACAAAACTCGAACCAGCCCCCGTTAGCTCAGCACCAACAACAACCTCCTCCCGCTCCAAAAATCTCTCTAGAGGAAGCGATGGCGAAATTGGTAGCAAACACGAGTCAGTTCATGACCCGCACGGAGGCGACCTTGCAGAACCATTCCGCTTCTATACGCAACTTGGAAGTCCAACTGGGCCAGATTGCTAATATATTAACAGCCCGCCCGGAAGGTACCTTTCCAAGTACAACCGAAACAAATCCCAGAGAGAATGTCAATGCCATTGGGTTGAGAAGTGGGAAAGAATTGGGTGAGCTGCCCGGGCAGAACAAAAAGAGAAGTGAGGACGAGGAGAAGAAAAATTCAGCGACTAATGAATCACCAAATTTGAGACCCTCGATACTGTTTCCTGACAATCCAAAGGCATATGTACCACCCATTCCATTTTCGCAGTGATTACAACAGAAAATGGTGGACAAGCAATTCTCTAAGTTCCTCGACGTCTTCAAGAAACTTCACATAAACATTCCATTTGCCGACGCCTTGGAACAAATGCCTAGTTATGTGAAATTCATGAAGGAAATCTTGTCAAACAAAAGAAAGCTCGAGGAGTATGAGACAGTCGCTTTGACGGAGGAGTGCAGCGCTATTCTTCAGAAAAATCTTCCGCCAAAATTGAAGGATCGGGGAAGCTTCAATATACCGTGCACCATAGGAAACCTATCGTTTGATAAGGCGTTGTGCGATCTCGGGGCCAACATTAATATGATGCCACTTTCCATATTTCAGAAGCTAAACATTGGGGAAGCAAAGCCGACGACAATCTCGCTGCAATTAGCCGATAGATCTATTAAATATCCGAGAGGAATAATAGAGGACGTCTTAGTAAAGGTAGATAAGTTTATCTTTCCAGCTGATTTCATTGTGCTCGATATGGAGAAGGATCAAGACATCCCAATTATTTTGGGAAGACCATTTTTAGCTACCGGCCGAACTCTCAAAGATGTGGAAAAAGGGAGACTCACTCTGCGGGTTCAAGATGAGCAGGTCACTTTCCAAGTATTTAAATCCTTTCCATGTCCAAGTAGTGTTGAGAAGAGTTCGCAAATTGAAAGTGTAGATACCTCAGCGAAGGACACACACCTAGACGTACCTGGGCTTTCAGGCCCGTCGGTTTTGGCCCTAAACCGGCCCTAAGTCAACGGTTTTAGCCCGGGACCGCCGGTCAACGGGCCCGAACCGGACCGGGACCGAAAAGCTAGGGCCGGGGGAATTGGAACCGCGGACCGGCGGTTCGAGCCCGCCCGGTCCTAAAGGCCCGTCGGTTTGCATCGGCCGGCGGGCCGACTGGGCCGACGGGCCTAACGGCTAATTCGAGAAAAAAATGGCGTGATCCAGTGAGTGACTGCTGCCAATTGCCAACGGCTATGTCCTTTTTTTAGCCGTTGGGAGCCCCCTTCCCCACCCCCACACTTCCCCATTAATCCCCCATTTTCCCTACCCATCCCCACTATAAATACTACATCTTCCTAACTCAAAATTCACCAATAATCACACTCTAATTCTCTCTAAAAATTCAATCTCTACTCTCTCTACTATACTCTCTATTTACTATCTCTATGTCTACCTCAAAGAATAACACTAACAAGGGCAAGGGCAAGGCCATTGAACTTGGCCAACGAAGTGGAGGAGGAAATTTTCAACCTCAAACTCAAAGGCCTAGAAGGGCCGATTTGGCGGAGGAAATTTCTAGACAAGTCGCCGAACGAATTCAAGCCGAAGAAGATGCCCGATTTGAAGAAATGGTTCATACGATGGAGAGCATGGGATACGAATTTCGTGGCTCAACAAATGATGATGAACATGAAGAGGACGAAGAGCATGAAGAAGACGAACAAAACCAACCTCCTCCTCCGCCAACAAGTAAGCCTAAGCCTCTCAAGTCCGAAATCTTCGTTAAACATTTTAAAAGAGAATTGGCTCCTATCAACGAAGGAGAACCTCCTTTATCCGATGGTCGAAAGAGATTCATTGCTTATTGCAACTATTGCACAAAGCACTACAAATGGATCGAGAAGGGAGGCTACGGAACACTACAAAGGCACATGGAGGGGTTTCATCCATTCGAGTATGGAATATCTACTACTCAAACGCAAATTCGAGGTACTACTAGTTCAAATTCGGCGACGGTATGTCTTCTTCCGCTTTATTTAAATTTGAAAAAATCGATATGAAGATGCTTGTGCTAGATATTGTGCCATGGAAAAACAACCTTTTAATTATGCGGATAGAATAACGTATGAAGCTTCTTATAAAGATGGTTTGGGGCCTAATGTTAGCAAGGTAGCTAGAACTCAAATGCTTAAGAGAATTAGGAGACAATGCTTTGACAAAAACAAGATTTAATGAAATATTTAGTTCTTTTGTCTAAAAAAGTTTCTATTTGTGCCTATTTTTGGACCGATGCTTTTTATAAAAATATTTACATGGGAATTACTTGTCATTGGATTGATGCAAAATGGATTATGCAAAAAGCGTTTGATTGCCTTTAGGGAGTTTGAAGAGCCTCACACGGCTCAAAATATTGCTTTAATTATTATTACGGTTTTAAATGAGTATTGTTTGGTTAACAAGGTATTTTCCGTTGGTTTTGATAATGCATCGCGAACACCGCTAGTATTCGGAACTTGTTGAAGCATGTGCACCATCATTTGAAGGAAAATATTTTCATTCTAGATGCATTTGTCATATTTTAAATTTATGTGTTCAAGATGCGCTTAGTATTTTTCAAGATTCCGTTGTTCCTATTAAAAATGCCGTTAAGTATTTGCACAAATCAAAAACATTGGGGAAAAATGGCAAAAATATTGTCGTGCAAAGGGTATTGTTTATACTTGTTTCAAATTAGATGTATCTCATCGTTGGAACTCTACTTATGAGATGATTAATAGTACACTAGAGTATAAGAGTTATTTATGCGATTTTTTTAGGAAAGAGTTCTCAAACATGCAATTAGTTCTTAATGAGAGTCATTGGGATTCATGTATGGATTTGTATCGTTTGTTAAAAGTTTTTCATAATGCTACTAAACAATTATCGGGTGCTTATTATTGTACTTCCGTTAAAGTGTTGGAACATTGCATGTATATTGCCTTGTCTTTTAAGAGTTGTTTTAGTAGGCCAAACATGCAAGGTGTGATTTATTTTATGGTTCAAAAATGGCTCAAGTATTTTAGGGAGATTCCTATGGTTTTCTTACTTGCTAAGTGCTTAGATCCTAAATGGAAGTATGATGGTGTTTGTCAAATGCTTGGTATTTATTATGATGCTTTTGCTCAAATGGACTTGAGTGATGTTGTAATTGATGGTGAAGGGGTCTTCTTTGATCTTCCTTCCGTGCCACAAATCAAGATAGATCTTGATAGGAGTTTGAGATCTATTTTTCAAGAATATAGATTAAAACATGGTAGTGAGTTTCCTTCTTCTACAATGCCTTCATCTATGATGCCTTCATGTGATTTTCCTTTTGAGATGAATGAAAGTGATCCTTTAGTTCAACAAATGCATGGAATGATGCAAAATAGAAGCAATGAACTTCCAATGGGGCAAGGTAATAGTAAATTAGATATGTTCTTGCAAACTCGTTTTGTATTTGGTGTTGAAGATAGTGGTCCGTCGATCGATGTGTTAAAGTGGTGGTCGAAGAGAGAGGAGTACCCAATACTCTCCATCCTTGCAAAGGAGTTATTTGCCGTCCCGGCATCCACCGTGTCCGTAGAACAAGCCTTTAGCATCGGAGGACTTATGCTAGATCAAAGAAGATCAAGGATGAAGCCGGCGAACATTGAAGCTACCATGTTGCTCGACGATTGGTGTAGGGCCGACCTTAGAGCTCAAGAACCGGAATGGGACGATGCAAATGAGAGCGAAGATGAAGCCTTCACCGAGACGGATCGATCGGATGTGGAGTAGAGAGCTCAAGTCCTTTATTATTATTATTTTTTCATTTCAAGAATTCAAGTGTAAAACTTCTTAAATTGTGCTTCACTTATTTGTTGTACTTTTCCTCATTTTTAATACAAAATTATTGTCCTTATTTATTTGCAAAATTATTGTGTCCTTATTAATTTGTAATTTTCCTCTTTCTTAATGCAAACTTATTTGTTATAATTTTCCTTATTCATTTTTCAACAATTTAATGAGTTTTTAAATATTTAAAAAAAATCAAAACATTAAGAATTATCATTTTCTATACATAAAAGTAATAAATATACAAGAATAAAATAAAAAAATAATAATAAAAGTTAAAAAAAAAAAAAAAACTGGGCGGCCCGGCCCGGGACCGCCGGTTTTAGCCCGGCTCTGGACCGGCGGGTTTCTAGCCCGGCACGGGAGGCCGGGCAAGTTTACGGGCCGGGCTCGGTCCCTTGTTTTGGGGACCGAGGACCGCCGGTTCGAGGCCCGAAACCGGCGGTTCCGGCCCGGCAGCACGTCTACACACACCGGAAGAATTATTGGTCGAAAAATTCAGAATCCGTTTCAGCTGCCCCAACGCCTAATAAGCATGAAGAGCAAGTCGCATACATTAGGCATTTGAATATGTCATCTTCAACTTCCGTTCATCCACAATCGGAAAATCCTCATTCTGTCTAGAGTTCGCCCGAGGAGTTGAAAATTAAGTCGGATGTCAAACGGGCGCCAAGTCATGTGCAAAATGGGTGCTTCGGAAAATTGTTTTTGTTAAAATCTTTTCGCGAAGAACATTGGGTGCTCAAACCGAAAATCGAATTATTAAAGACCAATGGTCAAAAATTTGAAACACATTTTAACGGTTCGATGGACGGGGCGGAGTTCAAATGGTCTTTGCGAAAAGCGAATTGATATTCAAAA